>JAECWT010000238.1:0-324810 GCA_018150885.1 Drosophila tristis
GATGCTGTGTCCATCTCATGTGCATCCTCAACTGGAGCTCGACTTAGTGCGTCAACATGATTCATCTGTGTTCCAGCTCGATGAACAATGTCTATGTCAAATTCTTGTATACGCAGCCACCATCTTGCAATTCGGGGTATAAGCTCTCGTTTCTCCATTGATGTTTTCAGGGCATTACAATCGGTAACGACTTTAATACGCTTACCATAGATGTAATATTTAAATCGCTCCAACGACTCGACGACGGCTAGTGCTTCTAGTTCATAACTGTGGTAGTTCTTCTCTGGCTTGGACGTTGCTCGGCTATAGTAAGCAATTGGCTTCATCTGATCTTCATCCTTCTGCAGCAATACTCCGGCTAAACCAACGGCACTGGCATCCGTATGTAGTTCATGCTCAGCATCGAGTCGGTAACTGGTGACAACGGGCTTCGATATTAGGCGTCTCTTTAACTCGTCAAATGCATCCTGTTGTGGCTGTTCCCACTTGAACGTCTGGTCTTTGCGCAATAGGGCACGCAAGGGATCCGAAATAATGGCATATCCGGCAACAAATTTCCGGAAATAACCGCTGAGACCCAAAAACTGCCGTACTTCAGTCACATTGCTCGGCGTCGAGAACAATGCAATAGCGTTCGTCTTTACCTCTCCAGGACTAATGCCGTCTGCGTGTATCTGATGACCCAGGAATGTAATTGTTTGTTTAAACAATTCACATTTATCCAGATTTAGCGTTAGTTCGCACTCTTGCAATACTTGGAGGATTCGCTCAAGCTTCTCATACATCTCGTCAAACGTCTGACTACCAATTAAGATGTCGTCCATGTAATGTATCATGTCGCCTTTCTGCACTCGCTTTTGTAATTCTGCCATGAGTCGATTGAAAACAGCAGGTGCAGTCTTTAGCCCAAAAGGAAGTCGCCTGAACTCATACAGTCCATCCATAGTGATGAATGCAGTAAACCTTCTACTTTCCGGTGCTACTTCTATCTGATAATAACCGCTGTTGAGGTCCAGAGAAGAAAAGTATTTAAATCGCTTCGCCTCCTGCAGACGCTCCTCGATGTTCGGTACAGGAAAATTTTCCTTCTTGATCAATTTATTGAGACGGCGGTAATCAACACATAGTCGATCACTACCGTTTGGCTTCTTGATGAGCACCACTGGGCTGGCGTACTCTGACGTGGATGGTATGATAATATCCTGTTCCAACAGCTCTTCGACCATTCTGCTTACAATTTCCTTCTTTGGCTCGGATACTCGGTATGGCGCTTGCGAAACCACATGGCCACTCTCAACGCTAATGTTGGCTTGAACAATGTTGGTTTTGCCTATGCCTTGCAGTCCTGTGGAGAAAACATGCTTGAACTTCTCCAGCAAACCGCCCATTTGACTTCTCTCCTGATGGTTCTGTAGATTGACAAGAAGTTTTGTAGTTAGGTTGTCGCTTACAAAGGCTACCGGTTGATGAATAGCACGTTTCACTTCAGTGTCGCCTGGCTCAAACTTCAGCGATAGATGACCGCTAATGATGACGTCTTGTCCTAACAGAAAGTCCTCTTGCAGCAGGTCGTCGTCTGCTTTCCATCGATGTCCATATCCACAACCATTGCTTCGGTCAAGATACAGGAGCCCCCACAAATGCCTCGAATCTTCATAGAGCACTTGTGGCGATCAGCGTTGATTTGTTTGGCAACTGATTGGCGCATGATACTAGCCTGACTTCCAGTATCAATGAATGCGCTATAGATGTACGACTGTATGTAGATTTTCCTGGTGAATAGCTTGTCGAGATTCGCGGCACCCAAACGCATCATATTTGCCGGTTGGCATTTCACATTGAGTGCATGAAACTTATTACAGTTGTTGCAACGCGACTTCTTTTTTTCTTGTTGGCATGAACTAGCGAAGTGCCTCAATTCTCCACAGTTGTAGCACTTTTGAGTCTCCTTTGGCTTTGTTGCCTTTACGTCGTAGTCCTGCTTTGTCTCAAAGTTGCTGCCCTTTGGTACGAACTCCTTTTTGTTTGCGATTGGTCGACCTCTATTTACAAAATACGATTCGGCTGCATCACGAAACTGCTTCATTGACGAAAACTGAATTGCGGCAAGACTATTTTGCAATTCTCGATGCTGTATACCTGATCTAGCATATCTTATAACAGCTGCTTCACTAAGCTTGTACCGCACGCCCAGGGCGGACATCCGGAAACAATACTCCTTTACTGTCTCCTTTGATCGTCTGGTTGCATTAGCCATATTGAAGTGAACTTCTGCTTCATCTGGGTTAGATCCGAACTCGTCTCTTATAGCTGCAGCGAAGTCACTCCATGTGGTGTGTAGAACCGGCGACGAGTCGAGCCACATCTTAGCGGGACCCTTAAGCCGCGTATAAATGGCGAGCAAAAGAAACTTCTCGTCCCATTGGTAAGCCTCAACTACCTTGTTGACACGATCGATGAACTGGTCTACGGAGATGGCATTATCGTCGCTGGGGTCATAGTCCGGCAAGGTATTTGCTATTTCCTTGACCGACGCTTGCCTTACGTAATTGGTAGCCTGTCTACCCTCTGTATTTTCTTCTCTGATCGGCTGCTGGTTTGTTGTTGCTGCTGCCGCTTGTGCTGTTGCACCTGATGCTTTTGCTTCCACGTTTTGTCGTTGCATGATGACCAACTGAACCATCATATTCTTCAGCTCCGTCATTTCATTTTGCATGTATGAAATTGCCGCCGCATGTGACGTCAGCGTCTCCTCATCATGTTGACTTCTGTTCGGATTTCTCAAACTCAATTAGTCGTTGTACTACTTCGGCTCTGGAACCCAAAACTGCCAAGTTCAGCTCTCTTAACAGGAACCGTAACTGGTCGCTGATATGGTCGTCCCTCTGTTTGTCTGCTTTTAACTTGCACGCACAATCAATTTCGTTATGATGTGTGCAAGCGAGACAACTGATATGACTGTATTTCACAATGTTGGGCTTCAACTTGTGAATTTCACAACGACGCTACATATACACACAAGCCTTTTGTATGTATTAGATATATAGAGAGGCTCACACAGATTCCTGACGCAATTTCTTGAGACTCTTTCTGTCCAGGTTCACTAAGATTCCTGATCGCTGAATGTTGAATCCGTCTGCCACGTAGAAAAGGAACATTCTTAATTTGCAATTTTCTTTGTCACACAGACCTTAGGGAACACATCCTATTGCAAACTTCCCACGCCGACGATTCTTGTCGCTTTTTTTTTTTTCAGTTTCTCTTACAACTTTTTCGCTCTACACATAAAAACTCTACTAATCCCACTTCTGAACTGTGAAGGGATGGCTTTTGAGTAGTATAGTAGTGTTTATTGGATATAATAAGTTTAACAATATGTAGACTGAATTAATTGAAACAAAAGGTTTTCTTGAACGTGTGCTATCTTGTTCGCTTCGACTTCTTAAGTGAGTATCGCCTCTGTTGTTATCGATGGCTATGGGTATCTCGTGCGTATAAAAAACACCCCCCAAGAGTTAACATTTTTTGTTTAAAACCACTTCTTTAACAAAAAGTAACAGCCCCCCATAGAGTTGACCGTTTCTATTGACTAACAGCTTTTCACACTAGTTATGTGCCGTGAATAGTTTTTGATAAAACGTCTATAATAATTGCAAAATGCAACGAATCGTCTAGCGCCTCCGCATCATGAGGGACTGGATAGTTTTTGATGACGTCATATTTTTTGTCATCAGGCAAGATTTTTTTATGTGCATCTTTTTACGGGAAAGGGCCTTTATTCATAAAAAATGAACATTTTGTTGGATGTAATTTAAGGTTGTGTTTCCTCCATCCCTTAATATATTTTGGGTATACCTACATACCTTAATAATTTTGATTTTTTTTATTTTTTTTTTTTTTTTTTTTTCGAATCTTCCCTATTAGAGACTTACGACAAGTATGCAAATCTTATATTAAAATATGTTTATTTAATTAATTACACTTAATTACTTAGAGTACGTCCCTAGCTAGGTATTATTTCTGGATGGGGAGGTCTCTTCGCCGGAGTCACGTATGGCTAGTGTGCCAAGTTAAAGACGGCGCAAGTCTATTAGGATGGGCTTGAATCTTGGCCTGATACTTTGCTTTCACTTTGGCAATTTCATCATTAACTGATCCTACATTTAAGTCTTTATGGATATTTTCATTTCGTATGTACCATGGTGCCCCAGTGATAGTTCTTAGTATCTTCGATTGAGCTCTCTGGATTATTTCTAAATTATTGACGCAAGCATTTCCCCATAGCTCGGAGCCGTATGTCCAGATGGGTTTGAGAACTGCATTGTACAAAAGTACTTTGTACTCCAGTTTTAGTGGTGAACGAGTTTTATTAGCCAATGTAGATTACTAGATTTAAGTTTAAGTAGAGTTCTTTTCGCTTCGATGTGTTTATGCCAAATAAGCCTTCTATCCAGATGAACACCAAGGGTTGTTACTTTGGTGGTTTGTGGAATGTTGATGCTGTTCAGATATAATGGAGGGCAAGTTTATCTGTTTAACGTAAAAGTGACATGCTTGCACATTTGCTCGTTTACGCGTATGCGCCAGTCTGCCAGCCATTTTTTAAGGCCACGAGATGAGACGATAAGTGTTCCGTGGCCCTTGTTGGACACTTGGAGCGACTTAGTATGGCAGTATCATCAGCAAATGTCGAAGTTGTTGTTAGGCTTTTTGTCGGTAGATCTACTGTGAATATGATATACAGTGTCGGTCCAAGCACGCCGCCTTGCGGTACACCAGCTTCAATTGGATGATATTCAGAGAGGAAATCTTTGCATCGTACTGCGAAGCTTCTTTGCTGTAGGTATAACTCCAATATTCCATGGATGTTCTGTGGAAGTAATATTTTGATTTTGTGGATTAAGCCGTCTAACCAAACGCGGTCGAAAGCCTGGGCGACATCCAGAAAAACAGCGGAGCAGTACTCTTTCAAATGCATTTCGTATCTTAGAGGTTATACGGTTTACTTGTTAAATGGTTCCGTGTTTTTCGCGAAATCCAAATTGGTGAGTCGGGATGGCACCGTTGATGTGTAGGTGTTGTTTGATACGATTCAGGAGCAGCTTTTCAAATATCTTTGATAGGTAAGGCAGTAGGCTGATAGGTCTATATGATGATGGCTTGTACTTGTCTTTTCCGGCTTTATGGATCATTGTGATGACTGATTTCCTCCATTCTTGAGGATAATAGCCCCATTTCATCATGCTGTTGAATATCACAGTAAGAAAATACACTGCACAGCTTGGCAATTCTATGATCATTTTAGGGGAGATGAAATCGTGGCCCGGAGCTTTCTTTTGCTTTGAGATTTGCTCTGTAATGACCCTTGTGACTTCTCCTGATTGGAATATGATAGGCGGAGTAGCTTCGGGATTGCTGGTTGGTGGGAGCACAAAGCTATTTGTTGCTGGGTGTGGTTTGAAGACGTTTTCTAGATGGACGGCAAAAATATTTGCCTTCTCTTTGTTACTGCGAGCCCACTCTCCGGTTTATGTACGCAAGCCAGATTAAGCTTTCCACAGTGGGAATCGTTTGCTAGTTGGGGAGAGTTATGGAGAAACATTTTTGAGCTCGGTTGTTTTCATCTTCTAGAGCTCTGCGTAGTAGGTGGTTGGCTATTTTTAGCCGCTCTTTCAAGGCAGGTGATCTGTGTGCTTGCCACTCTCGGCGAAGCCTTCTTTTATCGCGTAGCAGCACTTCAATGTGCCTAGAAATACGAATGCTGTTGGAAAGTTTATTAGGTACTAATATTGGTGTTGAGTGTTTTGCCGCCAGTGACATTGAGGTAACTAATGCTTCGACTGACCTATCAATGTCATCTTTCCAATACATGTTTGGGCAGCTGTCAATATGAGAACATATGTACTTTCTGTATTTGAGCCAATCTGTTTTTCTGGAAGTTAGAAAGTGTGGGCGTTCCGAAAGCTGTGGCTGGTCGTAATGGTGAAGTAGAATAGGCGAGTGATCCGATGATAGATCTGTTAAGTGAACTACATGAATCTGAGCTTGCAGCACGCTTCGTGTAACTGCAAAATCAATCAAGTCGGGTTGCTTGTTTGGATCTGTGGACCAATATGTAGGCTTGCCCGGAGAGATAAAGTCTATCTTGTTTCGTGGCGTTATTATAGCGTTATATAGTTGTCTTTCTTTCGGATTGGTAAGTCTAGATCCCCAATGGGTGTGCTTGGCATTGTACTCACCAGCTGCTATAAATCGGTCACCTAGTAGGTCGAAGAATGTTACAAATTCTGTTTCGGAAATGCAGAAGCGCGGTGGGCAATATACTGCGGCTACGTGTAGGTAGCCGCTCTGAATTTCAATATGAATTGATGTTGCCTGAAGATAAGATGCAGCAAATAAAGGCAATGGATAATGCGTGATGCGATGCTTGATCAGAACGCATTACCATCGGGATGATTTGTCGCATAGAAGTTATAGCCATTGAGGTGAAAGTAGTTTTTATTTGTTAGGTGAGTCTCTGATATGAGCATGGCGTCAATGTCATGTTGAGCGAGGAAATGTAAGAGCTCGCATTTGTGATACGAAATGCCATTTGCATTCCAGAAACATATATTTAGATAAGCCATTTAAACAGATTTTTGTTTGATTAGGAGCTCCAGGAGGAGATTTTGGTCGCGCATAAGCTCCTGCATCGTATGTTGTATTGCTACCATTTTGTTTGTTATAGTTACCAGCATAGACTCAATTCCACTAGGCAATTGGGACATGGGACATGTAATAATGATGCTGCATTATTCCTGCTGTGGTTGGTTGAAGTATCGGCTTAGAGACTGAGGCATACGACCCGTTGTTATAACTGAGCAAAAGAAACTCCTGGAGTCGTAGTTGATGGTATATATGGTAAGTTTTGTCGGACGACAGGGTTTCGAGCTGCAGTTATTTGTTGGCTTAGGCGATTTTTCAATTCCTTATAGACTGGACAACCTCTATAGTTTCTCCAGTATGGATTCCTCCACAGTTCCTACATTTTTTGGCAGATGGGTCCTCCTTATTTACGGGGCAGGCCTCAGTGAGATGAACATCGCCACAGGTAAAGCAGACTGCCCGTACAGTGCAATACGTTTTCGTGTGTCCACATTCCTGCCAATTTGTACATTGGAACGGTCCATTTCGTTTGTGTGGTTCCTCAACGGTGATTCTACGGTGCAGTAGATATTGAAGCTTGTATATTGGGTGAACTTCATTTTTACTTGTATGCATACTTTCTCCCGCGATGCCGAGTTAGCAAAATCCATCCTAAACCCAATTCTCAACTGCAGCCCGCACCTACTGCGATGCAGTCTCGGCAAACACCCACTAACCCACAATTATTGTCACCCAATAGTAATAATTCATCAAGCTACCCTGACCCCCTACCAAAAATTGTCAACGAAGCACCAAGCTTCGACCCCAATCAACACACCCTACATTTATGGTCAAAGAATGCAGTCTCAGCAAAACCTTTTAAAAAACACACTGACCCCCTAGCCCACTGTCAACGAAGCATCAAGCTTCGACCCAATTAACACGCCCCACAATGATTGTCACAGAATTAATCATAAGTTAGCAATAAGCAATTATTTCCGGGTCAAAACCCAGGTGCCAACCGCATAAAAGGGCCAAGATCGGCCGAAAAATCAAGCAGTCCACCAGCCCAAACACAACGCAGTCCATCAGCGCACTTTACCGTCAATAACTACTCAGTAAATAAGTGAATGCAGAAAAGAAAATAAACAAAAGAAATCAACCAATACAACTACGGCGTCATCATTTTCTCCCTTGCCTGCCCGAAACCAAAAGTCACCTGCGATCTACAAATTTTCTTGTAGCGGACCCTGGACAGACTGATGCATATCCCAGCCTGAGATAGGTCCTCACAAGTGGCGCCCGAGCAGGGACATTTTGTTGACTTTAAGGTAACTAACACCTTGATACGGAGCTTTGTGGAGTAAAGACCCACGGCCACTGAAAGAGACTAGGCTAGCAAGGATCAATAACCGTCGAGCACAAAAACCCCGCCCACACTAAATCCGGTCGCGAACAAGATTTACCAACTCCGTCGAGACGAGCTGGAAACCCTTGCCGAGGAATGCGGATTTGGCAACGAAGGAACGGTCGAGGAACGACGAAAGAGATTCGCCGTATTAGTCGCCGGAACACTCTCGCAGGACGCCTGGGTTCGACTGGGCGACCTCGAACGGCAATACGCTTAACCAGCAGGACGCTCCAGGTCACCCATACCCACCACTCCTGGGCCATCTGACCAGCGGAAAACAGACCCAAAAGCCGGGTTACAAGTCCCCACCGCGGCCGAATACAACACACCCGCCCCCCCACGCATCGTAACGCCAGCCGATTTGCCCACACCTCCAGTTACGGAGACCAACCGTTCGCACACCCAGAGGATCGTGCCAGCCATGGACCCTTCCATAGATGGACGCTACCACAGCTACATCGCCCTCGTCGCGGAACAGGTTCGGAAATGGGGACTCAGGTTCGACGGGCAGGACGACCCATTTGCATTTCTGGAACTACTCGAAGAACGTGCGCTCTCATATGGGAGTCGACAGACTCGCCCAGGAGGCAACAAGAAAATTCAAACAGCCGGACGGCTCCCGCGGTGACACATCGCATGATCAGGACCCCCATCGCCAGCCCACGCACAGCTTGCCGCCGGTGTGGTGAGGACGGACATGGGGATTTGCCTGCCAAAACCCGTCGATACTATTCGGCTGGGAATGTGGCAAACGCGGCACACGGACCGTAAATTGCTGCCACCAGAACACGTCGGGAAACGACACGCGTCCCCAACTGACACGGGATCAGCCGGGAACGACGGTTCCCCCGACCAGCGACTAAAAAACCTACTACATGTGAAAAACGGTCGGATAGTGGCGATGGGGACCATAGAGGACACGCAACGGAAGCCAGTATCGACACCGGGGCATCCAGAAGCTTCATCAGCGCAAACCTTGCCCTATAACTAGACAACAACACCAACTTGCAAGATGCCAACACCCGAAAACGCCTGGCCGACGGATCGGTCAGAGAGATCACCCAAGGTCTACGGGAGCCAACGAGAGGTACAAATACCGCTCCTGGTTCTGCCAAACATGTTGTAACTTGCTCCAACATGGCATGGATTTCCTATGCGCCATCGAGGCCACGATCAAGTGCGGAGGCACCCAACTGCAACTAAGCAATCAGTCGGCCACGCCAACTGCACCCGAAGATCCGACCAATCACATACCAGACCCCGCAACCAGAAGCCAGAAACTTACGCCAACCACAACGCCACCACGATCACGACCTACCACAACGCTCACGACACCCAATAACGCAAAGCAGCACTTGACACCCAAACCAATGGCAACGAAACCAAAACGCCGGCACACAACGGAGAACACGAATCCAAGGCCAAGACCAGCAAACCGCAAGCAAGCAATCGGGAGAACGAGTCCCCCGGCCACTACGGAGCAACCGCGTCCTAGGCCAACAACAGGGAACATGCATCCCAAAGAAACCACGAGGATCTCACACAAGAGACAAACACACTTGAACCCGATGCTCGACACAGGAAGCCCAGGTCCAACACGAGCAACAGAGCAAGCACGCAGAGAATCCGTATCGGAAGAAGTGAACGCACGGTACCCTCAAAACCGACCGCCAGCAGCGAAAAAGGACAACGGCAACCACCACCTGACAGCCCAGCAACACGGGAAACAGCCACGCTGACCCCACGCTGGACGGGGCCCATAATCGAACTGATATCCACAGAGTCCCTCAACGAAGGCCCGGAAACCGGCACGATGCCCCCACGATGCCCAGAAAGTCCTGTCCTCCCCAGGCCGACGCCACACCGATCCTCGCCAATACAATGGAGTACCTTCCGCGTACCGACTTAGCTGCTAGCGCCATGCACCAAACCATGCCTAGAGCCAGGTCCGAGATCTTCGTCGCCCGAACCAGCTGTTGGTCCGACACAACAGGCATCACCGAGACTCACCTGTTCATGCGCCAAACGACCGCAAATCCCACCCAAGTTTTGCATCAGAGATACGGCCAACGCCACCCCGATCGTCACCCACATAAGCGACTACCAACGGAGGATCGAACCGCACAGCTCCTACGATACAACCCTCTTACCCGAAGACCCCAGCCAGCCATTTGACTCCGAAGCCGTCGACCCAACCGAACATGAGACTGAACCAGTCCCGGAGCCGTGGCCACCAGACTTGTCCCCGCAGATCCAAGCATTTCTAGATGAGGAGCTACCAAAATTTGATGGCCTCCACGGGACGTCGGACATCGCCAAGCACATGAGGGATAGCCGGCCCATAAAACAGCGGTACTATCCTAAGAATCCAGCAATGAACGGTTACAAAACGCGCGGTTCATCACCACCCTCGACCTGAAAAATGGATACTGGCAGATCCCCATGGCCGACGACAGTAGAGAAGCCACAGCTTTCACAGTACCAGGACGAGGCCTCTACCAATGGAAAGTGATGCCTTTTGGACTACATTCGGCGCCGGCAACATTTCAGCGGGCTCTCGACACCGTGATTGGGACAGATATGGAACCATATGCATTCGCGTACCTAGACGACATTGTTATCATTGGGCGAGATTTTAACGAACATCTACGCAACTTGAAAGTGGTTTTGTCCCGACTCCGGAAAGAGAACCTAAGGATAAATGCAGAAAAGTGCGCGTTTTTTCGAACCCAAATCAAGTATCTCGGCCATATGATAACCAATGAGGGAATCCACACCGACCCCGACAAAATTGCCGCCGTCAAAGAACTCCGGCCGCCCACCAACCTAAAAGAGCTTCGTCAATGCATCGGGATGGCGTCCTGGTACCGGCAACCGATGTCTCGCCTACTCAAGAAGGACCAACCATGGGTATGGACCGAAGCCCGGCAAGCTGCTTTCGACCGACTGAAAGAACTCCTCACGACCGCGCCAGTTCTTGCTTGCCCCGATTTATCGTGAAATTCTCGCTGCAAACAGACGCGAGTAACCTCGGCGTGGGCGCAGTCCTTACGCAGGAAATCGAAGGCAAGGAGCGAGTTATAGCATACGTTAGCCGACGACTCAACGCGGCAGAGGAAAACTACTCCTCGACCGACAAAGAATGCCTGGCAGTCATCTGGTCCATCCGGAAACTCCGGTCTTACCTCGAGGGATATCGGTTCGACGTGATCACCGACCATCTCGCCATCTCACCATCTCAAATGGCTGAACACACTGGAAAGCCCCTACGGTAGAATAGCAAGGTGGGCACTCGAACTCCAACAATACCAGTACGACGTACATTATCGGGCGGGTAAGCAGAACGTAGTTGCAGATGCACTATCCCGACAACCCTTGGAAACCCTCACACGAGGCGAGGAAGTAAAGGTAACCTGCCCCTGGCTCAAGCCAACAACACGTTCAAGACGAACCCGAGAAATTCACCGATTGCACTCACGAGAACGGGGAATTATATCGACACCTGGCCGCAGCATAGAGGACAATGAGGACAATGAGGACACATCATGGAAACTTTGCGTATCAAAGGATCGTCGCGCAAGAGTCCAAGAATGCCACGACCGACCCACGGCCGGCCATCTAGGAATCCGTAATACCATAATCCGAGTCTGTCAACGGTACTATTGGCCAGGGCTTTACCGGGACGTAAGGAAATACGTCCGCAGCTGCACCAGCTGCCAGAAGTTTAAAGCCCAACAACGCAAGCCGGAGGGTAAGATGCTTACTCGTAAAGCAGAGGAACCATTTGCAACGCTATGCGCTGACTTCGTTGGACCACTGCCTCGATCCAAGAAAGTGAACTTGCTGCTTGTATTTCACGACACCTTTATTAAATGGGTAGAACTGGTGCCGCTTAGGAAATCCACCGCCGCCACATTGGAGAAAGCTTTCCGGGAGCGGATACTCAGCCACTACGGAGTTCCAAAACAATTTGTGTGTGACAACGGTACACAATTTACGAGCCGATCTTTCCAGACTTTTCTGCAAACGGCAGGGATAGAGTTGCAACACACCGCCCCGTACTGTCCCCAGGAAAACCCTACGGAACGAGCCAACAGAACAGTCAAAACCATGATTGCTCAATTTGTGGGGGAGCACCAGAACACTTGGGACGAGCTAATTTCAGAGATTTCACTCGCCGTGAACTCCAGTGTCTCGGAAACAACTGGATTTAGCACAGCCTTTCTACTATACGGGAGAGAGCCTCGCTTACCTGGAGCCCTGTATGATGAAGTTATACCTGGCACAGGAAGCCCGCCAGACACCGCACACCAGAAAGCGGCGCGACTCAAGGAAGTGTTCGCGATAGTGAAAAATAACTATAATCTCCGTCGAAGATAATGGCACCCCACGGTGGGCACTTTGGTACTGATGCGACAACATCATCTGTCCAACGCCGCCGACGGCTTCGCTGCAAAACTGGCCCCGAAATATGACGGGCCCTACAAAGTTCAAGGATTTAGGTCAGCCAACATCGTAAAAATACAACACCTCACTGCCGACCTGAAAACCCACCACCGAGGATCCAGAAGTCTAAACATCCTCGGAGCCGCTCTAAAAGTCGTCGCCGGAACAACATCTAACCGATATCAGGCTGGTCGAACTACTGGGAGTTTCCAACATTAGCGTGTTCCAGAGCCCGGACTTGCTAACCTTCCTGATCAAATTCCCGCAACCGAAGCGGGTCTGCCGAAAGATGACGATCTTCCCCGTGCAACACAAGCACAAGATCTTGGACTTCAGCGAAGTCAAACCATCAGCCTGGGGACGTGTGAGACCACCATCGGCGCCACGTACTGTAAAGAACGGCAAGAACCCACCTGCGCTCAATAACTAGTGGCGGGGACAATCGCCCACTGCACTACCCTACCCGGCCACCTGGACGCGATCATCATAGTGAATCATGGCATGCTTATCCTCAATGACGCCGTCGTGACCGTGGGGGACAAAGCAGGCGAAATCCAAAACGTCTCCGGCACATACCTCGTGGCCTACACCAGCCGAGTCTCCCTCGACGGGCCATGGTATGTGAACCCCCTGGGCGAATCTCGGAAGAAGGCAATGGTCGCCTCAATGACAACCGTAAATGTCACGGGGTACCACGACAAGCTAAGTCTGCCTTTCTTGAGAGAACTGAGCATAGAAAACTTGAAGCACATTGAAATGCTGACGGTCAAGAGTGCCGCCTCACACCTCCTCACCTGGGTCATCGCTATGATACTCTGCGTAAGCATATGGTGCTTACGCATGCGACTCCACAACCGGCTTACCAACAATAGCGCAACGGATTGCGAAGCGGCAGTACCAGAACCACCCACCAGCAACCCGGCGACAACCACCAACGGCGCCGGCGTAACGCTGACGAGGCACCAGCAGCCGATGAGGTTTTGTCACCCGCCACAAAACCGGCCCAGCACTGGGAACCGTACTGAACCAGCACCCCGTCCCGCCCAGGGCGACTAAGGAACGCCGACTCCGCAGAAGAGGAAAAAAGCTGACAACGACCTCTGCCCACGGCGCCAACATACCCAGCCGTGGACCCGAGGTGTCGTCAGTAAGCGCCGGGCGCACAACTTACAGAAAACCTACACCAAGCAACCCAAAATCACCATGAACACAGCAGCAATCATTCTTATTTCTGATGACGAGTCTCGTGACTCTACATCAGCCGAAAGGACCTGGAGCGACGCCGAAACAGCGACCGCCGGGACTCGGACAGCGAAGAGGAGGAACACGAGCGACCGACGCGCGTCGCGCGTACCAAGCTCGGACCCCACCCCCACCACGGACGCCATCCCCCCCGTGCCATCGTACTCACCGAGGCCAGAGGACATCGACGGGGAATCGCCCACTACCAACGAGGACGACGGATCCTCGGGCACCACGGAGGACGACAGCTCTTCAACGCGGTCCAATACTGGGACATCCTCACGGGACATCCTGTGGTTCTAACCATGGCTCGCCCCAAACGGCGGAGAGTCAGCGCATCCATTGGCGGGAGACAATAACCAAACGAAGATACACGAAGCTAACGAACCATGTCTCTAACCACGGTTCCCAACAAATAGCGGCGTATCAGCGTCCGGAAAAATAAAATCTTACAACAACTCTACCTATGCTGCATTATTTCGCAATCAGCGGAAGGGGGAAAAATCAGCACGAAATTCCCGGTCACCTACTTCTTGGCGATATGACGCAACCCCAAACTCAGCTTCCGCGTTGCTGAGGTAATAAGTCATCAAGCTACACTGACCCCCTACCAAAAATTGTCAACGAAGTACCAAGCTTCGACCCCAATCAACACACCCTACATTTATTTTCAAAGAATGCAGTATCAACAAAACCTTTTCCTGCTGGCAACAAAGATACAATTTTGACCCAATCAACATTTTATGGCTACATCTGTTATCTACATCTACATGTATGTACTACGTATATTCTACATCTCCTCCGCTAGGGGTTGCTCGCGCACTGAACGCGGCAGAGTGTGCGAGCGAGAAAGAGAATGCGTGCCTCTTGTTGGAGGGACGGGGGAAACAACTGAAATTTAATTTCTTCATTCTGGCTAGAATTATGATCCGATCTGATTCAGATCGGCAATCTGGTAGATATGGTCAATCTCTACGATACTGCGTTTTTAGTTTTATCGTTTCTTTGAAAACGTGCCTGCCATAGATTTTCGTCCTTTGTGGAGCGGAAGGGGGCGGGGCGAAATTTTGAAATACACTTGTAGCAGTGTGATATCACATGAATCTGGAAACCAAATTTGGTTGCCCTAGCTTTTATAGTCTCTGAGATCCAGGCGAGATGGACAGACGGACATGGCTCTATCGACTCGGCTATTGATGCGGATCAAGCATATATATACTTTATGGGGTCGGAAACGTTTCCTTCTCTGCGTTGCACACATCCACTTTTACTACAAATCTAATTTACCCCTTAACTCTTTTTTGAGTACGTGTATAAAAAATGACAATTAAAACAAATGAATCTTGTATATAAAATATTGATTAGAAATAAGATTAACTATAAATCTTCTGTAACTAGTGCATTAAAAATAAGTTTGACTTGTATCAAAATCGAAACGAATACAAATACAAGACCTTAATCATATGGATTTCATTTCGGAACTTCTAAAACATTTTTCATAATTTTTCAAAAAAAAAACTCTGGCACAATCAATTAAATTGGAAAGCCAAAGACATAAAATTAATTAATAAACTGATGACCGCCCGGTCATATATATGACAAAGAATACCCATTTAGCATTTAGGCTGGGTCGACGAACATGTATGATAGTTGCAACAAGATCGAAAGTGCTGAGAATTTGATCTTTGACTGCCAGAAATTTATCAATATAAGGAAAAACTCAAAATATTTAAATAATTTAAACGACTTACTCATAGAAAAAGAACCTCTCTATCTCAGAGAACTCGCAATTTTTATAAAAGAAGCAGATCTGACTTTTTGAACTATTACCCTAACAAATATATCACGAATAAAAGTGTGATTTAAGACATCTCCCGAGCTGTAATCGTGAAAGTCCTTGCTTTAACACCTTCTGTGGACAATAAAAAAATATAATAATAAAATCATCAATCAATCATAATTTTTTTTTTGTGATTCAAAATAATTAAAAAACTCAATCTACTGGTTTCTACGGCAAGACTGCTGTGAAAAACCAATCTGCCACCGTTACGGTGGTTAAAGACCAAAAAAAAAAGAAAAGGAACGTGTGAGTCGCTTCTGGGGACGCGACTCTACTTATGCCCGTACTCAGTCAGTATATACATTTTTAAGCCTATGATTTTTTAGAATTTTAGAATTTAAATGATACTAATGATAAAATTGGCGAAAAGTATTATTTTTAAGTAATATTTGCAAATTTACATTTTTCCGCTATTTTTATATGTAAATAACATGTTTTTTTGTTGTTTCTAGTGGTGATAGTTCACACGATATGTGAACAGGGTTGAAATAATCGGAGAATCGAACAAACGCCACTAAAACGCAACCATAACTCAAGTTTTTGCCGCCACTAGGCTCCTATGCTAAACCTTTGTAAAAAAAACTGAGCTTTGCCCGAAACGCAATCACTCAATAACTCAAACGTAGTGTAAAAAGGCTATTATAGTTACATTTGAGAATTATCCAATAATTATCGCATAGAAACGTGCTAATTAATAGCCTTTTCACATTGGCGCGTTTCCTCTTGATATCGGAATAGACGCAATGAAGCAGAACAGGCGCTCACATTGGCAGACGTGCGTCTTGAATTTTGATTTTTGTGCTTGATGCGAAGGAAAGAAAAACAAATTTTGGAAAATCAACAGAATTATGCAAGACGACAAGAACAGAAAGATTATTCGATTATTTCAATCCTGTTTTCATATCGGTTGAACTATCCCCACTAGAAACAACAAAAAAAACATGTTGTTTACATAGAAAAATAGAGAAAAAAATGTAAATTCGCATATATTACTTAAATATAATAATTTATGCAATTTTATCATTAGAAGCGAGATTTTTGTAGACCTATTTGCATTTACAGGAACTTCTAGACTTCTGGAAGGAAAAAAACAAAATTGTTTTCGTGGTGTACGGAAGAACTCTCACATACATGAAAGAAAATCATTAGAAATAATTGAATCTAAATAATTGAAATTGTTATTCATTGAGAACTATTCATGATATGTAGCCCCAAATAGTTTCTGTCCATATTAATAATTTGGTTGAAATATAAAATATTTTTAAAAACACGTAGAACGCGATGTTGTCAAAACTCTTAACTCAGTAATTCGAGTTTGTGCCAGTGTAAGCGCCAATTCTGAGCTATTGAGATAACTGAACAATCGATACGTTTCTCATGTCAGTGTAAATAGCCTATAACAAGGCTGTAAGTAGACGAACATGGATCAGAGAGTGATGCAACTTTTTGCCATCAATAGGGCCCAATGCTTAACCAATGTAAAACAAATTGCTTCTATGGCAAGACGCAAGGAACTTAGACGCAGCCGCAGTGTAAGCAGCCTAAAGGAACATCCCAGATGGATGCTGGAAAAACTAACATCCACCATCCATTTCGGGGATGGTCCGTAAGATTTTGCAGTTCCGAAAATTTTCCAGTTATTCCACCATCCATCTGGGATGTTCTTAATTCGCACGTTTCTGTGCGGTATTTTTTCGATATTGTCAAATGCAACCATAAATATATGACATTCACAACAAAAAAATTGGAATTCGCTACGAAAATGTAAACAATGACAGACAGGAAAATGGTAAAAACAACAACAAAACATCTGATATGTCATAATTGTCTCAGGCAGAAAAACTCAGTTTTTGGACTGGAAATTCTTTTATGAATGCTCTGCAAATCTCATGCAGTATATTGCACACGCTGCACTATGGTCCCAACGACCACTTTTGTTGGCCAAAATTAATAACGCGAAAACGAAGCACGATTTTTCAAATTAGTTGCTTGTATTGTATATATATAATCAATAGGAAGAAGATTTACAAAAAAAAATGGGTGTGGCACCGCCTTTTTTTAAATAATGCATATTAAAAAATAATTAATTGTAGGGAATAGCAAGTATTTATAACAGTTTTATTAAGAAATTAGTTTAATTAATTTTTATTAAAATTATAAAGGCGTATCACACATAAAAACAACACAAATTTTTGATTTAAAAAAAATAATTTTTTTAAATGTTGCCACCTAGAGAAAAACCATTGTGTCAGGGTGGAAAACGCTTCTTTCAGGGCGCTCGTTGGGTCTGAAAGCTGGCGGCTTTCCTACTGTGTTCTGTATAGCCTTGCGAATCAATTTAGCCTCTTCTGGGCATACAAGTAATGGGTTTAGAACAAAATAGAACGCCAAAAAACTCTGTATTGTTGATTTTGAGGTTATGATTTACTAATGAAAATTGTAAGATTTGTGGTCAAATGTGGTACTTCTTACTATATGCATTTCAACAAGGATTTATTAATCTACGACACACAATAGATTTCAAGGTGGGACTAGGTGGGATTCACTAAATATACCTTTTCAAAAATCAGTTTTCAATAAAAATTGGCTAAAAAAAATGACTCATTTTAACCTAAAAGTACGAAGACATCACAACTACTAGATACAGTTAACAATACAAAACACGTAGTAAAAACCCAACAAATTAAGATTCAATCAAAAAATTTTGTCGGTTAATCATATTTTTCAATTTATGAGAGATTTAAAACTGTAATTAAATTGACACTTTTTCACTGCTCGTGCTTTTCAGCAACAACAGCTGGGTTGCACAGCTGATTTTGCGAATGTGGCGCCATCTATGAAAATTTCTGGTACGCAACTTATAAGCTCACTCTCTTCCTAATACATAGTGATCAAAACCTCGGTGTTTTTTTAACTTTTGTAAAATGGGTTTTGGCCAACAAAAGTGGTCGTTGGGACCATAGCGCGCTGTTTGCTGACAGCTTTCCGACTGTTCTGTACGCAGAAAAAGAACCCAAAATATACAATGCCATAGCCATAGGCTATACAAAACTGTCCTTAAAAAACGCCTATCTTCACTCAAAACCGCTTTTCAAAAATCATTGAATATATAATTGTTTTTAAAACATTGATTGAATTTAGTAGAAGCAGTCACATATGACCACGCTTCAGTGTCTTCAAAACAGATATCCATTCCAATAAATTCTCCTCGTCAATGTGGACCACATTATTATCATCATCCATGTCCAGCAACATGATTAGATTATGCAACCATTGAAATATTATTAATATTCATTTAAATTATAAAGGAAGAAATTTTCCGCCGCACCAAATTGTGTGCACAGCTATTTTTCATGGATGGTGGATGGTGCCAGTGGGAGTTTCACATCTGTCAAAAACTCCCACCGTTCCTCATAGATGTGTTGTGTGGGAATAGGCTATTACGGACCATCCCAGAAATGGATGGTGGCAGGTCGCCAGCGTGAAAAGGCTAAATGAAACATAAGATATATTTCGAATATTTTCTGAGAACGGTATATTTCAGTATATTTTTGAGGGCCGTAGGTATATTTGATCAATAAATCCGTGGTCTTACTGCATTGGTCACCTGCTCGTCCACCCGGCTACGCTTATAATTATATTAATTTTTAATCAATAAGCATAAGATGTTGAACGAGGCAGATAGTTTTTCTGACATATTTAGAAGTGGCATACCTTATTTTCTTTTAATAGCTCTACCGGTTCTTATAACTTGCTCACCTGCAATGGCAAGCGAATTCGAAGTTATGTCCATGTCCAAATTCGATGTTAATGGGCAACATTTTGGTACGTAAATTTTTAAGTGTTCATACTAATCAATTTTATATAGGTTAATTTATGATCGTTTATTACAATTCAATATCCCGTAGGTTGGTATTTCTTGTTTACTTTAATTGATGTATAGAAAGATTTTAATGTGCATAAGTACAGTAAGCACACATATTATTCGGACACCTTGTCAGTCTAGTTCAGTGGTCGGCACACACACATGCACAGGTTTGCGCTTGTGTGCGAATACAGCAGGCAAAACTGAACATTCCCTGCAGTACGGGGCAGCGACGTGTAAGCAACCACACATTGATCCCTGCAGTACGGGTCAGCGATGTGTAAGCAACCCCACATCGATGGCAACGTCATGCAGCTCGATGACATAAGCGATGACCTGCCATACGATGGGCTGCTTACTTTAACACAGGGATGTCCTAGGAACATAATCAATGACATAGTAAGAGAGAACTAACCGAAAGTAAGGCCTTAATAAGCGATGAATTTCCCTTATAAAGCAAGGACCTAGTAATGTATTTATTTAATTTGTATTTGTATTTAACTAAAAACTTTGGCTATTTTGAGGAAAAAGGCATGGCTAAATTCTGTTTTAAAATATTGAATTTCTTTTTATTTATTGTTTTCTTATAAAAATGTATACATACATATTCACATTTTTGTGCTGTTTTTTTTTCCACAGAAGCTTTTTAGTTGTGTTTGCTCATGTGCGTATGGCCGTCGTGCTCATTCCGGGTACCTCAATTGAATAGCTTTTAAAATATAATGGGTTAATTAAAATATTTTTATTCGAAATATATTATAAAATCTGGTCAATATGTTAACAATGCATTCAGTAGATCAGCAGTGCATTTGCTCCAATAACAAAACACCCGGCAAAATATGTACATGCTCGACTCGAGCCTCGAATTTAGGGTGGTTTTTTCTGTTTTCGTTGTTGAAAATAAAAATTTTCGTGCCAAACGCATATAATATCGAAATATCACATTTTCTTCATTTTTTAAAATGCACAATAGACGTATTTTTAATTAAATGAAACACTGCACTTATAATAATAATAATTTTTCCCAATTCTAAGAACGTTGTCGACGGCGACGGCAAAACCGAATTCTGTTAAGACACGCGTCGTAACAGAAAGAAACAAAGAAAAAAAACGAGAAGGAAAGTGTGAGTCGCTTCTGGGGACGCGACTCTACTTATACCCGTACTCAGTCAGCATGTACATTTTTGAGCATATGATCTATTAGAATTTTTGAATTGAAAAAAAAAATTTTACATTTTACATTGTTTTGCTACATCTGCTATCTACATCTACAATGTATATTTTTCATCTAACATGTAGATTACACTACTCGACAAAATTTAACTTTTTATTTAGTCTGTGAACCAAAATGACTTTCTGATAGATATCGGTATTTAAAAATTTTTGTAGCACTTTATTTATTTTTAAATCTGGTATTTTTTTTCATGGATTTTTTCAGAGGTTGTGCTTCTATTTTTACATAACTTAAGTATCTTACATCTGGTTGCATAGAACGAAAGAAAAATAATTCTTGGCCAACATTTTCGACTTTTCCCGAGTTTTTAAAATCAAAATTTAAAAAAAAAATACCGCAAAAAATTATGAAATTTTGAAGTCTAAAGCCTAGTACTCAGATCGAAAAACTGTTTGCTAGCAAACAGATGTCATATATTTTTCGAGCGACCAGTGGTATTACAAGAGGTGTGCACTTCATTCCGTACGGTTACACTGCTCAGACCGCTGCTTGGTTTTGTTTAAATTTAACAAAATGCACTTCTTCGGCTGGGGCCGCTCTTCCCCAGGCATATCCTGGGCTCCCCAATATTTTATTGGCAGGGTAATGTGTCTGACTATCAGCAGCAGCAGATGGCAACCCCACCCCTGCCGACTACCGTGAAGACAAACTGTTCTTAAAGCAATATTTGTTTTATATTTATGAAAATTAATAAAAATATATTATAATATCCATATAATTGTCCTTTATATAATGCTTCATTAATTATATTCTATATGTCTTCATTATTAAAATATTTCATTTGGTTTTTTGTTCTCTTATTGCAATGTTTGCTTCGTGTTTGCTGGCAAAAGATATCAAATTGATATCTTTTTCGAGGTGGGTCGAAACATACCAAAAAAACAAGCAAATACTTTTGATACCTTTCCAGTATATACCGGCCTTTTTGTTTTTCGATCTGAGTACTGCCTTCCGTACAGAGCCTAGAAAACAGTTTTACTCGTAAAAAATTTCTTATCGGTTTCATACGAATATCAACCCTGATTCTGTTCGCGAGGTGTTTTTTTCGATCTGAGTACTAGGCTTAAAGCTTAATATCTTCCAGGCTTAAAGCTTAATATCTTCCAGGCGTTAAGCTGCATATACAAAAAGTCTGGGTACGATTTATAGTTGTATATGTCAGCTTCAGAACTGCACAGTTCTATGCAACCAGATATAAGAAACTTAAGTTATGTGAAAAATAAAAGCACTAATTTCAGGTAAAACGAGAAGGAACGTGTGAGTCGCTTCTGGGGACGCGACTCTACATATACCCGTACTCGTATGAAATTCTAAAATTAAAAAAAAATGTATGTGCTCAAGAATGTATTTCTAACATGTAGATTATAGATGTACCATTTAGATTTTAAATCTCATCCGCTAGGGGTTGTTCGCGCATTGAACGCGGCAGGGTGTGCGAGCAAGAAAGAGATATGTAGCATATCTCTTGCAGGAGGAGGCGGGGGAACCAACAGAAAATTAATTTCATCATTCTGGCTATAATTATGATCCGATCTGATTCAGATTCGGCAATCTGGTAGATATGGTCATTCTCTACGTTACTGCGCTTTTAGTTTTATCTTATCTTTAAAATTGTGCCTGCCACAGATTTTCGTCCTTTGTGGTGGTGGAAAGGGGCGGGGCGAAATTTTGGTTGCCCTAGCTCTTATAGTCTCTGAGATCCAGGCGCTCATCGAGACGGACAGACGGTCAGACGGACAGACAGACATGGCTCTATCGACTCGGCTATTGATGCTGATCAAGAATATATATACTTTATGGGGTCGGAAACGTTTCCTTCTCTGTGTTACACATATCCACTTTTACCACAAATCTAATATACCCCTTAACTCTTTTTTGAGTATGCTCGTCTGCTGCAGCGGCAGAGAAAAAATCCTGAATGACGCGTTGTTGACATTTGTCATCGCTTACTTTTGGTATTGCAGGGTTTTTTTTGGTGCCAAACACCCTGATACACGCCGGAAGCTCCTCACTATAGATAGGGCCATGCCATGCATATGTAGATGTGCCAGTTCATACAACGAAAGTGGTGCAGCTTAGTTTTCAGCGTACGTTCTCAGGACTTCAGCTCTGGGGCCGATCGCGTACGGCTCATGACGTGACACGAGCCAACGGACAGCAAACATGTATGTGTGTACGTGTAACACTCCAAAATATCCCTGTAGTACTGGGCACTAGTTCGGAGGTGGTGATATGCCTGTCCCTAACAGACCACCACTACCCACTGGACAAACCCTAAGCAATGCTATTCTTCATTTCCATTTTTACCCGCAATGTCCTAGGGCATGGGGGCCAGAGATACCACATCGTTTGCCCCCGAACTAGTGTAATGGGTACCCACTTGGTAGCTAGTGAAATGGGTACCCATATAGGGGGTAATGAAATAGGTACCCATACCCACAATTTGAAAAACTCTTGCAGTTAAAAATTACATCTATTTTATTTTTCTAATTTCCTTGTTTTTAAATTTCAGTATTTTGACTTTTAGCATAAACTATTTTTATGTTGTTCCTGTTACTTTTACTGTTTTTTTTTATACCCGTACTCAAAAAAGAGTTAAGGGGTATATTAGATTTGTGGTAAAAGTGGATGTGTGCAACGCAGAGAAGGAAACGTTTCCGACCCCATAAAGTATATATATTCTTGATCAGCATCAATAGCCGAGTCGATATAGCCATGTCCGTCTGTCCGTCCGTCTGTCCGTCTTGTTGAGCGCCTGGATCTCAGAGACTATAAGAGTTAGGGCAACCAAATTTGGTTTCAAGACTCATGTGATATCACACTGCTACAAGTGTATTTCAAAATTTCGCCCCGCCCCCTTCCGCCCCCACAAAGGACGAAAATCTGTGGCAGGCACAATTTTGAAGATACGATAAAACTAAAAACGCAGTATCGTACAGAATGACCATATCTACCAGATTGCTGAATATGAATCAGATCGGAACATAATTATAGCCAGAATGAAGAAATTAATTTTCTGTTGGTTCCCCCGCCTCCTCCAGCCAGAGACACGCTACTCATTCTCCTTCTCGCTCGCACACTCTGCCGCGTTCAGTGCGCGAGCAATCCCTAGCGGTGGAGATGCAGAATATAAATGGTACATCTATAATCTACATGTTAGATGTAAAATATACATTGTAGATGTAGATGTAGATAACAGATGTAGCAAAAAAATGTAAAATGTAAAATTTTTTTTTTCTAAAATTCTAAAAAATCATATCTCAAAAATGTATATACTGACTGAGTACGGGTATAAGTAGTGTCGCGTCCCCAGAAGCGACTCACACGTTCCTTCTCGTTTTTTTTGCAGCTGTAGAGCTTATCTTAGTTGTATTTCCGCTGATCCAGTCCCTGCCTCTACAGTTATAGCATCTAGAAATATAAAATTAAAATACATATTAATAGGCAGGAAAATTTAAATTAGAAAGATAAACAGATATTCATACCAAGCAACACTCCATACAAATTCTTAATTCTTTTAGCGCCTACTTTTATTTCACTTCATCCACGTTATAGACTAACACAACTGCACTAGCAAGAATATATTTAAACATTTTTTAAATATCGGCAGGATAATAGTTTTCATTGGATCAATCTGTAAAAATACAATTGGAATAAATCAAAAAATATTTATCACTTCCATGTCATTTGCAATGTCTCCGATTTGCCATGCCTCTACATTATTTTTTTTTACTGTCCTCAATTTTTTCTATTTCACTGGACGAAACTGTCTCTGCCCTCACAAGTTTTAGTCTTTTGGCATATTTATCGCTAGTTTCCTTCCTAAGTCTACGTAAATGCCGATTGTTGTACATATTTAACTAACGTTGCTTTGTCTCACATATGTTTAAATAATTGAATTGATTAATGTTCACGTTTTCACTTTTTTCACTGGAACTCACAAGCGCGTTTCAACAAGTACAGCCGAAAGCAATAGAACATTCCAGCAATGCAATGTCAAAAACCGAAAACGTAGCAGCGCTCAGTTCCGTAGACGCATCGCAGCTTTGGCTTCTTTCTTTCTTCTTTTGTTTCGTTGTTTTCGTCTACTGGTGAGACGTTGCAGCCCATCGAACTAGTTCGCTGGGTGGTACGTGGTGGGTTGTAAAGTATACAGAGTAAAATTTGTTTCTACTCTTTGAGTGGTTCGGCGTTCGCCTACCATAGGGTTACTTCGGTGGGTACCCATGTACGGACCAGCGAAGTAGGTAGTTTGGCAGGGTCAATCGCCACCACCAGTACTACAGGGATATGATTGTATGCTTAGAATAATTTTTAGCTGCCGTAATCGACATTGCTTGAGATTTCAGTTTACGTAAATATGTGTGTGCCATGTATTCTGTGCTTGTGTGGGTTCTATAATTTTTGTCCGCTTGAACCGAAATGGTTTTTTGTTTTGTTTTGAGGGCTGATGTAGCGACCTGAGCTGACCTGCCGCAACATAAATGAGGAATGGGCAGAGTGGGTGGGGGGTGGGAAATAAATACAATAGATAAAAAAATGTTATTGTTTGATATATTTTAAATTGCACATTTACATATACATATCCCTAATTTAGACAGGTTTCTTTTATAAATTACATATTGTGCAAAGCCGTCGGCTTTCGACTTCTTTGCTGCCCTACTATCAACTTTGTCAAAAAATTTATGTTTTTTAGATTCTATAAAACAAGTGATTTTAACTAAAATAATTGTATATATGTATTTACATCATAGGAAACGGCGCTGCTGCTACGCTGCCGGTACACGTACAGTATCAAAAAGCAGCAAGCCTTCGTGTGGCTTCGGCTCATGTTGTCTCGCTTTTGTCGCAAAGCGAGAAAGAAAACTGAGAATCAGCCGTCGACAAATGCAATATCACGCTGCGCAACGTTTTGATGTGACACTAAGAGAAAACATGTTAAATGAAAATTGAGAACAAAACTTTTTCTTCATCCAAAATATGGATGGCGATGCGCAATGCGTCATATGTTATTATGTTGCCCGTTTTTATTTTATTTCAATTTTTATTTCACACGAAATAACCTCTCTCTTGCGACCTCTCTTTTGCGTTCACCCCAGAGATTCTTTATTGGATTTAGGTCCGGGGATTGACTTGATCTCCCAAGAACATCCACACTTTGCTCTCGGAACCAATCCATTACTACTCGAGAGGCGTGCTTCGGATCATTATCCTGCTGGAACTTCCATAAAAGTGGCATATTATCCTCGGCATATGGTAGCATCACCGTATCCAAAAGATCTTTGTATACTTACGAGTCTGTCCCATATTCCGTCAATACGATGAATCGGACCAACACCATACCAATAAGAGCAGCCCCATACCATTAGGTTACCACCTCCATGTTTCACAGTTTTACATGTGTACCTGGGATCAGATTCTTTGCCTTTCGGACGACGAACATTCCTTTTGGCATCATTTCCAAATAAATTGATTATTGAGCTATTAAGCGTTTTTAATAGCTATTGAATTTTATTGTTGAGCTAGCGAGCTTTTGCACTAGCTGTTACAATTGTTTTAATGATTAATGTCGTTGGTTTTAGTTGAATATTCAGTTTATTAGTTGCGCGGCCTGGCAACGATCAATATTGTTTGTGTGGTAGAATGTCGATGTGCGATGGTATGTTCTTGCAGGTTCAGGACCAGATCAAGACGAATGAAAGTGAGTGCGATAATTACGACGAACAATTAAAGACTGAGAAAGGGCAGGCGGGCCAAATTGCCCGTGTCCTAATGCAAGCGAGAGAGAGAGCAAAATAAGCGAGCTCGGGCTGCTGTTGAGCCGAGTACGAGCGTTAGATAAAACGAAAGAGCGAGAAAAAGTAAAGGAGAAAGGCGCGAGACGAAAGAACGGTTGCATAGGCTATTACATTGAGTAATTATAAGCGGTTACAATATTTATATGCAGTGGGCAACGCAAATAGCAAACAAAGGTGAAATTACGTTATTTTGCGCCACTGGCTATTATTTGAGGAATTTGTTGGGGAGTTTCAGGCTGGGAAACCAGACATTGATCTTGGTTTCGTCACTCCAGAGGATATTAAGCCATTTTTTCTTTCCCTCCGGTCCGCACCAGGTTATGCGATCTAGTGCAAATTTTATCCTCATCTGTAAATTTGCCGAACGAAGCAAAGGAACCCTGCGAGCAAGTCTACCTGGTAGGTTTGCTATTGCCAATCGTCGACGAACGGTCCGTGTTGACACAATATTCCCAATTTCGTTGGCAATCGTCCTGGAAGACTTGAACGGGTCGCGTTTAATCAACTGAACCATGCGATCGTCGTTCTTCGATGATGATTTTCTGGGTGCTCCCCGAGCTTCACCTATTTTTTTTCGGTTTTATGGCATTAGTTATGAAGTTTTGAGATCGTCTCATTAACCTGACAATGGATTTATAAGTTTTTCCCACATCTCGGAGTCGTCGAATGAGCCGTCTCTCCTCCACACTGCAGGGACGACCAAGTTTAATGGTTGCTAAGTCTATATTCAGTTATATTTTCTTAATACCTTACCTTCTGCAACCAAATAGTTATCTTAATAAGCTACAGGTTAATGTTTTGCGTCATACACCTATTATTGTGTCCAGCCAAAATTGACGGATTTAGGGAGATATTTAAATTTCTTGAAAATTAAAGGGGGTTTTAAAACTGTTTTTACTTTTTCTTTAAAGACAATTAATATAAGATTTGAAAAAACTTTCATTTGTTGAGATTAGAGAAGATATGAAGTAGAAATTAAAAGTTGGTAAAGCACACCTATTATTTGGTCCATAAGTGTAAATTGTATAGTTATAAAAAGGTATATGAACGAGAAGGAACGTGTGAGTCGCTTTTGGGGACGCGACTCTACTTATACCCGTACTCAATCGGTATATACATTTTTGAGCATATAATTTTTAGCATTTTAGAATTAAAAAAAAAATTTTTATTGCTACATCTGTTATCTACATGTACAATGTATATTTGACATCTAACATGTAGATTATACATGTACCATTTAGATTCTACATCTTCTCCGCTAGGGGTTGCTCGCGCACTGAACGCGGCAGAGTGTGCGAGCGAGAGAGAGAATGAGTAGCGTGTCACTTGCATGAGGAGGCGGGGGGAAGCAACTGAAAATTAATTTCGTCATTCTGGCTATAATTATGATCCGATCTGATTCGGCGATCTGGTAGATATGGGCATTCTCTACGATACTGCGTTTTTAGTTTTATCGTATTTTTCGTCCTTTGTGGTGGCGGAATGGGGCGGGGCGAAATTTAGAAATACACTTGTAGCAGTGTGATATCACATGAGTCTGGAAACCAACTTTGGTTATCCCAACTCTTATAGTCTCTGAGATCCAGGCGCTCAACAAGACGGACGGACGGACAGACGGACATGGCTATATCGACTCGGCTATTGATGCTGATCAAGAATATATATACTTTATGGGGTTGGAAAATTTTCCTTCTCTGCGTTACACACATCCACTTTTACCACAAATCTAATATACCCCTTAACTCTTTTTTGAGTACGGGTATAAAAATATAAATTTATTGACGAAGTTGCAAAATCGAAAGCCGACGGCTTTACACAATATGTAATTTATAAAAGAAACCTGTCTAAATTAGGGATATATATATGTAAATGTGCAATTTCAAAAAAATCAAACAAATAACTTTTTTTATATATTGTATTTATTTCCCACCCCCACCCACTCTGCCCATTCGTCACGCATAGGCCAATATGGCCCTTAGTTGTCCGGATAAGTGAGTATGGACCTTCTGAGTGTTTTACGCGGTTTCGCAGTCCGTGAGGATCGATGAGATGTTCGCAAAGTCAACCTTGAGCAACCTCCGCCGCCTTCCGTTTGGCGAAGACCTCCTCCTGAAATATGCTGCATTGGTTCTGTAGCTTATAGGACAGCCTTATTTCAGGGTCTGTACAGTATATGCCCGCTCCTACGCCTCCTTCCATCTTGGAGCCGTCTGTGTATATGTTTAGGTGTTCAGATCAGATATACTGATCATGTCTCGGCCTATTGAACTGTGCCCGAATCCTTGCAGCGACATGATGCCTGATGCATGATCTCAATGCGTTGTGCTGCCTTACCTGCAATCAGTTCAGCGTGGATGTCCAGGTGGTCGATTCGAGTATTGTTTCGAGTGCTTTTGTTGGGGTTGACCTTAGCGCCCCAGTGATGCAGAGCAGTGCCTGCCGCTGAGTTCTATCCATTAGCTTGTTGTAGGTTTTCTTTTCTGTAGCCTGCTACCACACTAAGACTCCATACGGCAGAGTCGGTCGAACTACCGAAATGTAGATCCAATGCATTAGTGCAGGCGATAGGCCCGATGTGCTGCTAAGCATCTTCTTGGATGCATATAGCGAGCGGAATGGTGGCCTTCTTTACACTTTCCAAAACAGTGCGTGTCAGCTTGCTGTCCAGTACTATACAGAGGTATTTGACTTGTGTTTTTGGGGTCAGCGCCGATACCTTGTATGTATCTTTTGGTAAAGAGGATGAGGCCCGTCTTGTCCGCGTTGATACTGAGTCCTACTTTTCCCGCCCACTCACATATCTCCCTGAGTGTTGATTTCATTAGAGCTTAGAGTCGATGGACATACTCCCGTAATAATTATGCTTATGTCATCTGCATAAGCTGTTATTTTTGGGGCTCTTCTCTCGAATCTTTTTATTAAGTCGTCGACCACCAGGTTCCAGGAGGAGCGAGAGGACCCCACCCTGAGGTGCGCCTCTGTGCCCCGGAAAATAAGAATTATTTTGTCGTGTCTGTTTACACACATACATTTGCACTGCTCAGCTTGCTTTCGCTTCCCGCCATGAGTCATACATGCCGAACTGCCCAGCTCCCGACCCGAAGGCTCTGGGAGCTGGGACAGAAAACTCAGATGCGACACGTTCGTTGTATGTACACGTACATAAGGTAGGGTTTTGTATTCCTCATTGATTACACTACTCGACAAAATTGAGCTTTGTATTTAGGCTGTGAACCAAAATGACTTTTTTTTTTATAGATTTCGGGATTTCTTTATTATCTTTATCTTTATTATGTTTTTTTTACTGTATTTTTTTTTAAGAATTTTTAAAATCTAGTATTTTTTTCTTGGTTTTTTTCAGAGGCAGTTCTTCTGTTTTTCACATAACTTAATTTTCTTATATCTGGTTGCATAGAGGAACAACATGAACAATACCTTAAGCGACGCCTAATTAATGCGTCTATCGAATACTAAAAATGTTGGCCTAGAATTATTTTTTTTTCGACTTTTCCCGAGTTTTTAAAATCGAAATTTCGAAAAAAAATACTGCAAAAAATAATGTAATTTGAAGTTGAAAGCTTAATATCTTCCAGGCGTTATGCTACAGATACAAAGGGGCTGGGTCGGATTTATAGTTGCATTTGTCAGCTTTTCAGAACTGCAAAGTTCTATGCAACCATACTTAAGGTTAATGAAAAATAGAAGCACTACCTCTGAAAAAAAACATTAAAAAAATATCAGATTTAAAAAAAATAAAAAAATACATAAAAAAAAAACTATAATTATTTAAAAAATTGTAAACCCCGAAATCTATAAGAAAAAGTTATTTTGGGACTCAGCCTAATTCTAGTTAAACCAGCAGTCTGCCGTTGCCACGTCTGCATTTTGCCTCTGCAATAGGGAAGAGCACATTCGCCTTTGGGATGGACGGGATCATCTCCCTGTCCACTGCCTCCAGCTTGGCCTCCTCCCACAGAGCTTCCAATTTGGGCACCACTTGCACCACCCACTTCCTCGTCGGGTCGTCATTGCAATTGAGGATCTTCACCCCGTTCAACCATCCCGCACCGTCGAAGGTGGGCATGGGAGCGTCTGGCTCGTCCTCCATTCGCGTGAAAAGGGATTCCACAAGCTGGGCGTGGACCTGTTTCTACTGCGCCGCCGTCATCTTCCCATTTTCCTCCCTGCGGTCTATCAGGGCCGCGATAAGGTGTCATTTGGACATGTCGCTCATCTTGACCTTCTGCTTGGGCTTCTTCGTCGCTGGTTGAGGGATAGCCACCTTGGGCCCGCGTTGCCGCTTGCTCACCGGAGTGTCCTTGGCAGTCTCGATCCAGCGTTGCCTTTTGATGGCCATCATCTCCTCAACCTAATTGGCAAATTCGCCCTTCGTCGCCTTCTTCTGAGGCAGCTGCGCGTAGTGAAGACGACCCTCTTCTACCTTCTGCTCAGCCAATCTAGTTTGGACTTCCCCTCTTGGGAAATGTCCTCTTTGCCGTGGAGCCGGCTTCGGATTTTAAGGGCTGCCTTGTATTGGCCCTTAGCCTTCATCCCCTCCCTAGAACGCTTCGGCCCTTCCCCTCGCAGGGAGCTGGTACCTGGTTCAGGCGACCGGAGAAGCCTCTCTTCTTCCGTTCTGCTTACGCTGAGTACGCTCTCCAGGTCCTAGTCTGTTTCGACTACGGCACACGTGCGGCTCAGTTTATAGTGTGGCGTTTTGGTGCTTTTAAACTAATATGACCTGTTCCCGCCATATTACAGTTGTGACTGCTGGCGACACGCAGAGAGGATTGCTCCTTCCCGTGCCCGCCGGTGGTAGCTGTCACGGACCTGGACCTGGCGTTAGCTAGACACTGCATTACGTCTGACAGAGCAAGAGGCATTGCATTACCCGATCCGGGATAATCCAGTGCCCATTGCCCGGCCGGAACCCTCTGGGAAGGTTCAGATGGAGGATTTTCGGATTTTCAACATTTCCACACTCTGTTCATAGTTTAATATTTCCATTTTATACCCGTACTCAAAAAGATCAAAAGGGTATATGAGATTTGTGGTAAAAGTGGATGTGTGTAACGCAGAGAAGAAAACGTTTCCGACCCCATAAAGTTTGTATTTGTATTTATTTAATGCTTTATCCTAACGCTACAAGTATAAACTTATTTTTATTGCGCTAGTCACTCGGTGAATAAATGTATTTGTATTGATCATTTTGGATGTTATCTACTTATATCTAATACTTATACATTGATGTTTTGACAAGAGTGTAACGAACCATGGTTCTAGCCATGGCCCGTCACAAACGGCGGAGTGTCAGCGCATCCACGCTAGTTGGCAACAGCCCGCACCTACTGCGATGCAGTCTCAGCAAAACCTTTTCCTGAATACTACTGACCCACTAGCAAATTGTCAACGAAGCACCAAGCTTCCACCCACTTACTAGCCCCACAAATATTGTCACAAAATAATCATAAGTTAGCAATAATTAATTATTTCCGGGTCAGGTGCGATCACCAGATGCATAAAAGAGCCAAGATCGGCCGAAGAAGTAGGCAGTTCATCAGTCCCAACACAAGACACTGCACTACGCAGTCTATCATCCCGAACACAAGACACTGCACTAGGCAGTCACAGACTCTAGACACTACCCTACGCAGTCCACCAGCGCACCACACCGCCAAATCAGAGCAACACATGCGCCCGAGCAGGGACTCTTTGGTGACTTTAAAGTAACTAACACCTTAATACGGAGCTTTGTGGAGTAAAGACCCACGGCCACTGAAAGAGACTAGGCTAGCAAGGATCAATAACCGTCGAGCACAAAAACCCCGCCCACACTAAATCCGGTCGCGAACAAGATTTACCAACTCCGTCGAGACGAGCTGGAAACCCTTGCCGAGGAATGCGGATTTGGCAACGAAGGAACGGTCGATGAACGACGAAAGAGATTCGCCGCATTAGTCGCCGGAACACTCTCGCAGGACGCCTGGGTTCGACTGGGCGACCTCGAACGGCAATACGCTTAACCAGCAGGACGCTCCAGGTCACCCATGCCCACCACTCCTGGGCCATCTGACCAGCGGAAAACAGACCCAAAAGCCGGGTTACAAGTCCCCACCGCGGCCGAATACAACACACCCGCCCCCCCACGCATCGTAACGCCAGCCGATTTGCCCACACCTCCAGTTACGGAGACCAAGCGTTCGCACACCCAGAGGATCGTGCCAGCCATGGACCCTTCCATAGATGGACGCTACCACAGCTACATCGCCCTCGTCGCGGAACAGGTTCGGAAATGGGGACTCAGGTTCGACGGGCAGGACGACCCATTTGCATTTCTGGAACTACTCGAAGAACGTGCGCTCTCATATGGGGTGGACACCAATCAGCTGCCCCGGGCCATGACAGAACTTCTCACCGATCGGGCCAGTCGCTGGTCGGTACCAGCCAACTACAAAGCAGCTCATGGGTATACTTCCGCCAGGAATTGCTGACGTTCTTCTTGCCGCCACGGTATTTTGAGCAATTGGAGGACCGAATCCGGGTAGGGGAATTGTTCAAGGATTACCTCATCGAGATACGCCTACTCATGCACCACGCCGGGTACGACGCAGCCAATGAACTGAACAGGATCTACGACAACGATCTACCAGCATACCAAATGTACATGCGCCGACACGGACTACAAAGCTTGGCACAGTTCACACTGTAAGCCACCGAGTTCAAGAGCATCCAAGAACGGACCATCCCGACTACTTTCGCACCCCGTAGAGCACACCAAGATACGCATGGCCGGCTACAGAGCAGAGGATCGACGACTCACACTGGACGCCATTACGGAGACCCCATTGGGAGATCATCGGCAGACACACCAGGGAGATCGCCAGCTCATTCAAACAGTACGACGAATCCCGATGTAGCACATCGCCTGATCACGACCCCCATCGCCAACCCACGCTCACGACACCCAATACCGCAACGCAGCACTTGACACCCAAACCAATCGCAACGAAAACAAAACGCCGGCCCACAACGGAGAACACGAATCTAAGGCCAACACCCGCAAACCACAAGCACGCAATCGGGAGAACGAGTCCCACGGTCACTACGGAGCAACCGCGTCCTAGGCCAAATACAAGGAACACGCATCCCAAACAAACCACGAGGATCTCACACACGAGACAAACACACTTGAACCCTGCTCTCGACACAGGAAGCCCAGGACAAGCAATAGAGCAGGCACGCACAGAATCCACAATGGAAGAGTTGAACGCACGGACACCCTCAAAACCGACCGCCAGCATCGAAAAAGGACAACGGCGACCACAATCCGACAGCACAGCAACACGGGATACAGCCACGCTAACACTACGCTGGTCGGGGTACATACTTGAACTGATATCCACAGAGCCCCTCAACGCAGGCCCGGAAAACATGGCGATGCCACCACGATGCACCGACCGCCGCCCTGTCGTACCCACGGCCGACGACACACCGATCCTCGCCAACACAATGGAGTACTTTCCGCGTACCAACTTGACTGGTAGCGCCATGCACCGAGCCATGCCTAGAGCCAGGTCCGAGATCTTCGTCGCCCGTACCAGCTGTTGGTCCGACACAAAAGGCATCACCGAGACTCAACTGTTTATGCGCCAAACGACCGCAAATACCACCCAAGTATTGCATCAGAGATATGAAACATATCTACCCACAGCCAACGCCACCCCGATCGTCGCCCACATAAGCGACTACCAACGGAGGATCGAACCGTCCAGCACACTCGACAGACCCATCTTGCCGAAAGACCCGAATCAAACCTTTGACCCCGGAGCCAGCGAACCCAACGAAGACGAGCCAGAACTGCCCACGGATCCTTGGCCACCCGACATAGCACCGCCGGTTCAAGAATGCATGGAAAACGAACGACCACAGAAAACCGCCGAGAAATTAACCATAACCGATTAACCATATGGGATAATCGACCCGCCAAGCGGAGACCAACTACAAAGCACCCAGAACAGCAGAGAGGTCACGTTCACAGCAGCAGTAGAAAATATAACGTTACCGACGCCACGCTAAAGTGACTAGATTAACACCGACGAATCCAAAGGACAGGAGAATTCGGAAAAAAGGCGAACCTCATCACCCGACAAGCAACGCCGACGACGCCACTAATCTCTCCATCACCCACCCTGAAGAAAGGGGGGTGTAACGAACCATGGTTCTAGCCATGGCTCGTCGCAAACGGCGGAGTGTCAGAGCATCCACGCTAGTCGGCAAGCATAATCAAACTGATATACACAGAACCAACGAACCATGGTTCTAGCCATGGCTCGTCGCAAACGGCGGAGTGTCAGCGCATCCACGCTAGTCGGCAAGCATAATCAAACTGATATACACAGTACCAACGAACCATGGTTCTCCACAAAAAGCGGTACGTCAGCATATCCGGAAAATAAAATAGTCTTAGCAACGCACGCAATTATTAATTAAGAACTCTCGATCAACAACTCGACCCATTCTGCATTATTTTGCAATCAGCGAAAGAAAAACAGCACGAAGTTCTCGGTCACCCAATTCTTTGCGATATTTCGCAACCACACAACCCAAAATCAGATATCACCTTCCGCGATGCGGAGGTAGCAATAACCCAATTCCCAACTGCAGCGGCATCTACCGCGATGCAATCTCATCAAAAACACACTGACCCACTAATCAATTGGCAACGAAGCACCAAGCATAAGTTAGCAATAAACAATTATTTCCGGGTCTAAGACAGGTGCGATTGCCAGCTGCATAAAAGGGCCAAGATCGGCCGAAGAAGCAGGCAGTCCATCAGCCCCAACACAATACACTGCACTAGGCAGTCTATCATCCCGAACACAAGACACTGCACTAGGCAGTCACAGACTCAAGACACTATAACTAAGTAAATGAAAAGTACTGAATAAACAAAGAACAAACCAACACAACAAAGAACTAAACCGCGTCATCATTTCTCCCTTGCCCTCTGCATTTCAACCCAGCCCGACACCTGAAGTCACCTGCGATCTACAAATCTTTCTTGTAGAGGACCCTGGACAGACTAAAGCATACCGCAGCCTGAGATGGGACCTACAAGAGTTATGTACTTAAATCGAATACTTATACATTAATATGTTGTTTTGTTTTAAAATTTATTTTTATTTTTTTTTTATATTATTTTTTTTTTTTATATATAGTTTATTTTTATATTTTTTTTGTATATTGATTATTTATATATTTATTTTGCTTATTTTTAATGGTTTCCAAAATGTTCTTTGATTTTAATTTGAAATTGAGTTGCGCTTCTAATGGATTTAAGGTGATGAGGAAGACTGTTCCATGAGCGGATTGCATTGACTATGAACTGCCTCTTCGAGCAAAGCGTTTGAGTTCGAGGGCATAAATAGTTGTTGGTTCGTTGTGATGTAGCAGGGTTAAGTTTGCAGTCACAATTTTATGAAAGTATACTAAGGTTCTAAAATCTATCCAAGTGGTCAAGTTATGGTCAAGTATTTTATTAGTTAGGTGTGATACATGGTCGAAACGTCTTAAATTAAACACATATCGGACAATTGAATTAAATTACTACTAATGTGCGCATGTCGCGAGCTTCACTGTGTCCAAATATATCAACACCATAAAAGAGAGTGGGGATGAGAATGACTTTAGAAATCAGAAGTCTTATTTCTTCTGGCAAAAATGTTTTAGACGCTGACAATTGGCGCAACAGACCATAGGTACGTCTTGTTGCCTTTGATATATGGTTACTCCATGACAGTGTGCTACTAAATGTAATGCCCAGGTTAACTGCATGGTCTTCATAGGAAATGGGCGTATTGTCAATGTGAAGTTTCTCCAGATTTCTGGTATTAATAATATTTTGAGCAATTACCAAACATTTTGATTTTATAGGATTTATTTCCAAGCCATTCTTTTTTGCCCATTTCTCTATTGTGGGAAGCATTTTGTTACACGTTCTGACACAAACATTTATTTCGTTAACGGGACTGCTAACATAAATTTGGACGTCATCAGCATATAAGTTAACACTCCCCACCAGCCATAGGGTATCGGCAGGGGTCTTAGTTATAAGAATGCTGACCCAGCGCTGGCATGGAAAGGGGCGGCAACATATTACTATGTTGCATAAACATCCGCCCGACCAACTGGGTCCGCACGAGGCGCTGACGTAGCGAAACTCGAGACCGCTGCTCAAGCAGCGCTGCCCAGGCTGGGGGACCCTATGGATAATTATAACATTTTTGTATTTTAGTTTTTAACTCGATTCTGAACCGAGCCGATCGTTGCCGGTAATAAATACTTAAACTCAATCCCGTTCTTTCATAACCGACGGCTGACGCTTCGGTGTGCATTAGGGAACAATAACAGAATAATTTATAGATGTACTTCACATTCGGAAAAGACAGTAGGTAGATCATTAACATATATTTGTAAAAAATAAAGGGCCTAAGACAGATCCATGAGGGACTCCCCGCGTAAGTTTCATGAAACTGGAAACATTCGTAACTGAGACTACTGCCTGCAATCGATTTGTAAGATAAGACTTAACTAAGTTGACTGCAGTGTCTGAAAAATTGAATAAGTTCGTCAATTTTGTGCAGAGTATGTTATGATTTTCGGAGTCAAGAAAGAAGGTAACCCAGTTCTTGTCAAGTGCCTGTATCTTCCACAATATCCGTTATAGAACTTATACAACTTCGTTTTTTCCGAAACCTCGACTGCTTTTGGCTAATCAGCGAGTTTTGAGTCAAAAAGTTTTCAATCTGTGAAGACATAAGACTTTCAAGTACTTTTGAGAGAAATGGAAGTATTGAAATGGGCCTGTGGAAGTAAAACACGAGTATAACCTTTTTCTTTTACTTCATTCCGACCGATACGTCTTTCCTTTTTCAATGTCTCTTTTTTTTATTCTTTTCGCGTCGATCTATCCACTTTTCTATATGAGACCGTATATTCGGTATTTCTACAGTGTGACCTTATAGATACCTTAGTAAAATGGCTATATGTGCACTGCTTTGAATGGCGTTTTTTTTCAACACCTATTTTCTTGATTTATTTTATATTTTTATTTGGTTAGCTGCTTATAACTACAAAACAAAAAGGCATAAACAAATTCCATACATATTTTTTAAATACCAAAAAAAAAAAGTTTTGTATGTTTCACATAGAAAATGGTTATATCAGCAAAAACATGTTTTGTATCGAAAAAAATTTCCAGAGAAAAAGTATTAAGAAAAATGAACTCTGTTAATAATTAACAGAGTTGCCCTTATTCTCCTGAAGTTTCTGCAGCCTGCGGGGCATTGATCCTGCCAAGTTTTGTAGAGTTGATAATTCAATCTTGGCCCATGGCAAGGATAGATTTTTTTAAATCTTTCAAGGTATCGAACTGCCTTGTACAGGCATAAACTTTTGCTGCAAGGATGCCCCACAGATCCTCGATGGGATTTAAGTCCGGACTCATTGCCGGCCACTTCATCAATGGAATGTTGTAGGTCTCGAAAAAACCCATTGTAGCCCGGGCAACATGAATCGGTGCATTATCTTGCTGGAACGTCCATTGGTCACCATGGAAAGGCTCAGCAAGAAGTTCACTATCTAATAGTTGAATATAGGCTTGAGCATTCATTCGGCTGGATACAAAACATATTGGAGACTTGCCTTTAGCACTAAAGGCAGCCCATATCATAAGCGATCCACCGCCATGGTTCCGCTTGTGACAAGTTGCTCGTGGATGACGCGGATCCCTCCAGTATTTATGATGGCCGTCTGGACCGTCTAAATTGAATTTTTTTTCATCACTAAAAATTATATTTTCAAATTCGACGTCCCAGAACTTGTGTTTTTCATAAAAAGCCATGCGCGCATCTTTATGCCGTTTAGTCAAACGGGGTTTGCCAACTTTGTTTTCGTATGTGAGGTTAAAATTTTCGCCCAAAATTTGGCTCACACGTTGCCTGGTGATTGTTAATACGAGTTCTGCTTTGATTTTGTTGCAGCTCATCATGTCTTCGGTTGCTAACTGACGCATGTGCTGTTTTGTTCGGTTGCTGATGGTTGGCACTGGACCAAGGTGTCGATTTATGCGGTAACCATCTGGATCTTTCAAAAATTTGGAAATAGTATTTCGATGTCGATTCATTAGTGAAGCGATTCGACCAGTTTTCATGCCGGCTATTTTCATTCCCTTGATCCTTCCTTGTTCTTCCTCAGACAATTCAGTACCACGAGGCATTTTCAACTAAAACTGCAATTTTATGTAATATTTGCGATGGTTTGATGCAAAATTGAGTATTTACGTACTAAATCAATTCTCTTGTCACTTTTTCTGAAACGATGCTAACACAGCCACTCTCAAAACATGAATAAACATGAATGCACATATAACCGTTTTCTACGTATAGCTCGACTTTGATATCTTATTTAAGCTAACGGTACCACAGGTTCAAAGAAGACGAGAATTTATAGTAGCTGAGCACAAACATAAGAGATAAGAACTGCATATTCAAAACAAACAGGCAGCTATCACTTTTAAAGAAAAATTGAAAACAAATTTTGCACATATAGCCATTTTACTAAGGTATAAGGGGTTATTTACATGTGATAGGGCTGCCGTATTGGCAGTGGGTTAATCTACATAGGGGCTGTAGTCATTAATATGTTTTGGGATTGGCAAAATGTTTGCCTTTTTCCATACAGTCGGAAACGAGGACGTGGTGATGGCGTTGTTAAAGATATACGCGGGACAAAATCTTGGGAAGCAACATTTTTAAGAATTTGGACTTATGTTATCTAAGCCTTCAGCATTGGACTTCACCTTAAGTATACACGCAAGGACATCACATTGATTAACACACACAAAGCTAAAACTAAAACAAAATTATTGAACAGGTACTGAACATTGTTGTTTAAAACACTCAATTGACAATCAACATGGGGAGATTATGCATTATATTCTAGTTCTAGTTCATTAAGGTCAATATTCTTATAGTCTCTATACGTAAAGGAATCATTTTTGTAATCAAAAGTCAAGTCATATGTCAGGAAAATAAGGCTATGTTTAGAAAAAGCTGGTACTGATACCTGGTCATAGAGTAAGGTCTTATTAGGGTCATTGATGAAAAACATGTCAAGAAGTGTATCACAGGTATTGCTGAAGTGGGTAGGCATGGTTACATTAACGGCATACAACCCCAGAGAAGCAAAGCTATCCAATATATGACTCTATTTCATAATATTGCTATTGAAATCGCCGGCCAGAATATTTAATTTGCTTGATATTTCCAAAAGTAGATATTCAATGGGACATTAACTTGGTTGTTTACATTTAACATAACATTTTAATATAGTATTAACATATATAGCAACACCACCTGCATGTCCTATACGATCAGAACGAAAAGCAACATAACCGTCACACATAATTGACAGGTCACAACTCTCAGGTACCAACCACGTCTCGGACACACATATAACATCTACATTTGAATTGGTAAAAAGCAGAGCTCAAAAAAGATGCTCAACCAATTTTTTTTATGCTGTCTGCTCGCGGAAAAGACAGAGAAAAATGAAACCGACGTGCTCTCTCTCTAAACAGAACACGTATTTTTGTTGCTCTCGTGTTTTCGGTCTCGTGCTGAGCGGCGAACGAAGCATAAGTGTTTTCCTACGAAAACAGTCTGAGCGAGAGACTTTCGTTCGGCGCTCAACAACTGAGCATCAGTCACTGAGCAAATCGAGCCAGCTGCATGCACGAAGTGTCTTTTTGTTGTAGTTGCGTTAGGTATTTGTTGTTGCTACTATATATTCCCTCGCAGGCAATGAGGCACGCGCGCAGAACATACACACACACACATACATTCGCAAAAGACACTTTCGGCTCAACGAAGTGTCTCAAGTGAACGAATGCATAAGGAGAGCGACAAGACACTCTCGTTGGTTGAGCAAAGAGCGAAAAAACGAAGCGGAAGGGTCTTTTCGATTCCGTTTTTAAGCGTGTCCGCGAACAACCGGTTTTTTCATGACTGCTTGCAGAAAGGGACCACTTCTTGCGAGCTCTGGTAAAAAGTAATCTAAACTCATCAATTTTCCTTAGCATACTTTGTTCATTTATGTGGACAACTTTGAGACCATTTCGGTGTTTGTTAATTATTTTAAGAATGCAACCGGCTATGGAACTACCTACATCTATCACCAGTCATTTTTTAAATGATATATTATAAGGGTCGCAATCTCAACATCTGATGTACAATATATTTAATTTATGCGAACTATGTTATAAAAAATTAATGATATAAATAACCTAACTATTAAATCTAAGAGTAATTGATTAAGAGCGAAAATTATTTAAGACGCCTACTGCGTCGTTTGATCTAGCCAAAGTTCAAGTGGGAGAGGCAGTGGATGATACATAGAGAGGCTCGGCGTGTACGCTAGCTGGTGCTATTAGCAAAAGCCCCTCCATGCGTTCAATGCATTGAACGCCCTCTCTCTCATTACAGCGTACGTGCACAAGGCCGCGCCGCGTGAACACTGTGGAGAAAATTCGGTGCTTCTTCATTTTCATGGCCTCTTTGAATATGAGGTAATGCTCTCTTAAAATCTGCTCGTTGACATTGCAGCTTCAGAGTCAAAACCTACGAGTTGTCTCTTGGTCTCACGCCGGTATGACCCAATTTTCCTAAGAAGATTGATCTTCTCTCGGACGCTTTCTAATTATACCCGTACTCAAAAAAGATTTAAGGGTTATATTAGATTTGTGGTAAAAGTGGATGTGTGTAACGCAGAGAAGGAAACGTTTCCGACCCCCATATTCTTGATCAGCATCAATAGCCGAGTCGATATAGCCATGTCTGTCTGTCCGTCTTGTTTGTCGGCTGGATCTCAGAGACTATAAGAGCTAGAGAAACCAAATTTTGTTTCCAGACAAATGTGATTCGCCCCGTTTGCTTGGATGAGCTCCAACAAGACCCCTGGTTTGGTTTTCGATATATCCGAATTGTTTCTGAAAGAGTCTGCGGCTTCCAAGTTTCCCCCAAATAGTTTCTGCAAATAATAATTTCTTGATAAATCCCGATTTTAGGATATCATCATTTACATTATTTAAAACATTTTGTGATTAATAAATATTTATTTAATTCTTATTTTTAGGTAGCCGGCTATCTTCAATATCCCTAGAAGCGAGATCATTGTATTCATGGAATACTTCACGACATTGTGTTCTTACACGGTAAGTCCATGGTACACACAGTAGTAGAGCTGCAAAAACATCGAGCCACTATCGATAGTATCGATGGCACTGTGACAGTACCACATACGCAAGGTACATGCTAAGGGATTGGGGGTTTAGTCTCTAAAGGCAATGAGATATCTAGACTAGTACAGCTAGCAGTTTTAAATAAGTATTTTTCAAAATTAAAAACTTAATGCATTTAAATGCAAAAAATATTAAACAAACGTTCATATACATTTATCTCGCAAAACTTTTCGTTGCGGCTCTCATCTAGATTTATTAGATGAGTTTGAGGTCAGATATCTAAGATATATGCCGCGTTTAAAGTCGCGCCTCTACCTTTATACCCGGTATATAGCCAGTCAGATATAAAAATATTTTATCTGTTTCCACTTCTTCGCTACATCTGTGGATGTCATCTCTCTCTTCTCACACGGACACGCCGTTCTAGCTCGTTCTCCTCCGCCAGACCCGAAGATTGCACGAGACAGAGTATACCAAGTAAACAAACATTTCTTTGTGATATATGGGGTACATTGAATAAAAACATCGTACAGTTGGCATTCTTTAAAAAATTGTAATTGCCGTCGCCTCTCTATAGATTTTAATGAGAAATAATTTAAAGTCACCTATACACAAAAATATAAGGACACCGGATATAAATCTGAAATCACAAAGTATTGGGGTCCAATTTGTAGCTGCATCAATTAGCTTTTTGCCAAAGTTCATTACAACCAAATGTAAGATACTGAAGTTATGTGAAAAAAATAAGTTTTCAAAACTTCTATGCCATAAGGCCTAAGGCCTGTCTCCAGCACCGCGGAAAATTGCTGCAAGGAATTTGTTAGTTATTCCGTGAGGGTGTGGAACATAGCTAAAACAGGATTGACGAATCAGCTGTGTTTTGTAAACAGAGCCAACTGTAAAATTCTGCTAAAATTAAAAAAGGAAAAAAATTCACTCTGATGATGAAGTTTTGTGTTGGTGGCGCCATATATTGTAGCAAAACAAAAAATTATAATTTTCATCTTTTTTTTTTGCGGACAGTTTTTGCCTACATCTTGCCATCTTAATATGCTATAGAAACAAAAACAATAATGTTAGCGAGAAATTGCCTGCACAGTGAAATTGTAAAATGAGAACACACGACGAACGATGTGAACACGATGAACGTTTTATTAAGAGTGAGTCATAAACAGAAAAAAGTAATACATAAGAAGATACAATAGGGATGGAACTCTTTAAAATTCTAGATGAACATAATATATCGAGTATGATAAATCGTAGTTTAACTTGAATAACTTCAACACTTCTTCTCAAGTTAAATTTAAAATTTACATTTCTTCTTAATTATACATGCCAAGGTATTTTATAAACTTATGGTGCTTTTCTTTTTGCAAGTTCTTCGTAAATATGTCAGCTACATTTTCATTAGTTGGTACATAGTTAATTGAAATTACATTGATGTGATGGTGCCTTATGTCTATATGTTTGGTTCTCTTATGGTGCACTGGATTTGTTGCTATCTGTTGTGCACCTAAATTGTCACCATTAATTATACCCGTACTCAAAAAACAGTTAAGGGGTATATTAGCTTTGTGGTAAAAGTGGATGTGTGTAACGCAGAGAAGGAAACGTTTCCGACCCCATAAAGTATATATATTCTTGATCAGCATCAATAGCCGAGTCGATATTGCCATATCTGTCTGTCTGTCTGTCTGTCCGTCTTGTTGGGCGCCTAGATCTCAGAGACTATAAGAGCTAGGGTAACCAAATTTGGTTTCAAGACTCATGTGATATCACACTGCTACAAGTGTATTTCTAAATTTCGCCCCGCCCCCTTCCGCCACAACAAAGAACGAAAATCTGTGGCAGGCACAATTTTAAAGATACGATAAAACTAACGAGAAGGAACGTGTGAGTCGCTTCTGGGGACGCGACACTACTTATACCCGTACTCAGTCAATAAATACATTTTTGAAATATTATTTTTTAGAATTTTAGAAAAAAAAAAATTTTACATTTTACATTTTTTTGCTACATCTGTTATCTACATCTACATCTACAATGTATATTTTACATCTAACATGTAGATTATAGATGTACCATTTATATTCTACATCTCCTCCTCTAGGGGTTGCTCGCGCACTGAACGGTGCAGAGTGTGCGAGCGAGAAGGAGAATGAGTATCGTGTCTCTGGCTGCAGGAGGCGGGGGAACCAACAGAAAATTAATTTCTTCATTCTGGCTATAATTATGTTCCGATCTGATTCATATTCAGCAATCTGGTAGATATGGTCATTCTGTACGATACTGCGTTTTTAGTTTTATCGTATCTTCAAAATTGTGCCTGCCACAGATTTTCGTCCTTTGTGGGGGCGGAAGGGGGCGGGGCGAAATTTTGAAATACACTTGTAGCAGTGTGATATCACATGAGTCTTGAAACCAAATTTGGTTGCCCTAACTCTTATAGTCTCTGAGATCCAGGCGCTCAACCTGACGGACAGACGGACGGACAGACGGACATGGCTATATCGACTCGGCTATTGATTCTGATCAAGAATATATATACTTTATGGGGTCGGAAACGTTTCCTTCTCTGCGTTGCACACATCCACTTTTACCACAAATCTAATATACCCCTTAACTCTTTTTTGAGTACGGGTATAAAAACGCAGTATCGTAGAGAATGCCCATATCTACCAGATGGCCGAATCTGAATCAGATCGGATCATAATTATAGCCAGAATGACGAAATTAATTCTCAGTTGCTTCCCCCGCCCCCTTCTGCAGAGAACCGCTACTATATCTCTTTCTCGCTCGCTCTGCCGCGTTCAGTGCGCGAGCAACCCCTAGCGGAGGAGATGTAGAATATTTATAGTACATCTATAATCTACATGTTAGATGTAAAATATACATTGTAGATGTAGATAACAGATGTAGCAAAAAAATGTAAAATGTAAAAAATTTTTTTTTAATTCTAAAATTCTAAAATATTATGCTCCAAAATGACTGAGTACGGGTATAAGTAGAGTCGCGTCCCCAGAAGCGACTCACACGTTCCTTCTCGTTTTAACTGGGTCTGTTAAAGGATGGCAGCCAATCTCCCCCAAAAGTCTACGAAGATAGGTCGCTTCCTTTGCTGATGTTGACAGGGCGACATATTCAGACTCTGTACTACTAAGTGCCACCAATGCCTGCTTCTTTGATTCCCATGAAAATGCTGCGCCTCCATAATAGAACCCATATCCAGTGAATGATTTTCTGTCTAGGCTGTCATTTTCCCAGTCTGCATCCACAAATCCATACAATGGTTCTCCAGTCTTTTGAAAGTGTATCTTTAAATCAAAAGTTTTTGATAAGTACCGCAAGATATGTTTTGCAGCTGACTCATGTTCGATATGTGGATCACTGTTGCGCTGCGCAAGTTTGTTGGCGGAGTGTACAATGTCAGGGCGTGTAGAAATAGCTAGGTACATTAAAGATCCGATCAGCGATTGGTAATCAGTCACGTTCACCTTGGCGCATTTGTCATCATTGCAGCTAATTTGAAAGCCGGGATCCAATGGCGTTGACACTGATCTACATATATTCATTTTATACTTTTCCAGCAGACATTTTATGAATTGTTTCTGGCAAGTGGTCCTACTTCTTCTTGACGCTGTATTTCTATCCCTAGAAAGTTATTTATTTCGAAACAATCATTTATGTATGTCAAAAGTATTTTTCAGCTGTGCTACCAAATAAAAATATCATTTTTCCTTGAACAGGCTATTATGAGGTCATCTACATATACCGTTATTAAACTACATGAATTCTCACTAATCTTTTTATATAAACATGGTTCATTGCTAGTAGCTTTGAATCCAAGACTTTTTAATACCTCATCTAGTGTACTATTCCAAGCCCTACCAGATTTCTTTAGTCCATATAAAGCTTTTTGTAATTTTAAAACGTGTTGTGGATAATTTTTCTCAGTTTCTCAGGCCATGCTACAAATGATTAAGGGTTAAAAATCTTTATCCTATCCTTATGCACATTTTGTTTCTTTTTCCTATCATCAGAGATTATGATGTTATCTCTTTCTCCGATGTTTTCTACTGTATTGGGACCTGTATATTTAAAATCTAGCTTATGACCTGTTTCGTTTCTTAGCAAAACTTTATCACCTACTGATATATCTATATTTCTTACTTTCTGATCATATAGTTTCTGATTTCTTTTTTTATTTTCTTCTATCATAACTCTAGCTCTTTTGTATGCAACCTGTAGTCTATATTTACTTTCCTTAACATAGTCATCTATATTATATATCGGTTCTATGTTATCTATACTATTAAATTCTTTTGGTAAATTATTTGTTTTACCAAAAACTAACTCATATGGAAAATAATTATGTGCCATTGAGGGGGTCGTGTTGAAACAAAAAACGAAATATTGTATTCATTAAAAGTTCTATGACTTCTTTCGAATGTCCCAACTGTCTGGTGGTGGTGCGCTGTTGACGTTATGTTTTCTATTTTTAGATACTTACATAAGTCGTTAATGATTGAATTTTTATATTCTGTTCCCATGTCCGTAATGAACGTCTTCATTGGACCGTACTTCAAAATAAATTCTTCAAAGATAGCTTTGCTACCGTGTTTACGCTTTTATTTGAAATTGGGATGGCAACTAGGTATTTTTTCAAGTCACAGATTAAAGTCACTGCATATTCATTTCCCTTTTCTGATTTAGGAAGTGGACCAATCGTATCCACTATTACCCTATCGAAAGCCATTTGGGGAATTTCAGTAATTATTAGAGGAGTTTTCGTGTGTTTAGTCGTTTCCGACTTTTGGCATTTTTGACATTTACGTATGTAGTCAGTAATCTCTTTGGTCATACCTTTCCAAAAATAATGTCTTTTGACCTTGGCCAAGGTTTTTGTTATGCCTGTATGTCCTCCTTGAATTGGATCGTCATGTAATGTAGACAAGATTGCTTCTTTTTCTTTACTATTTGTTATTAGGGTCACCGGGTTGAGTAGCGCTACTCTTAATGTTCTTAACATTTTATTGCCCATATTTTTAAAATTATCTATTGAAGTGTTTTCAAAGATATTTTCCCACGGTGCCACTTTGAGTTTGCGTATATTTTGTTTACCGGCTTGCATTTCAAGCCTTTGGAAGAACTGACCTAAATCAAAGGTTCCATTAGTATACAAATCGCTAATCTCATATCTTGCTGTAATTTTTTTTCCATGTTTGAAAAAACATAGTTTATTATTTACATTCAAGGTCACTACTTTACGTACTTCGTCATTGTTGATGACTTCATATACGTTGGGCTTAGAAGCTTTTTCTAGAGTTTGCCTAGGCAATTCTATTTTTTCTTTACCTGTGCAGGATTTTTGTCTACTTGTCTGTCTTGTAGTGACTTTTAGTATATTTGCCGTTATGTTTTTCAATTCCTTTATTGTTATTCGTGACAGTGCATCTGCCACGAAATTTTCTTTACCCTTTAGATACTCGACTGTAAGGTCGTATTCTTCTAACTCGAGCCGCATGCATGTCAGTTTTGAGCTAGGATTAACCATTGAAAATATGTACGTTAGTGGTCTGTTGTCTGTTTTCACTGTAAAGTGTTTTCCATAAATATATAAAATGAGTAATTGCCCAATGAATTGCTGCCAATTCCTGTTCAGCTGTGCTTTTGTTGCTTTCACCCTGTGTGAATGAACGTGATGCATATGCTATTGGAAGTTGGAGTCCTTTATGGTTTTGAGTTAAAACCGCTCCACATGCTTGCTTACTTGCATCAGTTATTATGCAAAATTCTTTGCTGAAATCTGGGTATTGTAATAGAGTGGGTTCGATTAGTTTATCTTTCAAGTATTGGAATGCGTTTTGACATTCATCTGACCACTCAAATGGAACATTCTTTTTACATAATCTGGTTATGTGCCGTGAATAGTCGGCGAAGTTTTCAATAAAACGTCTGTAATAATTGCAAAATGCAATAAATCGTCTAGCGCTGTCCGCGTCATGCGGGACTGGATAGTTTTTGATGACGTCATATTTTTTGTCATCTGGCAAGATTCCTTTATCTGTGCATTTATGACCGAGAAAGGTCACTTCGTGCATGAAAAATGAACATTTTTGTGGGTGTAATTTTAGGTTGTGTTTCCTACATACCTCAAAAATATCTTGTACATTTTTGAGCATATGTTTTTCTGAACAACCAATGACTATAAGATCGTCCATATTTAGGAATGCTTGCGAAGCTTCAAGTCCAGAGAATGCTATAGTCATCATTCTTTGAAATGAATTTGGCGCTTTTTTTAAACCAAATGGTAGTCGCGTGAAGCGATATGAGCCATTGCTTGTTGAAAAAGACGTTATATTACGTGAACTTTCTTCTAGTTCAATTTGATAAAAACCTGACATTAAGTCAAGGCATGAGAAGTATTTTGCTCTACCTAGTTGATCTAAAATGTCATCAATTCTTGGTAGAGGAAATTTATCTGACAGGAGTTTTTTATTTATTTGACGATAATCAACTACTAATCGCCATTTCTTTTGTTCTGTGCCCGGAAGAGCTTTCTTCGGTACTAGTAATAGGGGGCTGTTGTACTCTGACACGGATGGTTCGACTATTTTGTCGTCTATTAATTTTCCTACTTGCTTCTGGATTTCCTCAACTTGGCTGTGCGGACTTCGATAGTTTTTTATATAAATAAGTTCAGTATCCTTCAATCTCAATTTCTGTTTATAAAAATTATTAGTTGTTATCGATTCGGTTTCAAGTCCGAATATGTCATTATATTTGGAACATAGTTCCGTTAATTGTTGTTTGAACGGAGTTGGACAATTTTTTGTAAGTTGAGCTATGACAGTTTGTTCCCTGATTTTAGAAGTTGTTTGAACTACATTGTAATTCGAAAGTGGTTCATATTTTAAATTATTTATAATAATTAACTGGTTGTTACTGGTTGTATTTAGTAATCGGACAAATGCGTTTCTAGTGGTTGCAACGGTGATTGCAACATAAATACCAGTTTGAATTTCCTGGTTTGGGATTAGCACACTATCTTCACTTGAAGTTAGTTCTATTTTTCGGACAACTTGTGATCTTGCTGGTAGAAGTATTTTATTGTTACCAGAGCTGTATGTTATTGGAACATAAATGTGAATGTCTATATTATCTGGTCGTATTATAAACCAGTCTTCTGAAGGTTCAATTTCACAATTTAATGCTTTTATAAAATCAATCCCTTTTATTCCATCACATGGGATTGCGAAGTTTTTATTTACTAAATGGAAATTGTGTGGAATTATGTATTTATCTGTCTGTAGCTCTATTGCGGCAAGGCCTTGGGATTTTATAATACCTTCACCTATACCTTGAATATCTATTTTATTATTTATTTGGATGTCGTTAAAGACATCTGAAGTTTCTTTTAATAGTGATGTATTTGCTCCTGTATTTACAAGGAATGTTAATTGTTTCCCTGTTTTAGCATTGAGAAATTGAACGAAGATATTGAGATTGAGGTTGATAGTATGAACCGTTGGAATTTTTAATTTTGAATATCTAAAGGTTCTTGGGAGTTTCGCGAAGTCGCTTGAGTAACACGGACGTTGTTGTTGTGTCTTGTGTTCCCGGTTCTGTCGTTATTTTGGTTGTTATAGAATGTGCCGTTTCCACGCTTATTTCCTCTATAACTACCACGACCTCTATAGTTGGTATTATTGTTTTGGTTGTAGTTATTGTAGCTACGGTTGTTGTTGTTGTTATAGTTAGCACGACCATTTCCTCTACCACGATAGTTACTTCTATAGTTACTACCGCGGCACAGTGGACGAAAAAAGTTTGAAGTTTACCACTGTAAGTATCAAAAGTGTTTCCTAAAAGAACAACAACAAAAAATGTGTCCAAATTTTCGCTCTATCTCATTCGTGCGGGCTACGAAGAGCAGGAGAAAGGAGACAATGAAAACACGTGGACTGTTCAGTGACCGGGTTAAAAAAAGTTTTCTCTCAAACAAAAATTAAATTTTAATATTAAATCGCCTCTAATCGCAGTTTATTATAATGAATATTGAAAAGAAAGGTATAGACTATATAACTTATCGTTTTTTATGCAATAATATGTTGACTTATGGTTTTAAAATAATTTTTTCACCAGTGACCTTTTGAGTTGTGTTTTTTTCTCTAAAACTTGATTTCAGAGATAGAAAACGTTGTGAGCCCTTTCTCACCCTCAAATGAAACATAATTGGTAATATTAGTTAATGTTTTCTTAGTCTCTGTTTTCAATTTCAGCCGCCACCGTTTGCCCCTTACTGTGTAATTCCTGTTACCAAGCGCTTGCTAGAATGCTTGCAAGCACGCCATTTTATTTTATTGAACACAGTTGTACACGTATGTACATACGTGTATATTTTGTTTTTGTGTGTTTCATTGCTTTTGTTTTGTTCGTCATATTTTTTAGTGCTTTGATTGTAATATTATCATTTTCTTAATTTCATCAACCAGGCACGTCATATCAATGTGAACTTACACGCATATATATTTTTGAAATGTGGTGTTCAGAAAAAGGTTCGTTTGCTGACAAAGCTAGAAAAGTATGTGAGGACCTAAACCACAGTTTTGAATCTGATGGTTACAAATATCTAGAAAATATTGCTGCCAAAAGACTTGATTACATATTTAAAAAATTTGGAGAAATGTGGAATAAGAGCAACAGAACAAAATCAAAAGTTATCCAACAAAATAAATGTAGAAAAATTTAGAAAATTTGCGTTAGAAGAAGCTGCAGAGTCAAGAAATAAGACATCAAGATGTATCGACTCCATCATAAAAGAAAGATTTCTCGGGTCGCTACAAATGAGGACTTGTTTAACAGATTACTTTTGAGCTCAGATCCTTTGATCACTGGTCAACGTAAATTACCATGCAAACCCAAATCGATCTTATCAAAATCTGTTTTGGATTTAGTTGAATGATATTCAAACATTTTTTTTTTTGCATTTTTCAACTAAAACTATTTTTAAATAATTCAATTAAATTAATGATGATATTACAGTTTATTACAGTTTGTTTTTCTTTAATTTGTTACTTTAATAAACTAGTCAAAACAAAACAAAAATATTTTTTTCAAGTTTTTCACAAATTATTTTTTCCTGTGCGTTAGTAGTGGGAGAGTGCTTGTAGCGGTTTATTGTTACAAATATTATTGTTTATTACTTATTATAATTTTAAAATGCTTAGACAAACATTTCACTTTGATATAGGCAGTGGAACTATTTTTGGCCGCTGATTCCATACAAGACCGTCCACTGTGCGCGGTAGGCCTGTCCGCGTCTGGTATACAATATTGAACTAGGACTACCTGTCATCTCCGTGCTGCATTGTATGTATTTTGTTACTGCGTCTTTCATTGTTGGGAATGTGCCTGCTTCTAGAATTGTTTTTAGCCTGCCATGTTCGCAATTTTTAACCATTGTTCCAATGGCTTCTTTGCAGCTGAATTTATCAGCGTGCTCTACTGGCAGACCCTCATCTATGTATGAAGCTTCTAGTTGCTTACGCAAATTGTCGATTTCTGTTGTAAATTGAGCGGCGGTTTTGCCTTTTTGGCATACTTTTACCATTTTAGCCTTTACAACATCGGAAGACTCACCGACAATTGTATCTTGTAATTTTTTCACAATTGCGTTTATGGTGGTTTCATCCTGGATTTTATACAAAGTAGTCCCTACAACTTTGGATTTAATTACCTCTACAGCTAGACTCTCGTATGGTCCTTTCGTTAGATTGACCAATTTGACTGCTGTAATAAAGCGTTGTAAGTGCAGTTTTTGCCCATTAAATTCTGGGATGGCGTGCGAAATATCTTTGATATATGCCCTTTGGGCAACAGTTTCGTCTGCCATTGTGACGGGTTTTTGTTCCACTATACTATTGAATTAGTCAGAATCGGACAATTCCTGTTCTTGTACCTCTGAAATTTTTATTACCGCAGGTATTGTCAGATCGTGCAGATCTTTTTCTTCAATTTCTGCTTCCTGATGTACAGCTGATTCCTCATCTGGATCGGCAAGTTCAGTATCTTTGTCTTGGCTCGATCCAGGGATTTCTATGTCTATTGGAGTGTTTAAAACTGTTGGAATTGAAATGTCCAAGTTAAATCTATTTTTAACCGATATCAAGTTTGATCGAAGTCTGATCAAGAGCTTTCATACCTGTGTCCAATGTGCTTCCTTTATATGCGCTTTGTTTTCATGAATTAGTTTGCGTGCTTCATTAAAACACTCAACTAATATTGTCGCATGTTTTGTTATTGTGGCATTTTGAATATGCCTGTTTTGCGTAATGGACTTGTTCGATTTGTCAAACTTTTTTTTTATATTTGTTAATGACTTATGGATTTCATTCCATTCCATTCTTTGAATTTAAGGTCAAAATGCAAATTGAACGCAGATTGTAAACCAGTTCATGTAAGTTGTTTATCGGCGTTTAATTATCCCTATTGTCTTGATTGTCTATCCATTCTACTTTAAAGCTCAAGAATCTGCCTAATTTTGGGACATTTACTTTTCTACCATAGATTTGGCAATTAGGAATTGTACCTAATATATTTGCTTTTTGCACTAATGAACAACTAAACATTGGGGCAAAATCTATATTATATCTTTCCATGTACTCTGCTTCTAAGTCGTAAATAATGATGGGTGTCATATGGGATTTTAAGATTTCTTGTACTTTTTGTACTAATTGGGGTTCTTTATTCAATATATTCTCCATTAAGGCTTGTTCAAATTACGTCATTATAAAAATTATTTTTTTTTTTTTTTAATTAAAATTGGAATGTTATTCTCAAACCCTATCTAAATCATTTGCCCTACTCATATATCTTTTTTTTTATGATCTTATTATGCTTAACATATAATGTTAGCAAGAACTGTAATGAACTGACTATGGTCAGTATTAGAAGCAACACAAAGAGGGCTTGGTTACCATCTCTGTGTCTTTGGTTTGGCTATCATCTGAACCAAACCTACCCATGTTTGTGGTTTTTTTTATTTTTATTTGAAATTGAAATTTGGTTTGAAATTGGATATATGAAAAAATGGGAAAAAACCAGGAGAAATTAAATTCTCAATTTGAAAGTTTAAGACATATATGTATTCGGAATTTAGTGAAAACGAATCGGATGCGCGTGTACTTTATGTATCGTCGAGCTATGAGAATATGCTGACGATACATTTATGTCGCTCGAGGCACAACTTGGGCAATCGTATTATGTTTCACCCGAGCTATGTCTGGAGCTTGTTTACGTAACTGCAACAAAGTGTTACAGTGTATATTCTTTAAGTATAGTTGGTACAGTGGGTACCAACTATGTGAGCATACTACAGTGGTGTGTACGGTACGGTTAGCTGCCCTTTTATGCCATGCTCTTTGAGAAAATGTCGAATCGTTTGTTAATGTATTGTTTCGGCTTCTTCTTGCGTTGAATCGTTTCGATGATGTTCTTCTTCTTGTTCTGGATTGCGTGCTGCTTCTTCATTTGACGTCATGTTTTGATGATGATCGACTACAAAAAATGATGCAAAATCTTTGGTGCTAGGAGAATTACAAACATTTTTGTGTAGCTCGGCTTCAACAAATTTGACGTCACGCCGCTCGACAACCTGCTTTGCCTCTTTGTCATAAAGTCGGTAGGCTTTTGCAGTTAAGGAATCCAACGAAGACATATTCTTTTCCCTTGGCGCGAAATTTGTGGTGGTGCATTTTGTCCAGTACGTTGACAGGTGACCAAATATACACAGGTGTGTAACAGAAGGCCTACGTCCACTCCAGATTTCAAGGGCGGTGGTACCATTTATCGCTTGCGATGGAGACTTATTTTGTAAGTATGCTGCAGTCGCAATAGCCTCTGCCCACCAAGATTCTTCAACATTAGAATGAATCATCATTGATCGTGCCATTTCCACCAGAGTTCGATTTGCTCTTTCTGCTACACCGTTTTGTTGTGGTGTGTACGGTACAGTTAGCTGCCTTTTTATGCCATGCTCTCTTTGAGAAAAATTTCGAATCGTTTGTTAACGTATTCTCCTCCATTGTCACTACGGATGGCTTTAATTTTCTTTTCTGTTTGACACTCCACGAAATTCTTGAATATTTCGAATTTTTAAAATGCTTGGTCTTTCGTTTTCATAAAATAGACAAAAAAGCGTTTTGAGATGTCGTCTATAAATGTTATGAAATATTTTGCGCCACCGACGGATTGTACATTTATAGGACGCAAACGTCCGTGTGAATCAATTCTAACAGCTGCGAGGCACAATTCATACTGTTTTTAGAAAATGGCAGAGAACAAATTTTTTTTTTTAAATTAATGCCTCTCATGAGTTTATTACGTGTTAGGTCGTTTAAACTGCGAAAATTAAGATGACCATATCTAAAATGCTACATAATATCTTTCTCTTGCACAGAAAATAACGCATTTTGGGCAGTATTATTGAAAATAAATAAATGTTCTATCAATTTAGCCGAAATCAAAGTAGATCCGCTTATTGACTTCACTAAGGCATAATTTTCTTTAAATACAACCAAATGTCTGAATTGTAGTGCTTTGCTTACAGAAAAGAAATTTAATTGAAGGTCTGGCACATATAATACATCTTGCAGCATTATTTTTTTTTTTTTTTTTTGGTATTTAATCGCTGCCGCGAAATTGTATGGTCGCACGACGATGAGTCCGCATTGACCAGGTACTTCAGTTCGATTTTTATTTTTGATGATTTAACGTCGACAGACGGACACGAAGTGCAGCATTATTTCACATTCATTTGTTCTTATTTTTACTGTTCCTCTTCCAGGTGTTTCAATTTGTTTGTCAGCAGCCAACAAAATGTGATCGTTTTTCTCCATATACGACACAAATAAATCTTTTTGACAACACATGTGTGAAGTGGCTCCACTGTCAATACACCAACTGCCTTTTCTAATTCTTCTTTGTGCATTGCCGAATATACCGCGTAGGAAATTTGCTGATTTTCGTTCTTCTTTTCCTTCTGTTGTTTCTTTAATTTGCACCGGACTGATCTGTGTCCGCGCTTTCCACAGTTGAAGCATGTTCCAGTAAATTTGTAGCCCTTCTTTAAGCTTGTTTCTTCTTTCTGTTGGCTGTTCTTATCTCGATTGTCGCTGTATCCTTTGTATGTGTCTGCATAGAAGGCTAGTTGTTTGTCTGTTTTATCATTACTTTCCTCCATTCTATTTGCTTCTGCTAGCAACTTAACCTTGAGCACTTCCAGCGTCGGCAGCGAATCTCGCGTCTCCGTTGCAACCACGAAATGTTCATACTCAGAGCTCAAACTTGATAAAAGAATTATAACTTTTAATTCGTCATTTAGATCAATGCTAACTTCGGCCAGCTTGTTCACGATTTCTGTGAATTTGTTTATGTACTCTGACATAACACCTTTTGTTTCCAGCTTCATGTTCAATAGTTTTTTATAAAGCGACACTTTTTGAATTGGACCGGTCGGCACGTGAACTTCGCGTAATATGTCCCAAGTTTCTTTGGCTGTTTTACAATTCTTGACATAGTTCAGTTGAGAAGTATTCACATATAAAATTATGCATGCCAATGCTATTTCATCAGACAATACTGATTTTGGATTTTCCGAATTGATTTCTTGTTTTCAACATACGTAGTTCCAGATTTCTTGATGGACCAATATACTTCGCATCTGTGTAACCATCTAGGGAGAATAAGGGGACGATTCTTGAGGCTAGTGCTCTTGCACTCAGGCCTTCATCCATATTCCTCAAGCGAGTCGAAGGTATCCGAGCGGGGCGGGACCCTATGTTTCCGTTAGCTCTTTCGGGGTGGGGTGGGTTTGCTAGGACCTTGACTCTCGCCTACATAATCTTATTTAAGGATCCCTACTGAAACTAAAACAGGAGCTTTACTCCCAAAAACAATATAATCTGATTCGACGAAGAAAGCCTAAACAAACTTCGGGCAACAAAACGAAAGAATTTCCCGAGCAATAATCACGAGGTATGGGCGTGGTCTAAAGGTGTTAGTTGACCCACGCGTTCTTTACCCTCCCTACCTGGATATTCAATATACGGTTTTTCTGAATATCCCCTAATTCCATGCTATCTCTCAGTCCTCCAGGTCACCGCTTATGATACTTTTAGTCCCTCATTCCAAATTAATAATCTTTTTATTCATATAAATTCTAGGTAATGCATTTCAAACATGCTTTTCTAAATTAATCGTTTCGAGGTTATTCTATATATATGTTGGCTAATGCTAAAGAAAATATTTAATTGCCATTTACATGGCTAACGAAAATGAATAATTTTATGATAAAAAAAAATACGAAGAAAAATATATATATGTTAATGATACAGGGAAGATGTAGAAAAAAATATTTTATAAGTGGTTAATATGCTTTCTCATAGCATTTCCCGGATCGTTTTTATAAGATCGGTCGAAATTACCAGAGTGTTTTTTTGTATTTTGTTCTATCTCGGCTAAGGCAAATGCATCAAATCAATACTGCAACAACTACCAGCCAATATCTACTTTTATTGCAAACTCACGCACAAAACTCTCCAGCGGTGAAAGGCCTTCCAACGGTGTTGATGTAGCGGCTAAACATGGGCAAAGGGGTTATAAATGTGCAAAACAATTGATTTTATGCATTAGCTATGTTAACATTTACTTTATGCTGATTTTTCTTCATTTTCTTCACTTTTTCGACAAATTCCTGTATCAAAACATTTTAAAGCAATTTGCACGCAGGCAGAATGAGTTAATGGAATTGATATGATTCAAAATTTAATTTAAAAAAATAATCTAAGAAAAAAAATGACGAGAAGATCCGTTTTGTTTGTGGAGCGCCACTTTGCGATCGAGTGCAGCAATTGGCCGTTGTGTTTGTGCAGCGCCACTGTGCGTCTGCCTCGCAGGTGTCCGGCGAGCTATGATGTGGAGTGTTGAGGCTCTGCACCGGACACTTATAGAAGGCTGCACTAGCGGCTGGCGGTGGCCACACCGGCAAAGGGGTTGATTTGCGCAGCTGTGTGGTGGTGTTGCTGTAAATCCGGGGGTCAGCAAGCTGGTTATGAGTGTGGATGCTGTGCTGTCCACGCGAAAAAACCCAGGTATGAAAAATCGGCCCACGTCAGAGGATCCGCAATTGCACTAGCAAGATGCGTGTTGAAGAAATGGCAATGCTGAGGTCGCTGGACGTGGGCGATGTCCAAAAAGGTTTCTATCCACACTGCCGAGGATATAATCCCGTTTACTATACCGCCAAAATACGGTCTGGCACACGTACCTTTGTTTGTGTTGAATCCAATTAGACAATGTAGTGATCGTTTGGATCAGGTTAAATGCTGGATGCCACAAGATAAAGATTTTGCACACACGTGATTAACTTTTCGATTTTGCACACACCAAAAAGTACAGACGCCGCAACAAAAGAATTTTTGAGAAAGAGAGTGGGGTACAGCTGCAATTTTCTTTTATAGACCGGCATTCCAGAGCTTTCTCTCTGCAGCCTCTCGGAAAGAGAGAGTGACAGATGAGTGACAGGTGCATCCAGACGCACTGAGAGAGCTTTTCCAAGCTGCACTGCTAATCACAGCTGGTATGGCTCGATCAGTCAGCGCCCTCTATGTTTCAAAAAAACATTTTGCGTTTCCAACGCAGCGACAAAAATGTCGCCACCGAAATGCGATGGAAATTAAACGTTATTTTTTTAAAACTAAAAACGGACCGCCAGTCGCCCGTTACATCTGTATACTCCATACATCGTAATTTTGCTCATTGATCTTTTCTATTTGGAAACTATGACTCATCTTTTAAAACTTTTTTGTATTATTTTATTTACGCTGTGAGACTGGGCCCATAACCAACCAATGTTAGCGAGGAATTGCCTGCACAGTGAAATTGTAAAATGAGAACACACGACGAACGATGTGAACACGACGAACGTTTTATTAAGAGTGAGTCGTAGTTTAACTTGAAAAACTTCAACACATTATTCTTTCAAAAAAATGTAAATCTCCCAATCTATCCGAAAAAGTCGGTTTTGTTTTGAAGCGGAAAAAAGTTTCAGTTTTTTCGAGTAGTGTAATGATCCGATCTGAACCAGCTATCTGGTAAAAATTGTCATTCTCTACGATACTGCTTTTTTCTGTTATCTTCAAAATTGTGGATGTCACAGATTTTCGTCCTTAAGGGACGTTAAGGGGCGTGGCAAAATTTTGAAATATACTTGTAGCAGTGTGATATCACAGAAGTGTGGATACAAAATTTGGTTGCTCTATCTCTTATATGTAGTCTCTGAGATCTAGGCGCTCATCGAGACGGGCAGACCGACGGGCGGACAGACAGACATGGCTATATCGACTCGGCTATTGATGCTGATGGGATTTTATAACAGATAAAATATTTTTAAATTCGCCAAAAAAGCTGTCATTTATACTGACTGAGTTCGGGTATAAAAGTAGTGTAGCTGAAACAGAAGGGACTCAAAGTTCCTCCTTGTTACACCTTAAGCGACACTTAATTATTGTGCGAAGAAAATAATTCTTATAAAAATAAGAATCTTATTTATTTAGATATTTCTTGAGTTTTTTGAAGTTAAAAAATCAATAAAAAATACCGAAAAAAAGTATACATCTAGCATATATGTAAAAGTTTATTATTTCCCAGACGGTAAGAGTTGTAAAGTTGTTTATAAAACAACGCAAGCTTACATCTGAAAACAAAAAACTTTTAAAAGGTACAAAATAAATAAATGTGAGTTGCCCTTAGAAAATAATAATTATATTAACTACACTGTGTGACATTGCTTTTGTAATTTGATGAGAAAACAATTAGGTTTTTTATTAAAAGAAATATGTGTTAAAAAATGAAATTTCGGTCCATCAATGAGATTTTTAGATATTAGATTTGTGGTAAAGGTGGATGTGTAACGTAGAGACGGAAACGTTTTCGACCCCATAAAGTATATATACTCTTGATCAGCATGTAAGATACCTTATTTTAGGCTGGGATATGCATCAGCCTGTCCGGGGTTCCTCTATAATAAGTTTGAAGATTTGCTGGAACTAAAGGTTCGGGGCTGGCCATGTATGACCGGAAGAGTGGTAGTGGCGAGTGGGGAATTGTATGACTCAAGAACTTCTGTCGTTTTTGTTTTGTTTTGTTGATTATTTAATTCTTGTATTGGCTTGGCTGGATTGTTTACTGTGAACAGGTGGACTGCCGGCTTCTTTGGCCGAGCTTAGGCTTTTTAAGCAGCTGGCGATCGCACCTGTGACCGTGATTTTCCACGGTCTGTCTTTGACCCGGAAATAATTTTTTATGATTATTGTGTGACAATAATTGCGTGGGCGTGGTAAGTGGGTCAGTGGGGTTGAGGAAGTGTTTTGCTGAGACTGCATCGCAGAAGGTGATAGTTGAATGGTAGGTCGATGATTCGAGGCCAACTGGTTGCGAAATATCTCAAAGAAGTGCGTGACCGAGAATTTCGTGCTGTCTTCGCTGTTTGCTAAATATTGCAAAAGGTGGGTGTGTTTTTGTAAAGAAATGTGGCCGGCGCCAGGGTTCGTTGGTTGTATGCTGTATGTGAGTTTGTTTCCGCACAGCGTAGATCTGCTACCACTCAGCTGCTTGTGACGAGCCATGGCTGGAGCCAGACATTTTTCCATGGAATTTTTCCATGGTAACTGCTCATCATGTTCTTGCATTGTCCTGGTGGTAAATAACTTTTTTCTCGGCCAAATGATGTCGTTTCTTTTTCAAATCCTCATTAAATCGATCCAATAAGTTGACATATTATTTGAAGTTAATCAATGTGGATAATAATGCGTGCATCTCAAATAACGGTAGCCATGACTTTATTGGCTGACGAAACCACATTGGCCTGCTTTGGCGCAGAATAACCCTGAGAAACCCACTGTTTTGACTGCTTTGGTCTCTTGTGTGCTATCTTTTTAATTATAATAATATCTTTTTTTTGCTTTTTATATTTTTGGCTTGATATTGATAATAATACATTTTTTATAATAATATCTTTTTTCATTTTATATTATAGATTAATTAATTTGTCGGTTAATGATTTTGACAAAATACGCCAAAGTGCAGGAGGGCTTATTGTTATGTTGCCGTCGAATATTTTGGAATTAGACGTGCAAGCGAAAGAACATATAGCTATTTTAGAGCAAGCAATGCTCACACATACTGTGGCAGTTCCAATTTATTTTGCGCCCTATAATATGCACTTGGAAAAAATAATTGACGAGATCACTTATACAACTATAAAAGCTTTAAGCCAAAATCAAACATCGGTTACAGAATTGATTATGTCAGTTTCAGCCAATGGATATCATGCAACTGTAAGTGGTACTAATAAAGTCGCAAACAAAAACAGCAAAGTACCAATTATCTACGGCGAGTTGGTACCGCATCAATTGCATTTAAAAACCAATGATAACGCTGTCGATGGACACAAATTACCAGTTATATTAATAACGGCAACTCTCAAAACATTTGGTGTATTTAATGTAAGTATTATGTTTTTTTGTTATATCACCTCGGCACATAAGATAGTGCCGTCGCACAGTGGAGCTCCTGGCCATTTTGAACGAAAAAATTTCTTTGTATAAAATAAACTGAGCTTGTATGGAAAATCTTCTAAAATGTTGTGTGCTACGATGTCTAGAAGGTTTACAATAGAGCCCTGCACGAATCCACATGATTCATAAAATCACAGTAGACTCATGCCCCTTCAATGCGTTCGATCATTACGAATCATGCCTTCAGTCAGATTCGAATCAGCCGAATCACTAAAAAACCGAATCCGAGCACTGCGAATCAATATCAGCAAATTTCGTTCGCATGGCTCCCCTGCAGTTCCAAAAGTCACTTTTCACTCGTGATTCATTCGGTTAATCACTCATGGCATGTCCTATGCCACTGGTGAAACTCCAGATGAAATTTGCATGGACATGTCCGCTTTTGTCACTCGTGAAACTTCATATGAAATTTTCACTGAATATTGTAGTGATTTCACCGGTGGCTTATACGTATAAGCATTGAGTGAAATCATTCAGGACATGCCACGAGAGATTTCACTCGGGACACTTCCAAAAATGTCCTATATGAAATCACCTGTGAAACTTCTCATAAAATTAAAAGAAATTTCACTGATAATTTCTTATGAAAAAGACACCCAAAATGTTTTTCAAATAAAAGTAAATTTATTTTTATACCCGTACTCAAAAAAGAGTTAAGGGGTATATTAGATTTGTGGTAAAAGTGGATGTGTGCAACGCAGAGAAGGAAACATTTCCGACCCCATAAAGTATATATATTCTTGATCAGCATCAATAGCCGAGTCGATATAGCCATGTCCGTCTGTCCGGCCGTCTGTCCGTCTTGTTGAGCGCCTGGATCTCAGAGACTATAAGAGTAAGGGCAACAAAATTTGGTTTCAAGACTCATGTGATATCACACTGCTACAAGTGTATTTCAAAATTTCGCCCCGCCCCCTTCCGCCCCCACAAAGGACGAAAATCTGTGGCAGGCACAATTTTGAAGATACGATAAAACTAAAAACGCAGTATCGTAGAGAATGCCCATATCTATCAGATTGCTGAATATGAATCAGATCGGATAATAATTATAGCCAGAATGAAGAAATTAATTTTCTGTTGGTTCCCCCGCCTCCTCCAGCCAGAGACACGATACTCATTCTCCTTCTCGCTCGCACACTCTGCCGCGTTCAGTGCGCGAGCAACCCCTAGCGGTGGAGATGCAGAATATAAATGGTACATCTATAATCTACATGTTAGATGTAAAATATACATTGTAGATGTAGATGTAGATAACAGATGTAGCAAAAATATGTAAAATGTAAAATTTTTTTTTTTTTATAAAATTCTAAAAAATCATATCTCAAAAATGTATATACTGACTGAGTACGGGTATAAGTAGAGTCGCATCCCCAGAAGCGACTCACACGTTCCTTCTCGTTTTACACAGTTTTTCTAGATTTTTTGTTGATTTAAATATTTTTAATTATCTGTTGGGCCTTCCTTAACCGACTCGATGGGGTTAATAAGTCCGACGGGGAATTTTAAACATTCTTTTTCCGCAAATCCCGTTTAGGTTGTACTCCTGGGCTACTGTTTCGTCCAGCACACTTTTGAGGCACCTAGACAATGGGTCCTTCTTCAGCAACTTCCGAACTTTTTTGATCTGTAAATAAATAAGTCGAATTGCACATATATTTTTTTATTTAAAAATCCAGTATTATATGCGTTTCCTCGAGCAAAAACAAGCACGCGCACCGAAACGCTCGGTTAACCACGCGGTTAGAATGTTCTCGAATCTCGACATATTTTTTCTGGCGAAACCTATGTAACAATTTAATTTAACTAACAGCGCGCACTGTAATCACTTAATCCACTTAGATATGGTTATTCTCTGCGATAGTACGTTTTTAGTTTATTATACCCGTACTCAAAAAAGAGTTAAGGGGTATAATAGATTTGTGGTAAAAGTGGATGTTTGCAACGCAGAGAAGGAAACGTTTCCGATCCCATAAAGTATATATATTCTTGATCAGCATCAATAGCCGAGTCGATAGAGCCATGTCTGTCTGTCCGTCTGACCGTCTGTCCGTCTCGATGAGCGCCTGGATCTCAGAGACTATAAGAGCTAGGGCAACCAAAATTTCGCCCCGCCCCTTTCCACCACCACAAAGGACGAAAATCTGTGGCAGGCACAATATACAAATTTTGTTTCCAGACTCATGTGTACATATCAAAATTTTGCCACGCCCCAAAACGGCCCCGCAAAGGACCAAAGTCTGTGACATCCACAATTTTTAAGATACGAGTAAACTAAAAACGCAGAATCATATAGAGAACGACAATATCTACCAGATTGCACGCAATGCGTGACCTATGCGGAGAAGATGTAGAATCTACATTTTAGAGGTGGAATCGACACTGTAGATGCAGATAACAGATGTAGCAAAAAAGTGTAAAATGTAAATTTTTTAATTATACTTAAATCATAAGCTCACATATCTTTATACGGACTGAGTACGCGTCCACAGAAGTTGAAAAAAATTATTGCACAAAATCTTTGTAACATATTCTATGTAAAAAAAATACGAGAAAAATTTTTCAATGACTGTTATTAATCTAGAAATTTTTGTCCCGTGCGAATTTGGTCTTACTAAAATTAAAAAAAAAAACTACAAATCATATTGACCTTCCTCAAGTTATAACATACTCCTCTACACTAATGTACGCTGACGATGTTAAAATCTATCTCTCCTACTCTGATTGGTACCTGCACAAACGCCTTCAACTCGACCTAGACGAGTTGAAAATTTGGTGTTCAACAAATCTCCTCTTTCTGAACCTTTCTAAGTGCAAACTTATGACTTTTTACCGTCGCGCTCCACACTTTGTCTCGTACGCTCTAGGAATTCATCCCCTCGAACGAATTTCGAGTTCAAATGACCTTGGAGTTCTTTTCGATCATAGACTGTGTGTTTTAATAGCCATATAGCTGCAACCGTAAACAAAGCTAAGGGTATTCTAGCGTTTATAAAGCGTTGGTCCAAGGAGTTTGATGACCAAACTATGTCACCAAAACATTGTACGTCTCCTTGGTTCGTCCGATTCTGGAATATTGTTCTTGTGTGTGGAGTCCACAGTACAGGGAGCAACAGTCCATTCTCGAGTCGGTCCAAAAACAATTTTTAATTTTTGCCTTACGTAATTTTAACTGGGACTCGGATAGAATCTTGCCACCTTATCAATCGAGGCTACAACTTTTAGACCTCCCTTCATTGCGCCATCGCAGAATCTGTAACGGCGTTATGTTTGTACACAAGCTCCTAGTAGGGCTTGTTGACTCTGAAGCTCTTCTTGGCCAGATTAACTTTTCTGTTCCCCTGAGACCTACTCGCACCTTTCGTCCGTTTCGTTTACCCTTCTGTAGGTCTAATTACGCTCAACACGATCCTTTTCGAATCTTATGCTCTAATTATAATAATCTTTCTTTCATATCCTATCCCCTGAATTATCCCTTAAAATTATAGCCAGTAAGATATACCTGTTCTTACAATCCTCTAATTTTTAATTATTTCCTATACCCCCCTTTTGTTCTTCTCCTTTAATTTTAATCTTAATTTATGTTAGCAGATAGTTGCTAATCTTCAATAAATAAAATTAAAAACGAGAAGGAACGTGTGAGTCGCTTCTGGGGACGCGACTCTACTTATACCCGTACTCAGTCAGTATATACATTTTTGAGATATGATTTTTTAGAATTTTAGAAAAAAAAAAAAATTTTACATTTTACAATTTTTTGCTACATCTGTTATCTACATCTACATCTACAATATATATTTTACATCTAAAATGTAGATTATAGATGTACCATTTAGATTCTACATCTCCTCCGCTAGGGGTTGCTCGCGCACTGAACGCGGCAGAGTTTGCGAGCGAGAAGGATAATGAGTATCGTGTCTCTGGCTGTTGGTGGCGGGGGAACCAACAGAAAATTAATTTCTTCATTCTGGCTATAATTATGTTCCGATCTGATTCATATTCAGCAATCTGGTATACATGGTCATTCTCTACGATACTGCGTTTTTAGTTTTATCGTATCTTTAAAATTGTGCCTGCCACAGATTTTTGTTCTTTGTGGGGGCGGAAAGAGGCGGGGCGAAATTTTGAAATACACTTGTAGCAGTGTGATATCACATAAGCCTGGAAACCAAATTTGGTTGCCCTAGCTCTTATAGTCTCTGAGATTTAGGCGCTCAACAAGACGGACAGACGGACATGGCTATATCAACTCGGGTATTGATGCTGATCAAGAATATATATACTTTATGGGGTCGGAAACGTTTCCTTCTCTGCGTTGCACACATCCACTTTTACCACAAATCTAATATACCCCTTAACTCTTTTTTGAGTACGGGTATAAAAAAAATTTTTGCGTATAATTTTGTCTGGACGTTGATATGCAATGACTGCACCATCAAGTGGCCCATGCGACACCAAGCCGAAGCCTGTTACGCGCGGAACCCAGGCAGAAACACAGCCCCTCCTCCCGCCCAACCGACCGAGGGGCGCTGCCGCATGACGCGCGACGCGTGTTACCGAACCGATCGCGAGCATGCAGGTAAGATAGGTGTTAGACTACAATTCGAGGAAAATTATAACTAAACACAACTCAAAGAGCTAAACATGCACAGATAGCTGAAAAATAGTACTAATTACGGGAAAGGTATGTTAGTATTAGTGATTTAAGAAGAGGAGGGGAATTAGTAGTGGATATTAAATGGTAGAGGGAATTGAAGTCCGAGCAAAGGACCCTAAATGGTTCGTGCAAGGAATAATTCGATCTACAAAGCGGAAGGAACAAAGGAATGAAGTTTCTAGTACATCTAACGGGAATCGTAAAGTTTATGCGGCTCAACAAGTCAGGGCTATCTACGTCCCCCTTGATCAGGTTGTGCACAAAACTCACACCTAGCATTTTTCTACGACTAACTAAGGTTGGAAGGTTTATTAAAAGCAATCTACGTTAAGGCCACGCAGAGCAAAACGTAAAAAGTTTTTCTGGACTGATTCTATACGGTCCTGGTGTACTTTGTACTGGGGGCACCATACACAAGAGCCGTACTCTAAAATCGGACGAACAAGCGAGATGTAGAGAGTCTTCGTTATATAGGGGTCGTCAAATTCCTTTGACCACATCTTTATAAACCCAAGCACACCCATGGCTTTATTTACCATAGTGGAAATGTGTTCAGAAAACTTTAACTTTGGGTCTAATTTAACACCAAGATCGTCAACCAAGGTAATTCTCTCATGAGAACCACCGCAGAGGCTATAAGGAGCCAAAATGGGGCTGGAGCGATGAAATGTCATTACTTTGCATTTCGAGGCATTTAGGTGTAACATATTTGCACAACACTATGACTGAAAGTTATTGAGATCGGATTTCAAGCGAGAGTGAAATGAAATGTCCTTATACTGGACACAAAGTTTAACATCATCCGCATACATGAGTACACGAGAGATATAAGTGATTTGCAGAGATGTTGCAAATGCGGAGTTAAAATGTTTCCAAACATTTTAGGAATAGCGGATAACTTAGATATACCTCTATAATTATTTGCATCAGACTAGCTAACTTTCTCATGGAGCGGAATAATAAAAGATTCATTCCAGATGAAGGGGAAGCATGAAGAGTTAATGGATAGGGTGAATAGTTTAAGCAGGGGTCCACACAGAGCGTCGGCACAATAACTGAGTACACAGCCGGGAACTCCGTCGGGACCTGGTGAAAACACCGGCTTAACTAGTCGAAGATCATGAAGCAGTGAGCTTTCATTTAACAAGGGGCTGAAGATGCCATTCGACCTTGGTAAACTGTATGGATACGGCTGACCAGAGTAGCTTTCATGAGAATAGGTTGTTTGGAAAAATTTGGCAGAAAGATCAGCAATTGGGGCACAAGAATCAAAAAATGTGTCAAGTACATTGCAAAAAATGTTTGTGCCGTTCATAACGTCAGTGCACAAATACAGAGCGGACCAATCAAAATCACTAATGAGGTTATTAAGCTTCGTAAACTCGGCTTTACGAAAGCAGCGGACACGTTCAGATAGCCTACCCATTCGATCCAATACAGTTGGGTCAATATCGACTGACACTTCGAATGTAGGATGGTAGGAGTCTTCAGGTATAGTGAGCGGAAGGGCTCGGGTTAACAACGCTATGGTCGGTTTCGAGACAAAGCACAGATGTAGCAATCGACCTAAGGAATTTTTCACATGGTTGACTTGAGACAGGGATAGGTCTAGCAAGCCGTCGATAAAGTCATGTCGTGACATGGGCACAAGGTTATTAGACTCGTTTACCGAAGACCACACAGTACCTGGCAAATTGAAATCACCAAGAACTATCATATGGTCTTTATCTGATAGCGAGGAAGAAACAGTTTTTAAAGCGGAGAGGTGATGCTCGTATATTAAGATATCCGAGGAAGGTGGAATATACCAGCAAGTAATGAAGATGGAAAAGCATAATGTGTCAAGTACATTGTAAAAAATGTTTGTGCCTTTCATAACGTCAGTGCACATGTACACTGCGGACCAATCAAAATCACTAATGTGGTTATTAAGCTTCGTAAACTCGGCTTTACGAAAGCAGCGGACACGTTCAGATAGCCTACCCGTTCGATCCAATACAGTAGGCCCAATATCGACCAACACTTCGAATGTAGGATGGAAGGAATCTTCAGGTATAGTGAGCGGAAGGGCTCGGGTTAGAAACGCTATGGTCGGTTGGTTAATTATAACCATTTTAAAGTGATTATGTGCACAACATGTGCAGAAATTCGTATCAACATTTTGTCTCGGTTTTCGCTGCAATCTGAGTTCGAATTGATCGCCGCGAAAACCAATTCCATATTTGTCTCGTGCGAATGGCTTGGTAAAATCTCGAAAACGAACCTTAGCACCACTTATAGGGCTAGTCAAGAGGTAAATCAAATTTAAAAATTCGTCTTATTTTGACCTTTCAACGGTGCGACTTCAGAGAAATGCCTATGCAAAAAAGAAAAAATTTACTTTTTCAGTATTTTTTGTAAATAGTTTATAGACACGGATATTTTCCAAGTATGAGTCTTACTAGGATAAAGCTACCGGTGAAAAAGAGAGGTGATGAGGACGGGTGGCTATTAATATCTGTCGCACTTGTTTTGTCTGGACGTTGATATGCAATGACTGCACCATCAAGTGGCCCATGCGACACCAAGCCGAAGCCTGTTACGCGCGGAACCCAGGCAGAAACGCAGCCCTCCTCCCGCCCAACCGACCGAGGGGCGCTGCCGCATGACGCGCGACGCGTGTTACCGAACCGATCGCGAGCATGCAGGAAAGATAGGTGTTAGACTAAAAATTCGAGGAAAATTAGAGCTAAACACAACTCAAAGATCTAAACATGCAAAGATAGCTAAGAAATATAACTAAGTACGGGAAAGGTATGTTAGTATTAGTGATTTAAGAAGAGGAAGGGTATTAGTAGTTGATATTATGTGGTAGAGGGAATTGAAGTCCGAGCAAAGTACCCTAAATGGTTCGTGCAAGGAGTAATTCGATCTACAAAGCGGAAGGAACAAAGGAATGAAGTTTCTAGTAGATCTAATAGGAATCGTAAAGTTTATGCGGCTCAACAAGTCAGGGCTATCTACGTCACCCTTGATCAGGTTGTGCATAAAAATCACACCAAGCATTTTTCTACGACTAACTAAGGTTGGAAGGTTTATTAAAAGCAATCTACGAGGATAAGATGGCAGTCTCACACCTGCATCCCAGTTAAGGCCACGCAGAGCAAAAGAGTAAAAAGTTTTTCTGGACTGATTCTATACGGTCCTGGTGTACTTTGTACTGGGGGCACCATACACAAGAGCCGTACTCTAAAATCGGACGAACAAGCGAGATGTAGAGAGTCTTCGTTATATAGGGGTCGTCAAATTCCTTTGACCACCTCTTTATAAACCCAAGCACACCCGTGGCCTTATTTACCATGGTAGAAATGTGTTCAGAAAACTTTAACTTTGGGTCTAATTTAACACCAAGATCATCAACCAAGGTAATTCTCTCAAGAGAACCACCGCAGAGGCTATAAGGAGCCAAAAGGGGCTGGAGCGATGAAATGTCATTACTTTGCATTTCGAGGCATTTAGGTGTAACATATTTGCACAACACCATGATTGAAAGTTATTGAGATCGGATTGCAAGCGAGAGTGAAATGAAATGTCCTTATACTGGACACAAAGTTTAACATCATCCGCATACATGAGTACTCGAGAGTTTGTTAATACTGAAGGCAGATCATTAATAAAGAGTGTGAATAGTAGGGGGCCTAGATGGCTGCCCTGTGGTACTCCAGAAGTAACCTTAACAGGTGAAGAGAAGGAGTTTTTAAAAAGGACTCTTTGAGATCTAGAACGAAGGTAGCTAGAAATCCATCTCAAAAGATTAGGTGGAAACCCTAAAAGGTCAAGTTTTTGTGCTAAAAGGGAATGGTTTACAGAATCGAATGCTTTACTAAAATCAGTGTAAATGACATCCGTCTGCAAGTTACCTTGAAAGCCTTTGATGATAAAAGAGGTAAACTCTAATAAATTTGTGGATGTTGATCGTCGCCTTATAAATCCGTGCTGGGACGGAGATATAAGTGATTTGCAGAGATGTTGCAAGTGCGGAGTTAAAATTTTTTCAAACATTTTAGGAATAGCGGATAACTTGGATATACCTCTATAATTATTTGCATCAGACTTGCTACCTTTCTTATGGAGCGGAATAATAAAAGATTCCTTCCAGATGGGGGGGAAGCATGAAGAGTTGATGGATAGGGTGAATAGTTTAAGCAAGGGTCCGCACAGAGCGTCGGCACAGTACCTAAGTACACAGCCGGGAACTCCGTCGGGACCTGGTGAAAACACCGGCTTAACTAGTCGAAGATCATGAAGCAGTGAGCTTTCATTTAACAAGGGGCTGAAGATGCCATTCGACCTTGGTAAACTGTATGGATACGGCTGACCAGAGTAGCTTTCATGAGAATAGGTAGTTTGGAAAAATTTGGCAAAAAGATCGGCAATTGCCTGATCATTGTTTGCTGACATATTGAGAAAAGATAACGAGGATGGATGTGCGGACGTTCTACGCTTACTATTTACGAAGCTGTAAAACTGTTTAGGGTCCTGTGAAAATCGTATCCTGCATCGAGATAGGTAGTTTTTATAGCATTGAGCGTTAAGAACGGAGAAATTTGACCGAGCTATTACATAGTGAGAAAGAGAAGAGGGAGAACCAACTTCTCGAAATTTTTTATAAAGTCTTGATTTTAAGTTTTTTAGACTGGATAACTCTTTGGTAAACCAAGGAGGCTTTTCAGATCTAACCGGACAAGAAAGTGGGACACAAGAATCAAAAAATGTGTCAAGTACATTGTAAAAAATGTTTGTGCCTTTCACAACGTCAGTGCACAAGTACAGAGCGGACCAATCAAAATCCCTAATAAGGTTATTAAGCTTCGTAAACTCGGCTTTACGAAAGCAGCGGACACGTTCAGATAGCCTACCCATTCGATCCAATTCAGTAGGGCCAATATCGACTGACACTTCGAATGTAGGATGGTAGGAGTCTTCAGGTATACTGAGCGGAAGGGCTCGGGTTAACAACGCTATGGTCGGATCCGAGACAAAGCACAGATCAAGAAATCGACCCAAGGAATTTTTCACATGGTTGACTTGAGACAGGGATAGATCTAGCAAGCCGTCGATAAAGTCATGTCGTGACATGGGCACAAGGTTATTAGACTCGTTTACCGAAGACCAAACAGTACCTGGCAAATTGAAATCACCAAGAACTATTATATGGTCTTTATCTGATAGCGAGGAAGAAACAGTTTTTAAAGCGGACAGGTGATACTCGTATATTAAGTTATCCGAGGAAGGTGGAATATACGAGCAAGTAATGAAGATGGAAAAGCCTGGGAGAATCAGTTTTACGCACAGGAATTCCAGGTCTTGTTGAACCTGGACCATGAAATGTTCCGACGTGAAGTTTGAGTCCACTGCAATAAGGACCCCACCTCCCCGTCGAGACAAACGGTCATTTCTAAAAATTGTGTACCGACCTGCCAAAACTTCGGAACTAAGGATGTCCGGCTTTAACCAGGTCTCGGTGAACACAATAACGTGGGATGAGAATGCGAGACTCTCAAGGAAAAGAGTGCTGAGCTTACTACGCAAGCCTCTAGCATTCTGGTAGGTAACTAAAAGAGAGGAAGTTATTTTTTTGGATTGGTGGAAGTAGAGGTGGAGATGGAGCACTGGTCTGAATACCAGGAAGAGTAATGGGTGGCCTATTTTTTTCTTAGCCTTAAACTCTTTAACCACCAAATGCTCCGGCTAAAACTTGGCAGAACAAATGGTTTCAAATTGAGCCGGGGAGACGCTTATCTTGAAGGAAGATATCACCCTAGCGTAAGAAAAGGTAAACTTTTCCACCTCTAAGCCGACGGCTTTTATTTTGCTTTGTATAAAAGCGGTCACATCATTGGATGTGAGGTCAGGGGCTAGCCGCGAGACAAAAACTTGTCGCTTTGGTGGGACTCCTACCAGTGGTTTTGGCACCACAGGCCTAGTACCTGTGATGTCAGTATCCGGTGGTCCTGGACATCTATTAGCTGGTGGGAGCGAAGCTGAGGGGATAGTTAAGGGTGCGGACTCGATGGACTCGGACTCTACAGACATTTCTAACTGCATACTCTCCGAAGTGACGCATTCGGCTCCCGAATCTGCATCACCAGCAGCGATCGTTGCCCTTGGAGTAGCAAAAGTAATCAACTGCTGCACTAAGGGGGTGGTCGGAGTAAGTTTTTCAGATGCCGGCGGACATGAGGCAGTCGGCACTTGCAAGTCCCGCGGAGTAGACTTCTTGCGCCTCGGAGACTCAGCCAGCAGCTGTAAACTGCTGAACTGAGTGTCCATGGCCAAGAGCCGATCATATTGCTGTTTAAAGCCTACGATCAGCTCTTTGAAGCCACTCCGCGTCTGCCTCATGAACGAACGCATGTCGTTTTCCACAGCACGGCATTCCTCACAACTATAATGCAGGCCGTTTTTTTGTGAAATGGCGTCTCCTACACGGCCCGAGACCCCTGCACATTTTGCGTGCACTACGCTTTCGCAAAGCCAGCAGGGGATATTGGGCTGGTCATGGGTGATCTGCTTCTTGCAGGTTTTTTTGGCACAGACAACAGAATATTCCATATTATGTCTTTTATTTTTTTTACTTCGGAAAAAAAGTTCAAAACAAATAGCAATCAGACCACTGTGCAGAGGAAATGCTTAGAGCAATGCTTAAAGCGAAATCGGTAAAAGATGAGAGAGGAGAGTGGTTGCAGCAACAGCTTATAAGTGAGAGCGTTACTACACAAAAAGTTACAAGAGCGATACTACTCAAACATGCTCAGACTTGCAGTAAATTTTAATTGTTATTCTTACGTTTATTGTGAATTGATTCAACATAGTTGTTGCTAAGCTATTAAGCGTTTTTAATAGCTATTGAGTTTTAATTTCAATAAAAGGGCCGAGAAGATGTAATACAAATAATATTTTATTGGAATGTAGTAGCAGCAGAACAGCAGCTGCCGGGCGTAGGAATATGCGTTATGCTGCCTGACCCGACAAACTCCCAACGTTGGAAGCCTGAATTTCAACAGAATCTTTAGGGGGAAGTAGGTAGGCACAGTTTATTGACGGCTCGCTTGGTGATTCCAGTTGCCGTCTTCAGAACAGCAACACCGGCAACGCCGTCTCTTCCAGGTAATTGCTCGACCACCCTAGCTAGTGGCCACTTAGCTAGTGGCCACTTAGCTAGTGGCCGCTTTATGGCAGGCAGATTCTCATCCTAAACAAGGACAAGGACGACTGCCAAACTTTGAGCGCTGTTGCAGTGAAGTTATGAGTGGTGAGCTAAGTGGTGAGGCAAAAAATATCGGCAGCAGCTCAGTGACTCTGCAGAAACCAAAGACATATGACCTAGATCAAGGTACTTGTTTATGAAAGCAACAGAGATTTTAAATCAGGACGCCGATCTAACTTCCGTTCAAGGGATAAGAATTTACGAAGAGAGCTTGATGGTACAATTCTCCCAAGAGATCCAGATTTTATTTTGCTGGCAGCTGAACACAATAATCGCGGGTTTGCAATCGGCGGAAATGCTGAACAAAGTGAACCTCACAATCTATCTCTTCTTTGGTAGAATTTACCATGGGTTCGGTGTAATTTTCTACCTCCCAAAACCGTCGCAGGAGTAGTTCAAGTCTCTCGTCTAGGCAGCAGCTACTGCCGGAGCGCGCGAAACGATATGACCCATCCCAAGGGAGTCTTCTGAATTGATGGCAATCGTGGCAATAGCTTGACCTGAGCAACACAGAGGAGTTTGTAGAACAAGCTGGCGCCAATTAGAAGATCGACACGCTGATGTCTTTAAACTCGATCAGCCAGTGCACAGTGGGCGGAAATGCCGTTTTTTTGGCATTAACCTCCACGGTAAAGCTAGAATGTTGAAACTTGGCATATTGGCTGTTCATATTATTGGTCAATTTCGAATTAATTTTCTGACCGATGCGACCACGCCTTCTCCTCTTCCAACATTTAAAAAATCCATTAAAATTAAGTTTTTTAAATTTTTTATGTAAAAATAGTTATAATTGCTTAGGGTAATAATAATAATAATAATAATCAACAAAAACACTTTTAAATACAAAAAGATCGTCAATAAATTAACATTTAATTTTATGCATCTTCCAACTCTAGTTCAAAATCAAAATGTTCTTTTACTTTATGATCGGTGTAGTCATCTTCTGATCTCTCTGCTACGTCGATTGCTGGTAACTCTAAAAGAGCAATGGCTTCTGATGGAAGTTTTCGTGAATTGTAATATATTGCTGAGGAGATGCCAGAGAGATAGGGGTCAGAAGAATACAAGGCTCGGTGAAATACGTCTGTCAAATTATTCACTCGGCTATTTTTCCTGGCATGAAATATTCGATCACGCTTATAATATTTATTTTGTGCCTCAGATGCGTTTTCTCCTAAGCAACCAACAGGAAGTACAGATGATTCAATAATCTGTGAACCATGCACTAAAATCTTGGATACCAAGGTCGTTGGATACCAAGGATATTTTTTCATGTGTAAAAGGAGAGTCTCTTCACAAAATTGTTTAAACTTTACTGAACTTATTTGGTATTCGCATGAAATAACTATTAATATTAAGTGAAGTTTGTTCAGTAACTCTTCATCGATTTCCAATATTGAGGCAAATAATTTAACATTTGAAAATGCTCTTCTAGCCGTATTTCCATCAAGGTAGCGCTTATGCTGCGCCGATTGCTCAACCAAATTTCCAGCAAATCGCCTCGACGAATATTGACCTTGTCTGGATACATGAAAATAATTCGAAATTGCGCAAATATGCGCTTAAGTTGTTAACTCTATTTTAATATACATACAATAACACACACTACAACATAAACAATATGACCAACCCCGCGCAATCTTACTACTTCTACTCCAACAAAGATTACTATTTTGAGGTTAGGTTAGAAATAAAACATCTTTTGTTGGCATTAAAATCAGAATGAAACAAAACAACATCTAACTAAATCATTCTAAACTACATTCTTAATACCTTGATGTAAATTATCCATATTAAATAATGTTTTTTGGTTGCTTTAAATGGAGATGGTGGACCTTCAAACGTAGAAAATATTTACAGCCAGAAAGAATGAAAATTTTGACAGGCTCAAACAGCCGATTTAAAGGGCTACCAAAAAGCCAGGGATGGTCAAAAAAATATGTTTTTTATATTTTTATGCAGAATGGACATTTATTTAAAGGGAGTAATAATAAAATTATGATAATATTACATCTTAATTTTGGGGTTAATGCCAAAAAGGCATTTCCGCCCACTGTGCAGTGGCAGGTTTGCTGGAATATTTCAGTTGCAAGTGTCTATCCCGAAGCTTGTCTGCCGGTCGGTTATGCTAGAGGCTCCGACAGCGGTAATGAGAGTTGAGTATTCCGATGAACGAGAGTGCAGGCTAACTTTGACCGAAACTCCATCCGTGGCAAAGGTAGATACCTATTCCTGATACTGAAGTCGATGATTTCATTTTTCGAAGCTGAATCTGATTTGCGAAGCGATGAGCCGGAGTCAAGCAACGCTCGACAGGGAACAAAATCTCCGGAACGATTTTTGACCAGCAGAACAACATCATTACCTAGACACTGGGCAATAAGAGCAGAAGAGGTAGATGCTGGGATAGATGGTTCAGTGGTATGAGTAGCAGACGGAGACGAAGTGCCAAGTGGAACAGATCCATCTTGGGCTGCAGTAGCTTTAGGGCCTCCGAAATGCAGGAGTGTGGTGCCTACGTCCAGAGGTACGGCATTTACTGGAGATCCATTGACTCAACCAACCTTTTGGCTTCTTTATGGCGATTTGCGGGCGAAAGTGCTATAAACTTGGGACACTGGTGTCCCACTGTGCGCACTGGTACCGTGGGCAATGAATTTCGTTGTAACTTTGTGAATATATTTTTAGGAATAGTTACTTATTTAACGCCCTTTTTACCCCTTGTGCCGGTCTCCTGTCTTTTGGCATGTCTTTCATTTTTGCTGGGTGTTGATATTGTCTTTTAAGAGCTTTGGTTACTTGGTTTTGCTGCGGTGGGGGTTGGTTAAATAATCTTGGCCAGAGCCTTTCCGTCGAGTGGCCGCGCGTGTTCTGCGTTTTAGCTTTTCTTTCTTTCTTTGGTCGACGTCTTTCTTTCGACCTGTGCTGCGTCTCCGAATTCGTTTGTGTTGATATCTTCACCTGGGAGTAGCGTTGGTTGCATCGACTGCTTGTGACTAACCATGGGATTCATGGTTAGTTACAATATGGAACAAATTTAATTTTGTGTGCTGATTGGCTTTTTGATAAATACTTTGGGATCTCTTCGTCACAGATTTCAATGGTAAAATAGTGGTCGACTGTATTTCGTTGTGACTGACCGTACAAGCACAAACGATGCCGCACATCTTGGACGCCCAGTTATGGTCCTATACCCGAGGAAATTCGAAAAATTCACGATGTGGTGTTGGCCGATAGAAGGTAAAAGTTTCAAGCTATTCTGCAAGCCATAGGTAACAACATGGTGAAGTGGTTTAATTTTTCAATGATCACTTGGGTATAAAAAATCTGTGCTAAAAATGGGTGCCGCGTTTGCTTACAATAGTTTACAAACGCATTAGTGTGACAACTTCGGAAGAATGTTTGCCGTTGTTTAACCACAATAAGGATGAGTTTTTCGCCGTTTCGTAAGCGTGTCGAAAGCAGTCGACACAGTAGGTACAGTAGGTTCTTCAATTTATATATCAATTTATTAGGTAAGGAAGTGTGTTCGGCTAAGCGCCGGCCCATGGCAGCACAAAGAGCTGTTGACCATACTATATAACATCTCATAACATCACCGTTTTGTTTGCCTTTGATTATGCTCTATTTGGTGCTTTGCTCTCTGTCGGCGTTCGTCAGCCGCTGTGGGGGAGGCTCGTCAGTTAAACGTTTTGCTGTCTGTCACAGTGCCAGGCACCTGCCTGCCACAAGTTCAATACGCTCATAACACAAATATCTCGTTTTCAACAGTCTTGAGTCGGCCCCGCGCCTTCAATCGACGCATCGTAAACTCTTGCTAGCAAATCTGCACACCTTTCGCTATTTCTCTATACAAAACATATATATAAACTTAAGTACAATAAATTGTGAAAATATGAACTGAATAATCATCGCCTCTTTAATACCTCGCAAAACAACGCTACTGAAAAAGCTGAGTAGCTCAACAAAGTGTATAGAATAGAAGAATAGAAGAAAGCTTTGCTTCGCAGGGACGGGCGGGTCGCCGTAGACCCCTCCTTCTATGCCGTTGCGACTCCGCTCCAGCTCTCTCAGCTTCCGCATAACTTCTGACGCGAATCCGGATACCATTGACCAGTACTGTTCGCTCGAAACCATCGTGTTAATTAGGTTCTTGGCGTTCAGCGTGTCCCCGCCAATGCCGCTCCGCTGATCTGCAAACCTTACGCAGTTAAAAAGGATGTGCTCTGCGGTTTCTTCGACGCCACACGTCGGGCAGTTAGCGTCGCTGTCGAGCCCGAAACGATGGAGATAGCTCCTAAAACAGCCGTGTCCACTTAGTAGCTGGGTTAGCCAACAATTAACTTCTCTATGCTTCCGGTTTACCCACATAGCGATGTCCGGTATAAGGCGGAATGCCCATCTGCCCTTCGCTGAGGTTGCCCATCGTTCCTGCCATCTGTATAAGCTCCTTTCCCTTGCTGTCGACTTTATTTGTTTCCGTAGTGCCAGAGATCGGTTCTGTGCTGCTGCATCGAGTTCTAATGAGATTTCCTTTGCTTCCTCGGCGAGGTCCGCCACTGGGAGCATTCCTGCTATGACCAAGGCCGCGTCATCCGAAATAGTTCGGAAACCGCAGCAGACTTGCAGAGCTCCTAGTCGGTGAGTTGCGTCTAGCCCTCTCCTGTAGGACTTTCTCCTCGCCGCCTCTGCCCAGATTGGTGCTGCGTACATCATGACCGATTTGAGGACAGACTGAAGAAGGAGTCGGCGGCCTTGTTTGGGTCCCCTCGTGTTCAGCATCATCAGCTCCAGCGCTTTGCCCACGTTGTATATCAGGCAGATGGGCCTGTAGGATGAAGGTTCTTCAGGGGGCTTGTGGGGTTGTGGCAGCAGGACAAGCTTCTGCTGCTTCCATGGCTCTTGAAGACGTGCGCGAAAGCCGATGGATGCGCTGTCATTGCCAGCTTCACGGCGCTATCGGGGATACCATCAGGGCCTGGGGCCTTGCCGGTCGTATCAACATTTTGTCTCGGTTTTCGCTGCAATCTGAGTTCGAATTGATCGCCGCGAAAACCAATTCCATATTTGTCTCGTGCGAATGGCTTGGTAAAATCTCGAAAACGAACCTTAGCACCACTTATAGGGCTAGTCAAGAGGTAAATCAAATTTAAAAATTCGTCTTATTTTGACCTTTCAACGGTGCGACTTCAGAGAAATGCCTATGCAAAAAAGAAAAAATTTACTTTTTCAGTATTTTTTGTAAATAGTTTATAGACACGGATATTTTCCAAGTATGAGTCTTACTAGGATAAAGCTACCGGTGAAAAAGAGAGGTGATGAGGACGGGTGGCTATTAATATCTGTCGCACTTGTTTAAAGCAATACTACTCAAACATGCTCAGACTTGCAGTAAATTTTAATTGTTATTCTTACGTTTATTGTGAATTGATTCAACATAGTTGTTGCTAAGCTATTAAGCGTTTTTAATAGCTATTGAGTTTTAATTTCAATAAAAGGGCCGAGAAGATGTAATACAAATAATATTTTATTGGAATGTAGTAGCAGCAGAACAGCAGCTGCCGGGCGTAGGAATATGCGTTATGCTGCCTGACCCGACAAACTCCCAACGTCGGAAGCCTGAATTTCAACAGAATCTTTAGGGGGAAGTAGGTAGGCACAGTTTATTGACGGCTCGCTTGGTGATTCCAGTTGATGATTGGTGATTCTTCAGAACAGCAACACCGGCAACGCCGTCTCTTCCAGGTAATTGCTCGACCACCCTAGCTAGTGGCCACTTAGCTAGTGGCCACTTAGCTAGTGGCCGCTTTATGGCAGGCAGATTCTCATCCTAAACAAGGACAAGGACGACTGCCAAACTTTGAGCGCTGTTGCAGTGAAGTTATGAGTGGTGAGCTAAGTGGTGAGGCAAAAAATATCGGCAGCAGCTCAGTGACTCTGCAGAAACCAAAGACATATGACCTAGATCAAGGTACTTGTTTATGAAAGCAACAGAGATTTTAAATCAGGACGCCGATCTAACTTCCGTTCAAGGGATAAGAATTTACGAAGAGAGCTTGATGGTACAATTCTCCCAAGAGATCCAGATTTTATTTTGCTGGCAGCTGAACACAATAATCGCGGGTTTGCAATCGGCGGAAATGCTGAACAAAGTGAACCTCACAATCTATCTCTTCTTTGGTAGAATTTACCATGGGTTCGGTGTAATTTTCTACCTCCCAAAACCGTCGCAGGAGTAGTTCAAGTCTCTCGTCTAGGCAGCAGCTACTGCCGGAGCGCGCGAAACGATATGACCCATCCCAAGGGAGTCTTCTGAATTGATGGCAATCGTGGCAATAGCTTGACCTGAGCAACACAGAGGAGTTTGTAGAACAAGCTGGCGCCAATTAGAAGATCGACACGCTGATGTCTTTAAACTCGATCAGCCAGTGCACAGTGGGCGGAAATGCCGTTTTTTTGGCATTCACCTCCACGGTAAAGCTAGAATGTTGAAACTTGGCATATTGGCTGTTCATATTATTGGTCAATTTCGAATTAATTTTCTGACCGATGCGACCACGCCTTCTCCTCTTCCAACATTTAAAAAATCCATTAAAATTAAGTTTTTTAAATTTTTTATGTAAAAATAGTTATAATTGCTTAGGGTAATAATAATAATAATAATAATAATCAACAAAAACACTTTTAAATACAAAAAGATCGTCAATAAATTAACATTTAATTTTATGCATCTTCCAACTCTAGTTCAAAATCAAAATGTTCTTTTACTTTATGATCGGTGTAGTCATCTTCTGATCTCTCTGCTACGTCGATTGCTGGTAACTCTAAAAGAGCAATGGCTTCTGATGGAAGTTTTCGTGAATTGTAATATATTGCTGAGGAGATGCCAGAGAGATAGGGGTCAGAAGAATACAAGGCTCGGTGAAATACGTCTGTCAAATTATTCACTCGGCTATTTTTCCTGGCATGAAATATTCGATCACGCTTATAATATTTATTTTGTGCCTCAGATGCGTTTTCTCCTAAGCAACCAACAGGAAGTACAGATGATTCAATAATCTGTGAACCATGCACTAAAATCTTGGATACCAAGGTCGTTGGATACCAAGGATATTTTTTCATGTGTAAAAGGAGAGTCTCTTCACAAAATTGTTTAAACTTTACTGAACTTATTTGGTATTCGCATGAAATAACTATTAATATTAAGTGAAGTTTGTTCAGTAACTCTTCATCGATTTCCAATATTGAGGCAAATAATTTAACATTTGAAAATGCTCTTCTAGCCGTATTTCCATCAAGGTAGCGCTTATGCTGCGCCGATTGCTCAACCAAATTTCCAGCAAATCGCCTCGACGAATATTGACCTTGTCTGGATACATGAAAATAATTCGAAATTGCGCAAATATGCGCTTAAGTTGTTAACTCTATTTTAATATACATACAATAACACACACTACAACATAAACAATATGACCAACCCCGCGCAATCTTACTACTTCTACTCCAACAAAGATTACTATTTTGAGGTTAGGTTAGAAATAAAACATCTTTTGTTGGCATTAAAATCAGAATGAAACAAAACAACATCTAACTAAATCATTCTAAACTACATTCTTAATACCTTGATGTAAATTATCCATATTAAATAATGTTTTTTGGTTGCTTTAAATGGAGATGGTGGACCTTCAAACGTAGAAAATATTTACAGCCAGAAAGAATGAAAATTTTGACAGGCTCAAACAGCCGATTTAAAGGGCTACCAAAAAGCCAGGGATGGTCAAAAAAATATGTTTTTTATATTTTTATGCAGAATGGACATTTATTTAAAGGGACTAATAATAAAATTATGATAATATTACATCTTAATTTTGGGGTTAATGCCAAAAAAGGCATTTCCGCCCACTGTGCAGTGGCAGGTTTGCTGGAATATTTCAGTTGCAAGTGTCTATCCCGAAGCTTGTCTGCCGGTCGGTTATGCTAGAGGCTCCGACAGCGGTAATGAGAGTTGAGTATTCCGATGAACGAGAGTGCAGGCTAACTTTGACCGAAACTCCATCCGTGGCAAAGGTAGATACCTATTCCTGATACTGAAGTCGATGATTTCATTTTTCGAAGCTGAATCTGATTTGCGAAGCGATGAGCCGGAGTCAAGCAACGCTCGACAGGGAACAAAATCTCCGGAACGATTTTTGACCAGCAGAACAACATCATTACCTAGACACTGGGCAATAAGAGCAGAAGAGGTAGATGCTGGGATAGATGGTTCAGTGGTATGAGTAGCAGACGGAGACGAAGTGCCAAGTGGAACAGATCCATCTTGGGCTGCAGTAGCTTTAGGGCCTCCGAAATGCAGGAGTGTGGTGCCTACGTCCAGACTCAACCAACCTTTTGGCTTCTTTATGGCGATTTGCGGGCGAAAGTGCTATAAACTTGGGACACTGGTGTCCCACTGTGCGCACTGGTACCGTGGGAAATGAATTTCGTTGTAACTTTGTGAATATATTTTTAGGAATAGTTACTTATTTAACGCCCTTTTTACCCCTTGTGCCGGTCTCCTGTCTTTTGGCATGTCTTTCATTTTTGCTGGGTGTTGATATTGTCTTTTAAGAGCTTTGGTTACTTGGTTTTGCTGCGGTGGGGGTTGGTTAAATAATCTTGGCCAGAGCCTTTCCGTCGAGTGGCCGCGCGTGTTCTGCGTTTTAGCTTTTCTTTCTTTCTTTGGTCGACGTCTTTCTTTCGACCTGTGCTGCGTCTCCGAATTCGTTTGTGTTGATATCTTCACCTGGGAGAAGCGTTGGTTGCATCGACTGCTTGTGACTAACCATGGGATTCATGGTTAGTTACAATATGGAACAAATTTAATTTTGTGTGCTGATTGGCTTTTTGATAAATACTTTGGGATCTCTTCGTCACAGATTTCAATGGTAAAATAGTGGTCGACTGTATTTCGTTGTGACTGACCGTACAAGCACAAACGATGCCGCACATCTTGGACGCCCAGTTATGGTCCTATACCCGAGGAAATTCGAAAAATTCACGATGTGGTGTTGGCCGATAGAAGGTAAAAGTTTCAAGCTATTCTGCAAGCCATAGGTAACAACATGGTGAAGTGGTTTAATTTTTCAATGATCACTTGGGTATAAAAAATCTGTGCTAAAAATGGGTGCCGCGTTTGCTTACAATAGTTTACAAACGCATTAGTGTGACAACTTCGGAAGAATGTTTGCCGTTGTTTAACCACAATAAGGATGAGTTTTTCGCCGTTTCGTAAGCGTGTCGAAAGCAGTCGACACAGTAGGTACAGTAGGTTCTTCAATTTATATATCAATTTATTAGGTAAGGAAGTGTGTTCGGCTAAGCGCCGGCCCATGGCAGCACAAAGAGTTGTTGACCATACTATATAACATCTCTTAATGTAACGTCTCTCTTTATCACAGTTTTGTTTGCCTTTGATTATGCTCTATTTGGTGCTTTGCTCTCTGTCGGCGTTCGTCAGCCGCTGTGGGGGAGGCTCGTCAGTTAAACGTTTTGCTGTCTGTCACAGTCCCAGGCACCTGCCTGCCACAAGTTCAATACGCTCATAACACAAATATCTCGTTTTCAACAGTCTTGAGTCGGCCCCGCGCCTTCAATCGACGCATCGTAAACTCTTGCTAGCAAATCTGCACACCTTTCGCTATTTCTCTATACAAAACATATATATAAACTTAAGTACAATAAATTGTGAAAATATGAACTGAATAATCATCGCCTCTTTAATACCTCGCAAAACAACGCTACTGAAAAAGCTGAGTAGCTCAACAAAGTGTATAGAATAGAAGAATAGAAGAAAGCTTTGCTTCGCAGGGACGGGCGGGTCGCCGTAGACCCCTCCTTCTATGCCGTTGCGACTCCGCTCCAGCTCTCTCAGCTTCCGCATAACTTCTGACGCGAATCCGGATACCATTGACCAGTACTGTTCGCTCGAAACCATCGTGTTAATTAGGTTCTTGGCGTTCAGCGTGTCCCCGCCAATGCCGCTCCGCTGATCTGCAAACCTTACGCAGTTAAAAAGGATGTGCTCTGCGGTTTCTTCGACGCCACACGTCGGGCAGTTAGCGTCGCTGTCGAGCCCGAAACGATGGAGATAGCTCCTAAAACAGCCGTGTCCACTTAGTAGCTGGGTTAGCCAACAATTAACTTCTCTATGCTTCCGGTTTACCCACATAGCGATGTCCGGTATAAGGCGGAATGCCCATCTGCCCTTCGCTGAGGTTGCCCATCGTTCCTGCCATCTGTATAAGCTCCTTTCCCTTGCTGTCGACTTTATTTGTTTCCGTAGTGCCAGAGATCGGTTCTGTGCTGCTGCATCGAGTTCTAATGAGATTTCCTTTGCTTCCTCGGCGAGGTCCGCCACTGGGAGCATTCCTGCTATGACCAAGGCCGCGTCATCCGAAATAGTTCGGAAACCGCAGCAGACTTGCAGAGCTCCTAGTCGGTGAGTTGCGTCTAGCCCTCTCCTGTAGGACTTTCTCCTCGCCGCCTCTGCCCAGATTGGTGCTGCGTACATCATGACCGATTTGAGGACAGACTGAAGAAGGAGTCGGCGGCCTTGTTTGGGTCCCCTCGTGTTCAGCATCATCAGCTCCAGCGCTTTGCCCACGTTGTATATCAGGCAGATGGGCCTGTAGGATGAAGGTTCTTCAGGGGGCTTGTGGGGTTGTGGCAGCAGGACAAGCTTCTGCTGCTTCCATGGCTCTTGAAGACGTGCGCGAAAGCCGATGGATGCGCTGTCATTGCCAGCTTCACGGCGCTATCGGGGATACCATCAGGGCCTGGGGCCTTGCCGGTCGTATCAACATTTTGTCTCGGTTTTCGCTGCAATCTGAGTTCGAATTGATCGCCGCGAAAACCAATTCCATATTTGTCTCGTGCGAATGGCTTGGTAAAATCTCGAAAACGAACCTTAGCACCACTTATAGGGCTAGTCAAGAGGTAAATCAAATTTAAAAATTCGTCTTATTTTGACCTTTCAACGGTGCGACTTCAGAGAAATGCCTATGCAAAAAAGAAAAAATTATTTTTTCAGTATTTTTTGTAAATAGTTTATAGACACGGATATTTTACAAGTATGAGTCTTACTAGGATAAAGCTACCGGTGAAAAAGAGAGGTGATGAGGACGGGTGGCTATTAATATCTGTCGCACTTGTTTAAAGCAATACTACTCAAACATGCTCAGACTTGCAGTAAATTTTAATTGTTATTCTTACGTTTATTGTGAATTGATTCAACATAGTTGTTGCTAAGCTATTAAGCTGTTTTTAATAGCTATTGAGTTTTAATTTCAATAAAAGGGCCGAGAAGATGTAATACAAATAATATTTTATTGGAATGTAGTAGCAGCAGAACAGCAGCTGCCGGGCGTAGGAATATGCGTTATGCTGCCTGACCCGACAAACTCCCAACGTTGGAAGCCTGAATTTCAACAGAATCTTTAGGGGGAAGTAGGTAGGCACAGTTTATTGACGGCTCGCTTGGTGATTCCAGTTGCCGTCTTCAGAACAGCAACACCGGCAACGCCGTCTCTTCCAGGTAATTGCTCGACCACCCTAGCTAGTGGCCACTTAGCTAGTGGCCACTTAGCTAGTGGCCGCTTTATGGCAGGCAGATTCTCATCCTAAACAAGGACAAGGACGACTGCCAAACTTTGAGCGCTGTTGCAGTGAAGTTATGAGTGGTGAGCTAAGTGGTGAGGCAAAAAATATCGGCAGCAGCTCAGTGACTCTGCAGAAACCAAAGACATATGACCTAGATCAAGGTACTTGTTTATGAAAGCAACAGAGATTTTAAATCAGGACGCCGATCTAACTTCCGTTCAAGGGATAAGAATTTACGAAGAGAGCTTGATGGTACAATTCTCCCAAGAGATCCAGATTTTATTTTGCTGGCAGCTGAACACAATAATCGCGGGTTTGCAATCGGCGGAAATGCTGAACAAAGTGAACCTCACAATCTATCTCTTCTTTGGTAGAATTTACCATGGGTTCGGTGTAATTTTCTACCTCCCAAAACCGTCGCAGGAGTAGTTCAAGTCTCTCGTCTAGGCAGCAGCTACTGCCGGAGCGCGCGAAACGATATGACCCATCCCAAGGGAGTCTTCTGAATTGATGGCAATCGTGGCAATAGCTTGACCTGAGCAACACAGAGGAGTTTGTAGAACAAGCTGGCGCCAATTAGAAGATCGACACGCTGATGTCTTTAAACTCGATCAGCCAGTGCACAGTGGGCGGAAATGCCGTTTTTTTGGCATTCACCTCCACGGTAAAGCTAGAATGTTGAAACTTGGCATATTGGCTGTTCATATTATTGGTCAATTTCGAATTAATTTTCTGACCGATGCGACCACGCCTTCTCCTCTTCCAACATTTAAAAAATCCATTAAAATTAAGTTTTTTAAATTTTTTATGTAAAAATAGTTATAATTGCTTAGGGTAATAATAATAATAATAATAATCAACAAAAACACTTTTAAATACAAAAAGATCGTCAATAAATTAACATTTAATTTTATGCATCTTCAAACTCTAGTTCAAAATCAAAATGTTCTTTTACTTTATGATCGGTGTAGTCATTAGAGTTGGGTTGCTCATGAGTGAGTGAACAAAAATGAGCTGTTCACTTCACTGAGTGAACTGAACATGTTCACTAAATTTTTGTTCAGTTGTTCACTTGTTCAGTTGTTCACTCAGATGTTCAGTTGTTCACTCAGTTGTTCACTTGTTCAGTTGTTCACTCAGTTGTTCAGTTGTTCACTTGTTCAGTTACTCACTCAGTTGTTCACTTGTTCAGTTGTTCACTCAGTTGTTAACTTGTTCAGTTACTCACTCAGTTGTTCAGTTGTTCAGTTGTTCGCTCAGTTGTTCACTTGTTCAGTTACTCACTCAGTTGTTCAGTTGTTCACTTGTTCAGTTGTTCACTCACTTGTTCAGTTGTTCCCTGTTGACTCACTTGTTCAGTTGTTCCCTGTTCAGTGGTTCACTCAATTCAATGCTTTGTTTTTCCCAGTTAATTTTTGTGGTACATTCGAAATATATACATAAATATAGATGTACATGTGTAAAAGGAGAGTCTCTTCACAAAATTGTTTAAACTTTACTGAACTTATTTGGTATTCGCATGAAATAACTATTAATATTAAGTGAAGTTTGTTCAGTAACTATTCATCGATTCAACATCTAACTAAAGCATTCTAAACTACATTCTTAATACCTTGATGTAAATTATCCATATTAAATAATGTTTTTTGGTTGCTTTAAATGGAGATGGTGGACCTTCAAACGTAGAAAATATTTACAGCCAGAAAGAATGAAAATTTTGACAGGCTCAAACAGCCGATTTAAAGGGCTACCAAAAAGCCAGGGATGGTCAAAAAAATATTTTTTTTATATTTTTATGCAGAATGGACATTTATTTAAAGGGAGTAATAATAAAATTATGATAATATTACATCTTAATTTTGGGGTTAATGCCAAAAAAGGCATTTCCGCCCACTGTGCAGTGGCAGGTTTGCTGGAATATTTCAGTTGCAAGTGTCTATCCCGAAGCTTGTCTGCCGGTCGGTTATGCTAGAGGCTCCGACAGCGGTAATGAGAGTTGAGTATTCCGATGAACGAGAGTGCAGGCTAACTTTGACCGAAACTCCATCCGTGGCAAAGGTAGATACCTATTCCTGATACTGAAGTCGATGATTTCATTTTTCGAAGCTGAATCTGATTTGCGAAGCGATGAGCCGGAGTCAAGCAACGCTCGACAGGGAACAAAATCTCCGGAACGATTTTTGACCAGCAGAACAACATCATTACCTAGACACTGGGCAATAAGAGCAGAAGAGGTAGATGCTGGGATAGATGGTTCAGTGGTATGAGTAGCAGACGGAGACGAAGTGCCAAGTGGAACAGATCCATCTTGGGCTGCAGTAGCTTTAGGGCCTCCGAAATGCAGGAGTGTGGTGCCTACGTTCAGAGGTACGGCATTTACTGGAGATCCATTGACTCAACCAACCTTTTGGCTTCTTTATGGCGATTTGCGGGCGAAAGTGCTATAAACTTGGGACACTGGTGTCCCACTGTGCGCACTGGTACCGTGGGCAATGAATTTCGTTGTAACTTTGTGAATATATTTTTTAGGAATAGTTACTTATTTAACGCCCTTTTTACCCCTTGTGCCGGTCTCCTGTCTTTTGGCATGTCTTTCATTTTTTCTGGGTGTTGATATTGTCTTTTAAGAGCTTTGGTTACTTGGTTTTGCTGCGGTGGGGGTTGGTTAAATAATCATGGCCAGAGCCTTTCCGTCGAGTGGCCGCGCGTGTTCTGCGTTTTAGCTTTTCTTTCTTTCTTTGGTCGACGTCTTTCTTTCGACCTGTGCTGCGTCTCCGAATTCGTTTGTGTTGATATCTTCACCTGGGAGAAGCGTTGGTTGCATCGACTGCTTGTGACTAACCATGGGATTCATGGTTAGTTACAATATGGAACAAATTTAATTTTGTGTGCTGATTGGCTTTTTGATAAATACTTTGGGATCTCTTCGTCACAGATTTCAATGGTAAAATAGTGGTCGACTGTATTTCGTTGTGACTGACCGTACAAGCACAAACGATGCCGCACATCTTGGACGCCCAGTTATGGTCCTATACCCGAGGAAATTCGAAAAATTCACGATGTGGTGTTGGCCGATAGAAGGTAAAAGTTTCAAGCTATTCTGCAAGCCATAGGTAACAACATGGTGAAGTGGTTTAATTTTTCAATGATCACTTGGGTATAAAAAATCTGTGCTAAAAATGGGTGCCGCGTTTGCTTACAATAGTTTACAAACGCATTAGTGTGACAACTTCGGAAGAATGTTTGCCGTTGTTTAACCACAATAAGGATGAGTTTTTCGCCGTTTCGTAAGCGTGTCGAAAGCAGTCGACACAGTAGGTACAGTAGGTTCTTCAATTTATATATCAATTTATTAGGTAAGGAAGTGTGTTCGGCTAAGCGCCGGCCCATGGCAGCACAAAGAGTTGTTGACCATACTATATAACATCTCTTAATGTAACGTCTCTCTTTATCACAGTTTTGTTTGCCTTTGATTATGCTCTATTTGGTGCTTTGCTCTCTGTCGGCGTTCGTCAGCCGCTGTGGGGGAGGCTCGTCAGTTAAACGTTTTGCTGTCTGTCACAGTGCCAGGCACCTGCCTGCCACAAGTTCAATACGCTCATAACACAAATATCTCGTTTTCAACAGTCTTGAGTCGGCCCCGCGCCTTCAATCGACGCATCGTAAACTCTTGCTAGCAAATCTGCACACCTTTCGCTATTTCTCTATACAAAACATATATATAAACTTAAGTACAATAAATTGTGAAAATATGAACTGAATAATCATCGCCTCTTTAATACCTCGCAAAACAACGCTACTGAAAAAGCTGAGTAGCTCAACAAAGTGTATAGAATAGAAGAATAGAAGAAAGCTTTGCTTCGCAGGGACGGGCGGGTCGCCGTAGACCCCTCCTTCTATGCCGTTGCGACTCCGCTCCAGCTCTCTCAGCTTCCGCATAACTTCTGACGCGAATCCGGATACCATTGACCAGTACTGTTCGCTCGAAACCATCGTGTTAATTAGGTTCTTGGCGTTTAGCGTGTCCCCGCCAATGCCGCTCCGCTGATCTGCAAACCTTACGCAGTTAAAAAGGATGTGCTCTGCGGTTTCTTCGACGCCACACGTCGGGCAGTTAGCGTCGCTGTCGAGCCCGAAACGATGGAGATAGCTCCTAAAACAGCCGTGTCCACTTAGTAGCTGGGTTAGCCAACAATTAACTTCTCTATGCTTCCGGTTTACCCACATAGCGATGTCCGGTATAAGGCGGAATGCCCATCTGCCCTTCGCTGAGGTTGCCCATCGTTCCTGCCATCTGTATAAGCTCCTTTCCCTTGCTGTCGACTTTATTTGTTTCCGTAGTGCCAGAGATCGGTTCTGTGCTGCTGCATCGAGTTCTAATGAGATTTCCTTTGCTTCCTCGGCGAGGTCCGCCACTGGGAGCATTCCTGCTATGACCAAGGCCGCGTCATCCGAAATAGTTCGGAAACCGCAGCAGACTTGCAGAGCTCCTAGTCGGTGAGTTGCGTCTAGCCCTCTCCTGTAGGACTTTCTCCTCGCCGCCTCTGCCCAGATTGGTGCTGCGTACATCATGACCGATTTGAGGACAGACTGAAGAAGGAGTCGGCGGCCTTGTTTGGGTCCCCTCGTGTTCAGCATCATCAGCTCCAGCGCTTTGCCCACGTTGTATATCAGGCAGATGGGCCTGTAGGATGAAGGTTCTTCAGGGGGCTTGTGGGGTTGTGGCAGCAGGACAAGCTTCTGCTGCTTCCATGGCTCTTGAAGACGTGCGCGAAAGCCGATGGATGCGCTGTCATTGCCAGCTTCACGGCGCTATCGGGGATACCATCAGGGCCTGGGGCCTTGCCGGTCGTATCAACATTTTGTCTCGGTTTTCGCTGCAATCTGAGTTCGAATTGATCGCCGCGAAAACCAATTCCATATTTGTCTCGTGCGAATGGCTTGGTAAAATCTCGAAAACGAACCTTAGCACCACTTATAGGGCTAGTCAAGAGGTAAATCAAATTTAAAAATTCGTCTTATTTTGACCTTTCAACGGTGCGACTTCAGAGAAATGCCTATGCAAAAAAAGAAAAATTTATTTTTTCAGTATTTTTTGTAAATAGTTTATAGACACGGATATTTTACAAGTATGAGTCTTACTAGGATAAAGCTACCGGTGAAAAAGAGAGGTGATGAGGACGGGTGGCTATTAATATCTGTCGCACTTGTTTAAAGCAATACTACTCAAACATGCTCAGACTTGCAGTAAATTTTAATTGTTATTCTTACGTTTATTGTGAATTGATTCAACATAGTTGTTGCTAAGCTATTAAGCGTTTTTAATAGCTATTGAGTTTTAATTTCAATAAAAGGGCCGAGAAGATGTAATACAAATAATATTTTATTGGAATGTAGTAGCAGCAGAACAGCAGCTGCCGGGCGTAGGAATATGCGTTATGCTGCCTGACCCGACAAACTCCCAACGTTGGAAGCCTGAATTTCAACAGAATCTTTAGGGGGAAGTAGGTAGGCACAGTTTATTGACGGCTCGCTTGGTGATTCCAGTTGCCGTCTTCAGAACAGCAACACCGGCAACGCCGTCTCTTCCAGGTAATTGCTCGACCACCCTAGCTAGTGGCCACTTAGCTAGTGGCCACTTAGCTAGTGGCCGCTTTATGGCAGGCAGATTCTCATCCTAAACAAGGACAAGGACGACTGCCAAACTTTGAGCGCTGTTGCAGTGAAGTTATGAGTGGTGAGCTAAGTGGTGAGGCAAAAAATATCGGCAGCAGCTCAGTGACTCTGCAGAAACCAAAGACATATGACCTAGATCAAGGTACTTGTTTATGAAAGCAACAGAGATTTTAAATCAGGACGCCGATCTAACTTCCGTTCAAGGGATAAGAATTTACGAAGAGAGCTTGATGGTACAATTCTCCCAAGAGATCCAGATTTTATTTTGCTGGCAGCTGAACACAATAATCGCGGGTTTGCAATCGGCGGAAATGCTGAACAAAGTGAACCTCACAATCTATCTCTTCTTTGGTAGAATTTACCATGGGTTCGGTGTAATTTTCTACCTCCCAAAACCGTCGCAGGAGTAGTTCAAGTCTCTCGTCTAGGCAGCAGCTACTGCCGGAGCGCGCGAAACGATATGACCCATCCCAAGGGAGTCTTCTGAATTGATGGCAATCGTGGCAATAGCTTGACCTGAGCAACACAGAGGAGTTTGTAGAACAAGCTGGCGCCAATTAGAAGATCGACACGCTGATGTCTTTAAACTCGATCAGCCAGTGCACAGTGGGCGGAAATGCCGTTTTTTTGGCATTCACCTCCACGGTAAAGCTAGAATGTTGAAACTTGGCATATTGGCTGTTCATATTATTGGTCAATTTCGAATTAATTTTCTGACCGATGCGACCACGCCTTCTCCTCTTCCAACATTTAAAAAATCCATTAAAATTAAGTTTTTTAAATTTTTTATGTAAAAATAGTTATAATTGCTTAGGGTATATAATAATAATAATAATAATAATAATCAACAAAAACACTTTTAAATACAAAAAGATCGTCAATAAATTAACATTTAATTTTATGCATCTTCAAACTCTAGTTCAAAATCAAAATGTTCTTTTACTTTATGATCGGTGTAGTCATCTTCTGATCTCTCTGCTACGTCGATTGCTGGTAACTCTAAAAGAGCAATGGCTTCTGATGGAAGTTTTCGTGAATTGTAATATATTGCTGAGGAGATGCCAGAGAGATAGGGGTCAGAAGAATCCAAGGCTCGGTGAAATACGTCTGTCAAATTATTCACTCGGCTATTTTTCCTGGCATGAAATATTCGATCACGCTTATAATATTTATTTTGTGCCTCAGATGCGTTTTCTCCTAAGCAACCAACAGGAAGTACAGATGATTCAATAATCTGTGAACCATGCACTAAAATCTTGGATACCAAGGTCGTTGGAAACCAAGGATATTTTTTCATGTGTAAAAGGAGAGTCTCTTCACAAAATTGTTTAAACTTTACTGAACTTATTTGGTATTCGCATGAAATAACTATTAATATTAAGTGAAGTTTGTTCAGTAACTCTTCATCGATTTCCAATATTGAGGCAAATAATTTAACATTTGAAAATGCTCTTCTAGCCGTATTTCCATCAAGGTAGCGCTTATGCTGCGCCGATTGCTCAACCAAATTTCCAGCAAATCGCCTCGACGAATATTGACCTTGTCTGGATACATGAAAATAATTCGAAATTGCGCAAATATGCGCTTAAGTTGTTAACTCTATTTTAATATACATACAATAACACACACTACAACATAAACAATATGACCAACCCCGCGCAATCTTACTACTTCTACTCCAACAAAGATTACTATTTTGAGGTTAGGTTAGAAATAAAACATCTGCCAACAAAAGCATTAAAATCAGAATGAAACAAAACAACATCTAACTAAAGCATTCTAAACTACATTCTTAATACCTTGATGTAAATTATCCATATTAAATAATGTTTTTTGGTTGCTTTAAATGGAGATGGTGGACCTTCAAACGTAGAAAATATTTACAGCCAGAAAGAATGAAAATTTTGACAGGCTCAAACAGCCGATTTAAAGGGCTACCAAAAAGCCAGGGATGGTCAAAAAAATATTTTTTTATATTTTTATGCAGAATGGACATTTATTTAAAGGGAGTAATAATAAAATTATGATAATATTACATCTTAATTTTGGGGTTAATGCCAAAAAAGGCATTTCCGCCCACTGTGCAGTGGCAGGTTTGCTGGAATATTTCAGTTGCAAGTGTCTATCCCGAAGCTTGTCTGCCGGTCGGTTATGCTAGAGGCTCCGACAGCGGTAATGAGAGTTGAGTATTCCGATGAACGAGAGTGCAGGCTAACTTTGACCGAAACTCCATCCGTGGCAAAGGTAGATACCTATTCCTGATACTGAAGTCGATGATTTCATTTTTCGAAGCTGAATCTGATTTGCGAAGCGATGAGCCGGAGTCAAGCAACGCTCGACAGGGAACAAAATCTCCGGAACGATTTTTGACCAGCAGAACAACATCATTACCTAGACACTGGGCAATAAGAGCAGAAGAGGTAGATGCTGGGATAGATGGTTCAGTGGTATGAGTAGCAGACGGAGACGAAGTGCCAAGTGGAACAGATCCATCTTGGGCTGCAGTAGCTTTAGGGCCTCCGAAATGCAGGAGTGTGGTGCCTACGTCCAGAGGTACGGCATTTACTGGAGATCCATTGACTCAACCAACCTTTTGGCTTCTTTATGGCGATTTGCGGGCGAAAGTGCTATAAACTTGGGACACTGGTGTCCCACTGTGCGCACTGGTACCGTGGGCAATGAATTTCGTTGTAACTTTGTGAATATATTTTTAGGAATAGTTACTTATTTAACGCCCTTTTTACCCCTTGTGCCGGTCTCCTGTCTTTTGGCATGTCTTTCATTTTTTCTGGGTGTTGATATTGTCTTTTAAGAGCTTTGGTTACTTGGTTTTGCTGCGGTGGGGGTTGGTTAAATAATCATGGCCAGAGCCTTTCCGTCGAGTGGCCGCGCGTGTTCTGCGTTTTAGCTTTTCTTTCTTTCTTTGGTCGACGTCTTTCTTTCGACCTGTGCTGCGTCTCCGAATTCGTTTGTGTTGATATCTTCACCTGGGAGTAGCGTTGGTTGCATCGACTGCTTGTGACTAACCATGGGATTCATGGTTAGTTACAATATGGAACAAATTTAATTTTGTGTGCTGATTGGCTTTTTGATAAATACTTTGGGATCTCTTCGTCACAGATTTCAATGGTAAAATAGTGGTCGACTGTATTTCGTTGTGACTGACCGTACAAGCACAAACGATGCCGCACATCTTGGACGCCCAGTTATGGTCCTATACCCGAGGAAATTCGAAAAATTCACGATGTGGTGTTGGCCGATAGAAGGTAAAAGTTTCAAGCTATTCTGCAAGCCATAGGTAACAACATGGTGAAGTGGTTTAATTTTTCAATGATCACTTGGGTATAAAAAATCTGTGCTAAAAATGGGTGCCGCGTTTGCTTACAATAGTTTACAAACGCATTAGTGTGACAACTTCGGAAGAATGTTTGCCGTTGTTTAACCACAATAAGGATGAGTTTTTCGCCGTTTCGTAAGCGTGTCGAAAGCAGTCGACACAGTAGGTACAGTAGGTTCTTCAATTTATATATCAATTTATTAGGTAAGGAAGTGTGTTCGGCTAAGCGCCGGCCCATGGCAGCACAAAGAGTTGTTGACCATACTATATAACATCTCTTAATGTAACGTCTCTCTTTATCACAGTTTTGTTTGCCTTTGATTATGCTCTATTTGGTGCTTTGCTCTCTGTCGGCGTTCGTCAGCCGCTGTGGGGGAGGCTCGTCAGTTAAACGTTTTGCTGTCTGTCACAGTGCCAGGCACCTGCCTGCCACAAGTTCAATACGCTCATAACACAAATATCTCGTTTTCAACAGTCTTGAGTCGGCCCCGCGCCTTCAATCGACGCATCGTAAACTCTTGCTAGCAAATCTGCACACCTTTCGCTATTTCTCTATACAAAACATATATATAAACTTAAGTACAATAAATTGTGAAAATATGAACTGAATAATCATCGCCTCTTTAATACCTCGCAAAACAACGCTACTGAAAAAGCTGAGTAGCTCAACAAAGTGTATAGAATAGAAGAATAGAAGAAAGCTTTGCTTCGCAGGGACGGGCGGGTCGCCGTAGACCCCTCCTTCTATGCCGTTGCGACTCCGCTCCAGCTCTCTCAGCTTCCGCATAACTTCTGACGCGAATCCGGATACCATTGACCAGTACTGTTCGCTCGAAACCATCGTGTTAATTAGGTTCTTGGCGTTTAGCGTGTCCCCGCCAATGCCGCTCCGCTGATCTGCAAACCTTACGCAGTTAAAAAGGATGTGCTCTGCGGTTTCTTCGACGCCACACGTCGGGCAGTTAGCGTCGCTGTCGAGCCCGAAACGATGGAGATAGCTCCTAAAACAGCCGTGTCCACTTAGTAGCTGGGTTAGCCAACAATTAACTTCTCTATGCTTCCGGTTTACCCACATAGCGATGTCCGGTATAAGGCGGAATGCCCATCTGCCCTTCGCTGAGGTTGCCCATCGTTCCTGCCATCTGTATAAGCTCCTTTCCCTTGCTGTCGACTTTATTTGTTTCCGTAGTGCCAGAGATCGGTTCTGTGCTGCTGCATCGAGTTCTAATGAGATTTCCTTTGCTTCCTCGGCGAGGTCCGCCACTGGGAGCATTCCTGCTATGACCAAGGCCGCGTCATCCGAAATAGTTCGGAAACCGCAGCAGACTTGCAGAGCTCCTAGTCGGTGAGTTGCGTCTAGCCCTCTCCTGTAGGACTTTCTCCTCGCCGCCTCTGCCCAGATTGGTGCTGCGTACATCATGACCGATTTGAGGACAGACTGAAGAAGGAGTCGGCGGCCTTGTTTGGGTCCCCTCGTGTTCAGCATCATCAGCTCCAGCGCTTTGCCCACGTTGTATATCAGGCAGATGGGCCTGTAGGATGAAGGTTCTTCAGGGGGCTTGTGGGGTTGTGGCAGCAGGACAAGCTTCTGCTGCTTCCATGGCTCTTGAAGACGTGCGCGAAAGCCGATGGATGCGCTGTCATTGCCAGCTTCACGGCGCTATCGGGGATACCATCAGGGCCTGGGGCCTTGCCGGTCGTATCAACATTTTGTCTCGGTTTTCGCTGCAATCTGAGTTCGAATTGATCGCCGCGAAAACCAATTCCATATTTGTCTCGTGCGAATGGCTTGGTAAAATCTCGAAAACGAACCTTAGCACCACTTATAGGGCTAGTCAAGAGGTAAATCAAATTTAAAAATTCGTCTTATTTTGACCTTTCAACGGTGCGACTTCAGAGAAATGCCTATGCAAAAAAGAAAAAATTTATTTTTTCAGTATTTTTTGTAAATAGTTTATAGACACGGATATGTTACAAGTATGAGTCTTACTAGGATAAAGCTACCGGTGAAAAAGAGAGGTGATGAGGACGGGTGGCTATTAATATCTGTCGCACTTGTTTAAAGCAATACTACTCAAACATGCTCAGACTTGCAGTAAATTTTAATTGTTATTCTTACGTTTATTGTGAATTGATTCAACATAGTTGTTGCTAAGCTAAGCTAAGCTAATAGCTATTGAGTTTTAATTTCAATAAAAGGGCAGAGAATATGTAATACAAATAATATTTTATTGGAATGTAGTAGCAGCAGAACAGCCGCTGCCGGGCGTAGGAATATGCGTTATGCTGCCTGACCCGACAAACTCCCAACGTTGGAAGCCTGAATTTCAACAGAATCTTTAGGGGGAAGTAGGTAGGCACAGTTTATTGACGGCTCGCTTGGTGATTCCAGTTGCCGTCTTCAGAACAGCAACACCGGCAACGCCGTCTCTTCCAGGTAATTGCTCGACCACCCTAGCTAGTGGCCACTTAGCTAGTGGCCACTTAGCTAGTGGCCGCTTTATGGCAGGCAGATTCTCATCCTAAACAAGGACAAGGACGACTGCCAAACTTTGAGCGCTGTTGCAGTGAAGTTATGAGTGGTGAGCTAAGTGGTGAGGCAAAAAATATCGGCAGCAGCTCAGTGACTCTGCAGAAACCAAAGACATATGACCTAGATCAAGGTACTTGTTTATGAAAGCAACATACAGAGATTTTAAATCAGGACGCCGATCTAACTTCCGTTCAAGGGATAAGAATATACGAAGAGAGCTTGATGGTACAATTCTCCCTAGAGATCCAGATTGTATTTTGCTGGCAGCTGAACACAATAATCGCGGGTTTGCAATCGGCGGAAATGCTGAACAAAGTGAACCTCACAATCTATCTCTTCTTTGGTAGAATTTACCATGGGTTCGGTGTAATTTTCTACCTCCCAAAACCGTCGCAGGAGTAGTTCAAGTCTCTCGTCTAGGCAGCAGCTACTGCCGGAGCGCGCGAAACGATATGACCCATCCCAAGGGAGTCTTCTGAATTGATGGCAATCGTGGCAATAGCTTGACCTGAGCAACACAGAGGAGTTTGTAGAACAAGCTGGCGCCAATTAGAAGATCGACACGCTGATGTCTTTAAACTCGATCAGCCAGTGCACAGTGGGCGGAAATGCCGTTTTTTTGGCATTCACCTCCACGGTAAAGCTAGAATGTTGAAACTTGGCATATTGGCTGTTCATATTATTGGTCAATTTCGAATTAATTTTCTGACCGATGCGACCACGCCTTCTCCTCTTCCAACATTTAAAAATCCATTAAAATTAAGTTTTTTAAATTTTTTATGTAAAAATAGTTATAATTGCTTAGGGTAATAATAATAATAATAATAATAATCAACAAAAACACTTTTAAATACAAAAAGATCGTCAATAAATTAACATTTAATTTTATGCATCTTCAAACTCTAGTTCAAAATCAAAATGTTCTTTTACTTTATGATCGGTGTAGTCATCTTCTGATCTCTCTGCTACGTCGATTGCTGGTAACTCTAAAAGAGCAATGGCTTCTGATGGAAGTTTTCGTGAATTGTAATATATTGCTGAGGAGATGCCAGAGAGATAGGGGTCAGAAGAATCCAAGGCTCGGTGAAATACGTCTGTCAAATTATTCACTCGGCTATTTTTCCTGGCATGAAATATTCGATCACGCTTATAATATTTATTTTGTGCCTCAGATGCGTTTTCTCCTAAGCAACCAACAGGAAGTACAGATGATTCAATAATCTGTGAACCATGCACTAAAATCTTGGATACCAAGGTCGTTGGAAACCAAGGATATTTTTTCATGTGTAAAAGGAGAGTCTCTTCACAAAATTGTTTAAACTTTACTGAACTTATTTGGTATTCGCATGAAATAACTATTAATATTAAGTGAAGTTTGTTCAGTAACTCTTCATCGATTTCCAATATTGAGGCAAATAATTTAACATTTGAAAATGCTCTTCTAGCCGTATTTCCATCAAGGTAGCGCTTATGCTGCGCCGATTGCTCAACCAAATTTCCAGCAAATCGCCTCGACGAATATTGACCTTGTCTGGATACATGAAAATAATTCGAAATTGCGCAAATATGCGCTTAAGTTGTTAACTCTATTTTAATATACATACAATAACACACACTACAACATAAACAATATGACCAACCCCGCGCAATCTTACTACTTCTACTCCAACAAAGATTACTATTTTGAGGTTAGGTTAGAAATAAAACATCTTTTGTTGGCATTAAAATCAGAATGAAACAAAACAACATCTAACTAAATCATTCTAAACTACATTCTTAATACCTTGATGTAAATTATCCATATTAAATAATGTTTTTGGTTGCTTTAAATGGAGATGGTGGACCTTCAAACGTAGAAAATATTTACAGCCAGAAAGAATGAAAATTTTGACAGGCTCAAACAGCCGATTTAAAGGGCTACCAAAAAGCCAGGGATGGTCAAAAAAATATGTTTTTTATATTTTTATGCAGAATGGACATTTATTTAAAGGGAGTAATAATAAAATTATGATAATATTACATCTTAATTTTGGGGTTAATGCCAAAAAAGGCATTTCCGCCCACTGTGAAGTGGCAGGTTTGCTGGAATATTCCAGTTGCAAGTGTCTATCCCGAAGCTTGTCTGCCGGTCGGTTATGCTAGAGGCTCCGACAGCGGTAATGAGAGTTGAGTATTCCGATGAACGAGAGTGCAGGCTAACTTTGACCGAAACTCCATCCGTGGCAAAGGTAGATACCTATTCCTGATACTGAAGTCGATGATTTCATTTTTCGAAGCTGAATCTGATTTGCGAAGCGATGAGCCGGAGTCAAGCAACGCTCGACAGGGAACAAAATCTCCGGAACGATTTTTGACCAGCAGAACAACATCATTACCTAGACACTGGGCAATAAGAGCAGAAGAGGTAGATGCTGGGATAGATGGTTCAGTGGTATGAGTAGCAGACGGAGACGAAGTGCCAAGTGGAACAGATCCATCTTGGGCTGCAGTAGCTTTAGGGCCTCCGAAATGCAGGAGTGTGGTGCCTACGTCCAGAGGTACGGCATTTACTGGAGATCCATTGACTCAACCAACCTTTTGGCTTCTTTATGGCGATTTGCGGGCGAAAGTGCTATAAACTTGGGACACTGGTGTCCCACTGTGCGCACTGGTACCGTGGGCAATGAATTTCGTTGTAACTTTGTGAATATATTTTTAGGAATAGTTACTTATTTAACGCCCTTTTTACCCCTTGTGCCGGTCTCCTGTCTTTTGGCATGTCTTTCATTTTTGCTGGGTGTTGATATTGTCTTTTAAGAGCTTTGGTTACTTGGTTTTGCTGCGGTGGGGGTTGGTTAAATAATCTTGGCCAGAGCCTTTCCGTCGAGTGGCCGCGCGTGTTCTGCGTTTTAGCTTTTCTTTCTTTCTTTGGTCGACGTCTTTCTTTCGACCTGTGCTGCGTCTCCGAATTCGTTTGTGTTGATATCTTCACCTGGGAGTAGCGTTGGTTGCATCGACTGCTTGTGACTAACCATGGGATTCATGGTTAGTTACAATATGGAACAAATTTAATTTTGTGTGCTGATTGGCTTTTTGATAAATACTTTGGGATCTCTTCGTCACAGATTTCAATGGTAAAATAGTGGTCGACTGTATTTCGTTGTGACTGACCGTACAAGCACAAACGATGCCGCACATCTTGGACGCCCAGTTATGGTCCTATACCCGAGGAAATTCGAAAAATTCACGATGTGGTGTTGGCCGATAGAAGGTAAAAGTTTCAAGCTATTCTGCAAGCCATAGGTAACAACATGGTGAAGTGGTTTAATTTTTCAATGATCACTTGGTGCTGTCTGTCACAGTGCCAGGCACCTGCCTGCCACAAGTTCAATACGCTCATAACACAAATATCTCGTTTTCAACAGTCTTGAGTCGGCCCCGCGCCTTCAATCGACGCATCGTAAACTCTAAACTCTTGCTAGCAAATCTGCACACCTTTCGCTATTTCTCTATACAAAACATATATATAAACTTAAGTACAATAAATTGTGAAAATATGAACTGAATAATCATCGCCTCTTTAATACCTCGCAAAACAACGCTACTGAAAAAGCTGAGTAGCTCAACAAAATGTATAGAATAGAAGAATAGAAGAAAGCTTTGCTTCGCAGGGACGGGCGGGTCGCCGTAGACCCCTCCTTCTATGCCGTTGCGACTCCGCTCCAGCTCTCTCAGCTTCCGCATAACTTCTGACGCGAATCCGGATACCATTGACCAGTACTGTTCGCTCGAAACCATCGTGTTAATTAGGTTCTTGGCGTTTAGCGTGTCCCCGCCAATGCCGCTCCGCTGATCTGCAAACCTTACGCAGTTAAAAAGGATGTGCTCTGCGGTTTCTTCGACGCCACACGTCGGGCAGTTAGCGTCGCTGTCGAGCCCGAAACGATGGAGATAGCTCCTAAAACAGCCGTGTCCACTTAGTAGCTGGGTTAGCCAACAATTAACTTCTCTATGCTTCCGGTTTACCCACATAGCGATGTCCGGTATAAGGCGGAATGCCCATCTGCCCTTCGCTGAGGTTGCCCATCGTTCCTGCCATCTGTATAAGCTCCTTTCCCTTGCTGTCGACTTTATTTGTTTCCGTAGTGCCAGAGATCGGTTCTGTGCTGCTGCATCGAGTTCTAATGAGATTTCCTTTGCTTCCTCGGCGAGGTCCGCCACTGGGAGCATTCCTGCTATGACCAAGGCCGCGTCATCCGAAATAGTTCGGAAACCGCAGCAGACTTGCAGAGCTCCTAGTCGGTGAGTTGCGTCTAGCCCTCTCCTGTAGGACTTTCTCCTCGCCGCCTCTGCCCAGATTGGTGCTGCGTACATCATGACCGATTTGAGGACAGACTGAAGAAGGAGTCGGCGGCCTTGTTTGGGTCCCCTCGTGTTCAGCATCATCAGCTCCAGCGCTTTGCCCACGTTGTATATCAGGCAGATGGGCCTGTAGGATGAAGGTTCTTCAGGGGGCTTGTGGGGTTGTGGCAGCAGGACAAGCTTCTGCTGCTTCCATGGCTCTTGAAGACGTGCGCGAAAGCCGATGGATGCGCTGTCATTGCCAGCTTCACGTCGCTATCGGGGATACCATCAGGGCCTGGGGCCTTGCCGGTCGTATCAACATTTTGTCTCGGTTTTCGCTGCAATCTGAGTTCGAATTGATCGCCGCGAAAACCAATTCCATATTTGTCTCGTGCGAATGGCTTGGTAAAATCTCGAAAACGAACCTTAGCACCACTTATAGGGCTAGTCAAGAGGTAAATCAAATTTAAAAATTCGTCTTATTTTGACCTTTCAACGGTGCGACTTCAGAGAAATGCCTATGCAAAAAAAAAAAATTTATTTTTTCAGTATTTTTTGTAAATAGTTTATAGACACGGATATTTTCCAAGTATGAGTCTTACTAGGATAAAGCTACCGGTGAAAAAGAGAGGTGATGAGGACGGGTGGCTATTAATATCTGTCGCACTTGTTTAAAGCAATACTACTCAAACATGCTCAGACTTGCAGTAAATTTTAATTGTTATTCTTACGTTTATTGTGAATTGATTCAACATAGTTGTTGCTAAGCTATTAAGCGTTTTTAATAGCTATTGAGTTTTAATTTCAATAAAAGGGCCGAGAAGATGTAATACAAATAATATTTTATTGGAATGTAGTAGCAGCAGAACAGCCGCTGCCGGGCGTAGGAATATGCGTTATGCTGCCTGACCCGACAAACTCCCAACGTTGGAAGCCTGAATTTCAACAGAATCTTTAGGGGGAAGTAGGTAGGCACAGTTTATTGACGGCTCGCTTGGTGATTCCAGTTGCCGTCTTCAGAACAGCAACACCGGCAACGCCGTCTCTTCCAGGTAATTGCTCGACCACCCTAGCTAGTGGCCGCTTTATGGCAGGCAGATTCTCATCCTAAACAAGGACAAGGACGACTGCCAAACTTTGAGCGCTGTTGCAGTGAAGTTATGAGTGGTGAGCTAAGTGGTGAGGCAAAAAATATCGGCAGCAGCTCAGTGACTCTGCAGAAACCAAAGACATATGACCTAGATCAAGGTACTTGTTTATGAAAGCAACATACAGAGATTTTAAATCAGGACGCCGATCTAACTTCCGTTCAAGGGATAAGAATATACGAAGAGAGCTTGATGGTACAATTCTCCCTAGAGATCCAGATTGTATTTTGCTGGCAGCTGAACACAATAATCGCGGGTTTGCAATCGGCGGAAATGCTGAACAAAGTGAACCTCACAATCTATCTCTTCTTTGGTAGAATTTACCATGGGTTCGGTGTAATTTTCTACCTCCCAAAACCGTCGCAGGAGTAGTTCAAGTCTCTCGTCTAGGCAGCAGCTACTGCCGGAGCGCGCGAAACGATATGACCCATCCCAAGGGAGTCTTCTGAATTGATGGCAATCGTGGCAATAGCTTGACCTGAGCAACACAGAGGAGTTTGTAGAACAAGCTGGCGCCAATTAGAAGATCGACACGCTGATGTCTTTAAACTCGATCAGCCAGTGCACAGTGGGCGGAAATGCCGTTTTTTTGGCATTCACCTCCACGGTAAAGCTAGAATGTTGAAACTTGGCATATTGGCTGTTCATATTATTGGTCAATTTCGAATTAATTTTCTGACCGATGCGACCACGCCTTCTCCTCTTCCAACATTTAAAAAATCCATTAAAATTAAGTTTTTTAAATTTTTTATGTAAAAATAGTTATAATTGCTTAGGGTAATAATAATAATAATAATAATAATCAACAAAAACACTTTTAAATACAAAAAGATCGTCAATAAATTAACATTTAATTTTATGCATCTTCAAACTCTAGTTCAAAATCAAAATGTTCTTTTACTTTATGATCGGTGTAGTCATCTTCTGATCTCTCTGCTACGTCGATTGCTGGTAACTCTAAAAGAGCAATGGCTTCTGATGGAAGTTTTCGTGAATTGTAATATATTGCTGAGGAGATGCCAGAGAGATAGGGGTCAGAAGAATCCAAGGCTCGGTGAAATACGTCTGTCAAATTATTCACTCGGCTATTTTTCCTGGCATGAAATATTCGATCACGCTTATAATATTTATTTTGTGCCTCAGATGCGTTTTCTCCTAAGCAACCAACAGGAAGTACAGATGATTCAATAATCTGTGAACCATGCACTAAAATCTTGGATACCAAGGTCGTTGGAAACCAAGGATATTTTTTCATGTGTAAAAGGAGAGTCTCTTCACAAAATTGTTTAAACTTTACTGAACTTATTTGGTATTCGCATGAAATAACTATTAATATTAAGTGAAGTTTGTTCAGTAACTCTTCATCGATTTCCAATATTGAGGCAAATAATTTAACATTTGAAAATGCTCTTCTAGCCGTATTTCCATCAAGGTAGCGCTTATGCTGCGCCGATTGCTCAACCAAATTTCCAGCAAATCGCCTCGACGAATATTGACCTTGTCTGGATACATGAAAATAATTCGAAATTGCGCAAATATGCGCTTAAGTTGTTAACTCTATTTTAATATACATACAATAACACACACTACAACATAAACAATATGACCAACCCCGCGCAATCTTACTACTTCTACTCCAACAAAGATTACTATTTTGAGGTTAGGTTAGAAATAAAACATCTGCCAACAAAAGCATTAAAATCAGAATGAAACAAAACAACATCTAACTAAAGCATTCTAAACTACATTCTTAATACCTTGATGTAAATTATCCATATTAAATAATGTTTTTTGGTTGCTTTAAATGGAGATGGTGGACCTTCAAACGTAGAAAATATTTACAGCCAGAAAGAATGAAAATTTTGACAGGCTCAAACAGCCGATTTAAAGGGCTACCAAAAAGCCAGGGATGGTCAAAAAATATTTTTTTTATATTTTTATGCAGAATGGACATTTATTTAAAGGGAGTAATAATAAAATTATGATAATATTACATCTTAATTTTGGGGTTAATGCCAAAAAAGGCATTTCCGCCCACTGTGCAGTGGCAGGTTTGCTGGAATATTTCAGTTGCAAGTGTCTATCCCGAAGCTTGTCTGCCGGTCGGTTATGCTAGAGGCTCCGACAGCGGTAATGAGAGTTGAGTATTCCGATGAACGAGAGTGCAGGCTAACTTTGACCGAAACTCCATCCGTGGCAAAGGTAGATACCTATTCCTGATACTGAAGTCGATGATTTCATTTTTCGAAGCTGAATCTGATTTGCGAAGCGATGAGCCGGAGTCAAGCAACGCTCGACAGGGAACAAAATCTCCGGAACGATTTTTGACCAGCAGAACAACATCATTACCTAGACACTGGGCAATAAGAGCAGAAGAGGTAGATGCTGGGATAGATGGTTCAGTGGTATGAGTAGCAGACGGAGACGAAGTGCCAAGTGGAACAGAACCATCTTGGGCTGCAGTAGCTTTAGGGCCTCCGAAATGCAGGAGTGTGGTGCCTACGTCCAGAGGTACGGCATTTACTGGAGATCCATTGACTCAACCAACCTTTTGGCTTCTTTATGGCGATTTGCGGGCGAATGTGCTATAAACTTGGGACACTGGTGTCCCACTGTGCGCACTGGTACCGTGGGCAATGAATTTCGTTGTAACTTTGTGAATATATTTTTAAGAATAGTTACTTATTTAACGCCCTTTTTACCCCTTGTGCCGGTCTCCTGTCTTTTGGCATGTCTTTCATTTTTGCTGGGTGTTGATATTGTCTTTTAAGAGCTTTGGTTACTTGGTTTTGCTGCGGTGGGGGTTGGTTAAATAATCTTGGCCAGAGCCTTTCCGTCGGGTGGCCGCGCGTGTTCTGCGTTTTAGCTTTTCTTTCTTTCTTTGGTCGACGTCTTTCTTTCGACCTGTGCTGCGTCTCCGAATTCGTTTGTGTTGATATCTTCACCTGGGAGTAGCGTTGGTTGCATCGACTGCTTGTGACTAACCATGGGATTCATGGTTAGTTACAATATGGAACAAATTTAATTTTGTGTGCTGATTGGCTTTTTGATAAATACTTTGGGATCTCTTCGTCACAAATTTCAATGGTACGGTCAGTCACAGCGAAATACAGTCGACCACTATTGTATTTCGTTGTGACTTCTCGATGTGGTGTTGGCCGATAGAAGGTAAAAGTTTCAAGCCATTCTGCAAGCCATAGGTAACAACATGGTGAAGTGGTTTAACTTTTGAATGATCACTTGGGTATAAAAAATCTGTGCTAAAAATGGGTGCCGCGTTTGCTTACAATAGTTTACAAACGCATTAGTGTGACAACTTCGGAAGAATGTTTGCCGTTGTTTAACCACAATAAGGATGAGTTTTTCGCCGTTTCGTAAGCGTGTCGAAAGTAGTCGACACAGTAGGTACAGTAGGTTCTTCAATTTATATATCAATTTATCAGGTAAGGAAGTGTGTTCGGCTAAGCGCCGGCCCATGGCAGCACAAAGAGTTGTTGACCATACTATATAACATCTCTTAATGTAACGTCTCTCTTTATCACAGTTTTGTTTGCCTTTGATTATGCTCTATTTGGTGCTTTGCTCTCTGTCGGCGTTCGTCAGCCGCTGTGGGGGAGGCTCGTCAGTTAAACGTTTTGCTGTCTGTCACAGTGCCAGGCACCTGCCTGCCACAAGTTCAATACGCTCATAACACAAATATCTCGTTTTCAACAGTCTTGAGTCGGCCCCGCGCCTTCAATCGACGCATCGTAAACTCTTGCTAGCAAATCTGCACACCTTTCGCTATTTCTCTATACAAAACATATATATAAACTTAAGTACAATAAATTGTGAAAATATGAACTGAATAATCATCGCCTCTTTAATACCTCGCAAAACAACTCTACTGAAAAAGCTGAGTAGCTCAACAAAGTGTATAGAATAGAAGAATAGAAGAAAGCTTTGCTTCGCAGGGACGGGCGGGTCGCCGTAGACCCCTCCTTCTATGCCGTTGCGACTCCGCTCCAGCTCTCTCAGCTTCCGCATAACTTCTGACGCGAATCCGGATACCATTGACCAGTACTGTTCGCTCGAAACCATCGTGTTAATTAGGTTCCTGGCGTTCAGCGTGTCCCCGCCAATGCCGCTCCGCTGATCTGCAAACCTTGCGCAGTTAAAAAGGATGTGCTCTGCGGTTTCTTCGACGCCACACGTCGGGCAGTTAGCGTCGCTGTCGAGCCCGAAACGATGGAGATAGCTCCTAAAACAGCCGTGTCCACTTAGTAGCTGGGTTAGCCAACAATTAACTTCTCTATGCTTCCGGTTTACCCACATAGCGATGTCCGGTATAAGGCGGAATGCCCATCTGCCCTTCGCTGAGGTTGCCCATCGTTCCTGCCATCTGTATAAGCTCCTTTCCCTTGCTGTCGACTTTATTTGTTTCCGTAGTGCCAGAGATCGGTTCTGTGCTGCTGCATCGAGTTCTAATGAGATTTCCTTTGCTTCCTCGGCGAGGTCCGCCACTGGGAGCATTCCTGCTATGACCAAGGCCGCGTCATCCGAATTAGTTCGGAAACCGCAGCAGACTTGTAGAGCTCCTAGTCGGTGAGTTGCGTCTAGCCCTCTCCTGTAGGACTTTCTCCTCGCCGCCTCTGCCCAGATTGGTGCTGCGTACATCATGACCGATTTGAGGACAGACTGAAGAAGGAGTCGGCGGCCTTGTTTGGGTCCCCTCGTGTTCAGCATCATCAGCTCCAGCGCTTTGCCCACGTTGTATATCAGGCAGATGGGCCTGTAGGATGAAGGTTCTTCAGGGGCTTGTGGGGTTGTGGCAGCAGGACAAGCTTCTGCTGCTTCCATGGCTCTTGAAGACGTGCGCGAAAGCCGATGGATGCGCTGTCATTGCCAGCTTCACGGCGCTATCGGGGATACCATCAGGGCCTGGGGCCTTTCCGGTCGGGGTTTCTGCTGCCACATCAAGAATCTCGCTTGCCGTTATGTCGGTCCATTCGATGTGGCGATACGGTGCGCGTGCCGGGCTGACAGTGGGAAAGAGGCATTCGACAATTTCTTTCATCCTGGCAGGATCGGCAGCTTTGCCGCGTTGAGTTTTTTTGCTATGACCTTGTATGCGAGACCCCAGGGGTAATTTTCGGCAGAATCGCAAAGCTCTAGGAAGCAATTCCTCTTCCTCTGATGGACCTTTTGAAGACTCGGCGTTTCGCGGCGTATTCCTGGGACCTCGTATGGAAGGCTGTCGTTCCCTTCGCACGTGTTTGAGCCTCCTAGCACGGATGCACTCGCTGCGGGCGCTGGTAAGCTGAGCCTTTCCTGCGAGACTCGATACTGCAGATGATTGCTAGTCACTAACGGTGTATGCTGTGCTGAGCGTGTGCTGCAGAAGGACAAGTCAATGACTGACTCTGTCCCAGCACGAGAGAACGTGTGCTCTGATCCCGTGTTGAGAAGGGTTATCTCCAGTGTGGCAAAGGCTTCTAGGAGGGTGTGACCTCTAAGGTTGGTAAATCTTGACCCCCATTCCTCTGACCAGGAGTTGAAGTCTCCTGCCAGGATGACATTTGGCCGTCCCCTTGCGTCGTCTGCTACTTGGTCGAGTATGGCTCCGAATTCCTGGAGCGACAGTCGTGGTGCAAGGTAACAGCTGTATAGCCAGAGCTGGCCGACCTTGGCTCGGACATAGCCATCTCCCTTGCGTACCGACTCTGCTTGAAGCCCCGAACGCCCGCATGTCCAAATCGCTGGTTCTGCGGGACGGTTTGCTGAGGAGTGCAACATCCGCTGATTCGTCTCGGACTAACTGACAGAGTAGGTTCTGGGCCGTTTCGCAGTGGTTTAGGTTCAGCTGCAGGATCCTCATTTCGCTATGCGGTGGTTAGGCTCCGCTCTGCTTCTCGGACACCTCTTGCTGCTAGCTATGTGGTTCGCCGCAGTCGGGTCCTTTACGGCACTGAGGAAGCAACTAGGGTCATTTGTGCAATCCGCTACTTTGTGGCCGCGCTTGCCACACTTGAGGCAGCAGTTGCTGCGGTCGACGTCGCTCTTGCACCTGGCTGCGATGTGTCCAAACTCTAAGCATTTGTAGCAGCGCCTCTGTCCTGATCGCTCTACGATCCTGCATCTTGTCCACCCGATCTTGAGTTTGCCAGCCTCTATAAGCCGCTTTGCCAGCGGGTCCGCAAGCCCTACAATAGCCACCTGGGAACCTCTATATCCCGGCGGTAGTGCCCTAATGCAAGCTTTTTCCACTTGGTGGTCCACCTGAGCAGACAATGCCATGGCGACCTCCTCTTTGGTGGCACTTAGGTTCCTCAGGGTGATTCTAGGCAAATGAAGGCCAAGGTGGGTTTTTCAGACCATAAAGTCATGGCGATTGTTTCTTGGAATGCTCGCGGTATTAACCACATTGATTACACTACTTAACAAAATTGCGTCTATCTAAAACTAAAAACGCATGCCAAGAATTATTTTTCTTTCGACTTTTCCCGAGGTCGTACGGGTCGTACGCCTCAGTCTCTAAGCCGACACTTCAACCAAAAACAGCAGGAATAATGCAGCATAAGGCATCAAATCAGATCCCAGAAATCTCTGCCCAACATACCCATGCAAATCCGTCCCAATTGCCTTGCGGAATTGAGTTTATGCTGGTAACTATAACAAACACAATGGTAGCAATACAACAAACAATGCAGGAGCTTATGCGCAACCAAAATCTCCTCCTGGGGCTCCTAATCAAACAGAAATCTGTTTAAATGGCTTGTCTAAATATATGTTTCTGGAATGCAAATGGCATTTCGCAGCACAAATGCGAGCTCTTACAGTTCCTCGCTCAACACGACATTGACGCCATGCTCATATCAGAGACTCACCTAACAAATAAAAACTACTTTCACCTCAATGGCTATAACTTTTATGCGACACATTATCTTGATGGTAAGGCACATGGAGGTACTGGCGTTCTGATCAAGCATCGCATCAGGCATTATCCACTGCCTTCATTTGCTACACCTTATCTACAGGCAACATCAATTCATATTGAAATTCAGAGCGGCTAACTAAACCTAGCTAAACATACTGCCCACCACGCTTCTGCATTTCCGAAACAGAATTGGTAACCTGCTTCGACCTACTTGGTGACCGATTTATAGCAGCTGGTGACTGCAATGCCAAGCACACCCATTGGGGATCTAGACTTACCAACCCGAAAAGAAGACAACTATGTAACGCTATAATAACGCCACGAAACAAGCTAGACTTGTTTGGCCCACAGATCCAAACAAGCAACCCGACTTGATTGATTTTGCAGTTACACGAAGGGTGCTGCAAGCTCAGATTCATGTCAGTACTTGTCAAAGTTTAACAACGCTCTGTGTAGCAAGCAGAAATGGCAAGTGATTAAAAAAATAGGAATTGGCAAACAAACAAGAAACTCACTAGTTGACATGGACGTAAATGAAGTTAGCAAAAAAATTTGTGCATTTAGTTGTACCGGACCCACCACCAACCCTGAACTTGACATCAGCGCCCTATAATTATACTGTTCCTAGCTTTAGTTTCTGTTGTGTTAGTCCTTGTGATGTTCTAGAATCCATTCTTAAGATCAAATCAAATGCTACTGGCCTAGACGATATGAACCCGAAATTTTTGAGAATAATACTCTCTAGAATCATCATGCACGTTACTCACATTTTCAACACAGCCATTACCACATCAACGTTCCCGTAAAAGTGGAAGGAGGCTAAAATAATCCCTATCCCAAAAGCAAACTCTGCAGAATATAGGCCAATATCCATACTCCCGACCCTGTCAAAAGCGTTCGAGACCTTGGTAGCTAAACAAATAAATTCATTTCTTACAGAGCACACATTACTAAACAACAATCAATCTGGATTCAGAACAAATATAAGTTGCACAACTGCAATGATAAAAATTGTAGAGGATATCCGTGAAAGAATGACGACGGAAATGTAACGTTCCTAACTCTTCTTGACTACCCTAAAGCTTTTGACTCAGTTGACCATCGCATCCTCATCGCAAAGCTTCGCGAATCCTATAACTTCTCTGACTCTGCAGTACGGTTGCTATCATCCTATCTGCTAAATAGGAGCCAGGCTGTTGTTGCTGAAGGGAAAATGTCGTCCTTTGCCTATGTTAAGTGTGGTGTCCCACAGGGATCAGTACTTGGCCCGATATTGTTCTCCATTTATGTAAATGATTTGCCAATAGTATTGTCCGACTGTAAAGTGCACATGTACGCCGATGACGTCCAATTACCAATAGAGAGCTTGAGAAAATTAGTGCGTGGGCAACCAAAAATCGTCTATGCCTCAATCCAACGAAGTCAAAATGCTTGATTATATACAAAAACAAGAAAAAAAATAAATGAAACTATATTGAGACGTGTAGAAATATCGAACACTCCCATTAGCTACATAGAGAAGACAACTAATTTAGGCTTTATAATAAATAGTACTCTGTCGTGGGATGATCATGTGATCAAAGCAGTTGGAAAAACATATGGGATTTTAAGGGCACTTAATATTACCAAGCAATTTGTACCAGTAAGCATCCGGATGCAGATAGCAAAAGCATACCTAGTACCGGTACTCACTTATGGGATTGAGGCATTTGGAAACTGTGGCTACGCAAACAGGCAAAAGCTGAGCGTGTGCTTTAATAATATAGCTAGATACATATTTAGATTAAGGCGCAGCGACAGAATATCTGCATTCTCATATAAATTTTTCGACATGACTCTTTTCAAATGGATTGACTATAAGATGCTTACGTTCCTACATAAAATAATCCTCACCAGACAACCCCAATATCTGTATGAAAAATTAAGATTTACCAATTCCGCAAGAACGAACAATATTATCACCATACGATATAGGCATTTCTTTGTGAATGTTATTCGCATATGGAATCATCTTCCACATCACATGAAAACAATACGAAACCTTTCACAATTCAAAACACAGTTAGGTGCCGCCCACCTTACACTAGGTTAGGTTAGGTTAGGTTGTCCCGGACGGCCCTCACGGGGCCACGCATAGGCCAGTATGGCCCTTAGTTGTCCGGATTGGTGCGTATGGACCTTCTGATTGTTTTTACGCGGTTTCGAAATCCGTGAGGATCGAGGAGAGTTTTGCAAAGGCAAGGAGTCTCGCTGGCGTCCTCTTGGATGCATCTTCCAGCGATGCCAGTACCGGGCTGCCAAGATGTGTGTTTCTTGCCCTTGAGAGGGCCGGGAATTGGCAGATTAGATGTTCCAGGGTTTCGATAGCCCCAGATTCATCACATTTCCTACACTTGTCACTGTTTGGTGATGCCTAGTTTGACTGCATGTGCTGCAGCTAGGCAATGACCTGTAAGTATACCTATCAGCATCCTACAGTCCTTCCGTGGTAGGTGCAGTAGGTATTGGCTGAGTTTACCATTGCTCTCCTTGCACATGGTTTTCGCGATCTTGCAGTTGGTGGTTCTCCTCCACCTGCTGCTGGCCTGTATGTGTGCCCTCCTCTCTAGATCGCTTTAAAGCGCTCTGAGGGAGACAGGCACGTTCTCAGTCCTGTCGTTTGCCAGCCCGACGCCTTCCTTAGCCAGTACGTCTGCTGTCTCGTTGCCTTCGATGCCCTGGTGGCTGGGAACCCAATAGATCCGCACTGACTTTGTCGTGCTTAGGAAATCTAATGCCTCCCTGCTTGCCAGGACATTTTTGGAACTGACCGCTGACGACTGCATGGATCTTATCGCCGCCTGGCTGTCCACGAACAGGTTGATCACATTATGTGGGCGTTCAGTACATCGAGCAACCTCTGCCGCTTTCCGTATGGCAAAGACTTCTGCCTGGAATATGCTGCATTGGTTCGGTAGCTTATAGGACAGCCTTATTTCAGGGTCTGTACAATATATGCCCGCACCTACTCCTCCCTCCATCTTGGAGCCATCCGTGTATATGTTGAGGTGTTGAATCTGGTCCCGACCCCTTTTCCAGTCATCGGGTCCCATAAATGAGGTTGTGTTTACGTCCAGGCAAGTTTGGGGGATCATATAGTCAGATATACTGGTCATGTCTCGGCCAATTGAGCTGTGCCCGAATCCCTGTAGAGACATGTTTCCTGATGCTACTAGGCGTTGTGCCGCCTTTGCTGCAATCAGTTGAGCGTGGATGTCCAGGGGGTCGATTCCGATTATGGTTTCGAGAGCTTTTGTTGGGGTTGACCTCAGCGCCCCCGTAATGCAGAGCAGTGTCTGCCGCTGGGTCCTTTCCATAAGCTTATTGTACGTCTTCTTTTCTGTCGCTTGCCACCACACTAAGACTCCATACAGCAAAGTCGGTCGCACCACCGAGATGTAGATCCAGTGCATTAGAGCAGGTGACAGGCCCCATGTGCTGCTAAGCATCTTCTTGGATGCGTATAGCGCAATGGTGGCCTTCTTCACCCTTTCCACTACATTGGGTCTCCACGCCAGCTTGCTGTCCAGTACTACGCCGAGGTATTTGACTTGTGTTTTCGGGGTCAGCCTGGTTTTTTCAATTTTCGGGGGGATCCATGCCGGTACCTTGTATCTCTTGGTAAAGAGGATGAGGTCCGTCTTGTCCGCGTTGATACTGAGTCCTACTTTTCCCGCCCACTCACATATCTCCCTGAGTGTTGATTCCATTATGGAGCTTAGAATCGATGGACATACTCCCGTAATAATTATGCTTATGTCATCAGCATAAGCTGTTATTTTTGGGGCTCTCCTTTCGAATCTCTTTATTAGGTCGTCGACCACCAGGTTCCACAGGAGGGGCGACAGGACCCCACCCTGAGGTGTGCCTCTGTGTGCCCCTTTCACCATGGAAGCGGTGCCCCACTCTGAGTACACCCGTCTACAACTTAGAAGGTTCTTTATGCAGAGGTTGATTGCGGGATGTGTGTTGGTCGCTTCTAGGCGGTCCATTATTGCGTTGGTATTCACGTTATTGAATGCTCCGGATATGTCTACGAACACTCCTAGAGCATACTTCTTATTTTGAAGGGCATTTTCGATGGTGGCTACTATCGAGTGCAGTGCCGTCTCTACCGATTTCCCTTTGGTGTAGGCATGCTGGTTGGTTGACATTCGCCCCCCTACATCGTTTCTGATGTGTAGTGCCCGCAAAGGCGTCTATAGCCCAGTGGATTTTCTTAGACGATATAAGACCTGTTGGGGGATGCTCTTCCTCAGTTACTAGGTTCTGATGCGTTGTAGCGTCAGCAACCTCGGTGCATCCTGGGAAGTGAGCTTCCATTAGTGCTGTTAGGGCTTCTTCACTACCCTCAGTCCACTGTCCGTCTTCTCGCTTCAGCTGACTCTGTATGGTAGGTTGCTTTGATAGCAGCTTTCGAAGTCTAGCCGTTTCTGGGACTTTCTCGATATTGGAGCAGAAGTTCCTCCACGAGTTTCTTTGTGCCCTGCGCATTTCCTTCTTGTACTCCCTGAGTAGGGTTTTGTATTCCTCATTGATTATATCCTCGTTCGCCTGTTTGGCGATTTTGAAGAATTCTTTGAGGTTGTTTCTTTGGAGCGATAGGTCCCACCTTACACTAGACTAAGATTTAAAAATCAAATTAAATTTAAAATAAAATAACACGAACAAGAGCATAAGTATGTATTAGTATGTCATATTAAAAGATTCATTTAAATCTAAGTTTAATACCAAACTAATGCGACACCTAGTGACTAGTGCTCTAATTATAAGCCCCTTGCTTGTAGCACTAGGAAATACAATAAACAAACAATACAATGTAGATCACTTAACAGATCTATCATCGGATCACTCGCCCATTCTACTTCACCTTTACGACCATCCACAGCTTTCGGAACGCCTACACTTTCTAACATATAGCAAAACAGATTGGCTCACATACAGAAAGTTCTCATATTGACAGCTGCCCAAACATTTATTGTAAAGATGACATTGATAGGTCAGTCGAAGCATTAGTATCCTCAATGTCACTGGCGGCAAACACCAATATTAGTACCTAATAAACTTTCCAACAGCAGTCGTATTTCTACGCACATTGAAGTGCTGCTACGCGATAAAAGAAGGCTTCGCCGGAGTGGCAAGCACACAGATCACCTGCCTCGAAAGAGCGTGTAAAAATTGCCAACCACCTACTACGCAGAGCCCTAGGAGATGAAAAAAACCGAGCTCAAATATCCTATATGGAGCAACTCTCCACAGCTAGCAAACGATTCCCACTGTGGAAAGCTAAATCAGGCCTTTGCCCACCAATCGAGAGTGAATCACCTTTGCGTACACATACAGGAGAGTGGGCTCGCCGCAACAAAGAGAAGGCAAATATTTTTGCCGTCCATCTAGAAAACGTCTTCAAACCACACCCAGCAACAAATAGCTTTGTGCTCCCACCAACCAGCAATCCCGAAGCTACTCCGCCTATCATATTCCAATCAGGAGAAGTCACAAGGGTCATTAAAGACCACATCTCAAAGCAAAAGAAAGCTCCGGACCACTATTTCATCTCCCCTAAATTAGCATAGAATTGCCGAGCTGTGGAGGGTTTTCCCTACAGTGATATTCAATAGCATGATGAAATGGGGCTATTATCCTCAAGAATGGAGGAAATCAGTCATCACAATGATCCATAAAGCCGGAAAAGACAAGTCCAAGCCATCATCATATAGACCTATCAGTCTACTATCTTGCCTATCAAGGATATTTGAAGGCTTACTTGGCGTAAACATATCGAAGCGAAAAGAAATCTACTTAAATTTTAAGCTAGTAATCTACATTGGCTAATAAACACCCGTTCATCACTAAAACTGGAGTATAAAGTACTTTTGTACAATGCAGTTCTCAAACCCATCTGGACATACGGCTCCGAGCTATGGGGAAATGCTTGCGTCAGTAATTTGGAAATAATCCAGAGAGCTCAATCGAAGATACTAAGAACTATCACTGGGGCACCATGGTACATACGAAATGAAAATATCCATAAAGACTTAAATGTAGGATCAGTTAAAGATGAAATTGCCAAAGTGAAAGCAAAGTATCAGGCCAAGATTCGAGCCCATCCTAATAGACTTGCGCCGTCTTTAACTTGGCACACTAGCCATACGTGACTCCGGCGAAGAGACCTCCCCACCCAGCAATAATACCTAGCTAGGGACGTACTCTAAGCAATTGAGTGTAATTAATTAAATAAATATATTAGATGAAGATTTGCATACTTGTCGTAAGTCTCTATTAGGGGGAAGATTCGATAAATAAATCACGTAAAAAATAAAAAAACTTTTTCCGAGTTTTTAAAGTCGAAACATCGAAAAAAAAAAAAAAATAACGCAAAAAATTATGAAATTTGAGCTGCAGATACAAAAGTTCTGGGTCCGATTTGTAGCTGCATTTGGCAGCTTTTCAGAACTATGCAACCAGATATAAGATACTTAAGTTATGTGAAAAATAGAATCACTACCTTTGAAAAAAAAAACATTAAAAAAATACCAGATTAAACAAAATTAAAGAAACTAAACCATAAAAAAACCATAATACGTTAAAAAAAATTAAACCCCGAACTCTATAAGAAAAAGTAATTTTGGGCCAGAGCCTAATTGTCATATTGACTAGTGTTACCTTCAGAAAGGTTAAAACAGACAATGGCAAATAATATGCCACCTAATTGGATCGATTTAATGAGTATTTGAAAAAGAAACGAAAGCATTTGGCCAAAAAAAAAATATTTTCCACCAATACAATGCAAAGGCTCGGACATGTGCAGTTTCCAATGAGAAAAAGCCATGAATTATACATCGAATTGCTTCCTTTCTCACCCTCTTCTCTGTATTTAGTCCTTAGTGACAATTTCTTTTTTCCAAGCTAGATGAAATGTCTCTGCGGAAAGAGATGTGAGTCCAATGATGAAATCATCTCACAAAATGTGCATATTTTTAGGACCTTGACAAATCCTTTTTTTAAATGGAAAAAAAGTTAGAAAATACTGAAAAAAGTATATACAGCTAAAATAAGACTATGTTGGAAAATGATTGATTTCCAATAACTTGTTTTTAACCCTCGTAGTAAACAGTCGCTACCTCTTAAAAAAGGATTAAAAAATAATAATATTTTATACCCGTACTCAAAAGATAAGAGTTATATTATATTTTTGGTAAAAGTGGATGTGTATAACCAGAGAAGGAAACGTATCCGACCCCATAAAGTATATATATTAATGATCAGCATGAATAGCCGAGTCGATGAGTGATGAGCGCCTAGATCTCAGAGACTATAAGAGCTAGGGCAACCATATTTGGTTTCCAGACTCATGTGATATCACCCCTTCCGCCAACACAGATAACGAAAATCAGTGGCAGGCAAAATTTTAAAGATACGATCAAACTAATAACGCAGTATCTTAGAAAACTACCATATTTACCAGCTTGCCGAATCTGCATCAGATCGGATCATTTTTGTAGCCCTCCTCCAACGCTGTTCAACGCGCGAGCGCCCTTAGCCGAGGAGATGTATAATCTACATTTTAGATGTGTAATCTGTAATAACAGATGTAAGAAAAAAATGTAAAATATTTTAAAATCTATACCATAAATCTGTGTGTGCTGTTATCTCCGCACCGCGTGCCCCAAATTGCATCCTCTTTTTTTAAATGATGTGGCATGGTTTGCACAAACAAATTTGTACTTTTCTATAAATAGGTAAACATATAAAAGTTTTTACTTTTCTATAACTAGTTTCCTTAAAAATTAAAAATGAATAAAAAACGAGAAGCGACTCACACGTTCATTCTCGTATAAGTTCCAAATACTAAATTCTTAAAAAAAATGTCTGCACTGTGACTAAGTATTATTATTAAAGCCACAAATCTATGAAAAGCGGAAAAAATGGTGTTGAGTATAGTGTAATGACCCGATCGAAATACAATTCTGCAATCATAAGTACATAAGAAATTTATTTATAATTCTGCGTTTTTTGTATCTTCAAAAGGAAGGAGTCATTGAAAAAATATAGCTTAATTTAGTTTGTCATTCAGGAGTCTCCCGGTTTCTGTATGTTCAATAACTTATTTACTCCATCCAGTCGGAAACGCTTCCTTCTGGTAACACCCATGACGAATTTAATGTGATACTTTTTTAGTACCGGATATAAAATAACGTTTTATTTTGAATTAATAACACTACTCGACAAAATCGAACTTTTTTTTTCCTCAAGGATCCAAACCGACTTTTTCTGATAGATATGGGGATTTAAAATTTTTTAAAGAACTATGGTTTTTTTTCTATGGCAGAACTTTTTTTTGAAGAATTTTTGAAGTCTGGTATTTTTTTTTTTTAGCTTTTTTTAGAGGTAGCGATAGTTTTTTTCACATAACTTTAGTATCTTACGTCTGGTTGTAATGAACTTTGCTATTTTGAAAAGATAATTAAAACACTTTGTGATTACAGCTTACCGTCTGGGAAATATAAAGCATTGAAATGCAAAAATGATGATTTTTGTGCGGTATTTTTTACGAAATTTTGACTTTAAAAACTCAGGAAAAGTCGAAAAAAAATTATATCTTGTGTCCTCTATTTTTTGTGTATAGGTGCGTTAATTTGGCGTCGTTTAAGGTATCGCTCATTAAAATCTATGGAGAGACTTTGGAGCTAAAATTCGTTAACCAAACCTAAAATATGGAAAAAATTCACAAAAAATACCTTTTTGAAGGCGGCGGGCCCAACTGCCAATTGGGAACAAAGCAAACGAAAAAGTGTTGTACATTTGGTACCTGTTCGCGTTCCTTTGGTATTAAATGTTGTTGACAGTTACTTTTTTCGTGACCTGAGGTAGAATACCTATTCAGGTCAAATGTTTCCTTTATATTCTCACAAGTGCAGGTCCACAAAAATTGGATCTTTCTTTCGTTGTGCCCAATCTGAGGTATGGATACCTGTGCAGGTCAAATGTTGACCTACCTATTCATATTTCAATGAAACCAAAGTAGAAATACCTGAGATATAGAATTTCATTCCCTAACCCATACAACAATCAGTAATTTTTAGACTTTTTAGTCAATTCTAAGGATATACAAACTTTTTATTTTTTACTGCTTGTTACTGTTCATAAAATAATTTAAGTTTTCTGGCTGTCTTCCTTTGTCACTCCAATCAGATTCCCTTATGAGAGTCCACACATAGTCGCCCATCATGTTTTCATTCCAAACACCTTGATAACGTTGTTCCATAGCCTTTAATTGTTGGTGAAATCTCTCTCCGTGTTCATCACTAACGTCCCCTAGGTTTGTCGGAAAAAAGTCCAAGTGGGAGTGTAGGAAATGGATTTTTAGTGACATGTTGGCTCCAATTTTTTCATAATTCTCAATTAGGTCTTGAACGATATTAACGTAATCATCACTCTTGCTGTTGCCAAGAAAATTTGCTACTACCATTCGGAATGAGTTCCAAGCTGCTTTTTCATTCGTAGATAAAATATTTTCAAATCCATCATCTTTTAGTAGTTTTCGAATTTGGGGGACATCAAATACTCCTTCTTTCACTTTTGCCAGCGACAGACGTGGAAAAACAGTTTTTAGGTAACTCGTCGATTCACCTTCCTTATCCAGCTTAATGTGTAATGGTGGTAAAATAACGTCTTCAAACTTCACGAGAGCTGCATTCTTTACATTGTAATTTTCCAAAGTATGTTCCTCCCGTTTTGGCCAGAGTTTTGTTGAATAATGCTGTTCTCTAGCTCTACTATCCCATAGGCACAGGAAGCAGCAGTGTTTTGTGTAACCACCTTGCAATCCCGTTAACATGGCTACAACCTTCAAGTCACACGCGACCTTCCACTGGTGTACTTTATATTTTATGTTTACAAACAAGTTAGCCATTGTTTGATATGTTTCCTTCATATTAACAGCATGGGCGATAAGAATAGACGGCTTTTGGTTTCCATTATGTAGCAAAACAGCCTTTAAACTTTCCTTACTGCTGTCAACAAATAACCTCCAATCTTTTGGGTCGTACGCTTCACCAAGTTGCTTGAAGAGTCCGAAAATGTCGTGGCAAACGCACATGTCATCCTTCGTCATATAAAATTGTGCGTGAACCAAATGACGCGTCCGGAAATGAGTTATTTTGACACCTTCCTTCAATAAACGGGCATCCTTTAAAAAAGATCCAAGCAGCTCGGATTTATATATAGGAAGATCCAGGATCCTCACCAAATCGTTCAATTGTTCCTGTGAAATAGGATTGCAAAATTTCCATTCTCCTGAATAGTTATTGCTTGAATCCGTTGTTCCATTCGACGAGGCAGATACCTCTCCTTTTTGGCGTTTTAGGGGCGGTATTTCCTCGGAAGGAGCAGGAAGGGTAAAGCCGAAGCCAGATTGTTTCGGGTAAACTATTTTCAAGTGTTTCCCAATTCCAGTTTTCTTTACTGAACAAAAGAAACATTCGGCGCCGTGAATATCTGTTTTTTTCCACATCATTGGACTACCAAAGTTAAATTGTTTTCTAAAAAAAATTGTAAGAAAAAAATAATGTTTAGAATTTTGGGAAAAGTTAATAGTTTTGTGGATTAGAGTTACTTACTTTTCGTCGTAATCATATGCTGCTAAATTAAATCTACATATTTGACACATACAGCTTGGTGCCCACTCTTCAACAAAACTTTGAGGTTTGATTTTAAAGTTTTCTTCATACTGTTTTTGGAGAGTTTCGGTAAAAGCGATTTTTATTTCGTTGATCATCATGTACTTACCACATATGTAGCAAAATGAGTCTGCTTGGAAAGCACATGAAAATGATCGGCCAGAGGTATCCATGGCAATTGATTTGAATTAATTGTTAGATGTTTTGGTAAACACACGATCGTATTCTGAGGGAAGTCAGAACTACACTAATGCACAGACACTATAGGCACAGCGTTATATATCCATGACTATGATTAGGTAGACGCGACGAGATCCAATTTTTGTGGACCTGCACTTGTGAGAATATAAAGGAAACATTTGACCTGAATAGGTATTCTACCTCAGGTCACGAAAAAAGTAACTGTCAACAACATTTAATACCAAAGGAACGCGAACAGGTACCAAATGTACAACCCTTTTTCGTTTGCTTTGTTCCCAATTGGCAGTTGGGCCCGCCGCCTTCAAAAAGGTATTTTTTGTGCATTTTTTCCATATTTTAGGCTTGGTTAACGAATTTTAGCTCCAAAGTCTCTCCATAGATTTTAATGAGCGATACCTTAAACGACGCCAAATTAACGCACCTATACACAAAAAAATAGAGGACACAAGATATAATTTTTTCGACTTTTCCTGAGTTTTTAAAGTCAAAATTTCGTAAAAAATACCGCACAAAAATCATAATTTTTGCATTTCAATGCTTTATATTTCCCAGACGGTAAGCTGTAATCACAAAGTGTTTGGGCTTAACTTCTAGCTGTTTTAATTATCTTTTCAAAATTGCAAAGTTCTTTACAACTAGACGTAAGATACTAAAATTATGTGAAAAAAACTATCGCTACCTCTGAAAAAAGCTTAAAAAAAAATACCAGATTAAAAAAATTCTTCAAAAAAAAGTTCTGCCATAGAAAAAAAAAAAAATATCATCAAACCATTTCTAAGCCCCAAATCTTTAATAAAAAGTTGGTTTTGTTCCTTGAGGAAAAATCGTGTTGGCTAGTGTAATTAATTAATAAAATCATATATAGGAATAAAACGCTCTTCCCTGTTAATGAATAATAATATAATATTTTTAGTTAATTTAAAGAGCTTGTTTTATTTTCAGGACTACCCGGTGAATGCGGATATAACAGTCTTATTGGCACTCATAGAAATGTTTAGTAAGCTGCATTCTACGATCAATATGGCTCCAAACTACCGTCTGCTTTTTTTGATTTCGGATACCGGACTCCTTCTTAATTTTCAAGGTTCTAAGAAATGGCTTGAACTGGACGATAATTCTTCTCTACAGGTATAACTAGTTGAGTGTATTATTGAATAATTTTATATGGTTAGGTTAAGTTTATAAGGCTGCTCGACCGAAGTCGAGTGACCTCGACTTCGGTGACGCCTCCCCATGAGTGCAGGACAGTTGCAGAGAAGATGCTTTCTATTTCAAGCCATTGGCTTGGCCGATCCAGCTTGCACACTCGTGCGCACTCTCGTTGCCCGCTATGTCGGTATGATCCGGAACCCACGTAAGTGTAATTGAGTTCGCGCTGATCTGGTTTAGCGCTTTGACCGTATCACGTACGAGTCTGCTTGTGGTCTTGCAGGATACCAAGGCTTTGATGACAGTCTGACTATCGACGCAGATTGCTATGTTCCTCGGAGGTATCTCCAAGGTGTATACCAACTAAGCCGCTTGCCATACTGCATATGTCTCCGCCTGGAATACATGAGTTGGTTGCTGTCCCTTCGGCCGTATTTAACCCGTCGGGGAAAATGGAGAACTCGTTCTGCTCCAGGGCCGTGTTACTCTTCCGTTTCTCCCTGTCCGGTATGTGTCCTTTAAAGTTTCTTTTCCATGAGAACTCTGAAACACAGTAGTCAAACCCCCCGGCCGTTCCTCCTTTCGGAGTATAGCGTGACCATAAGCCGAAGGCTTAAAGAACTGCGCGGCTAGTAGCCTATCTGCACTTATCTCAGCCTTGCACTTAAGATGGAGGTCTATCGGTTCCAGGCCTAGCATGGTGTCCAGAGCTGTCTGTGGGGTGGATTTGAGAGATCCGGTGACACCAAGGCATGCCGTCCGTTGGACTCTACGGAGGTTCTCCAGGTGGGATTTGGTGTTAGCCGCTACCCACCATACCATATGCCTCCGTATATCAGGATGGGTCTTATTACACTAGTCAACACTAGAATTGGGCTGCTGCCCAAAATAACTTTTTCTTATAGATTTCGGGGTTTAAATTTTTTTAACGAACTATGGTTTTTGTTGAATATGTAAACTTAAACAACGCACTGTGTCTTCTCTATTTTTCTTTCTGTTATTTATTATCCAGCATAAGTAAGCATGTACATATGTATGAGTCGCAATGAAGCGGCGTTCTCTCGTCTCCCTTTTTGATTTGTATTCCGTCTGCCTTTGACGGACATCTTTTTGCTCTTCATATTTAGTCACAAATAAATACCACAACGAATAGGTTATGGGCCCAGAATTTCTGTCTGCGGCGGTTGAAAGTGATTTTTCTGACTTTCTGAAATTGTGACTCGATCGATTGCGAAAATGGGTTCGTCTTTCCATTCAATCGATAAGCTCGACAATGAGAATTATAGTGCGTGGGTAATCCAAATGAAAAGCGTGCTAATACACTCTGAGTTGTGGTCAGTAGTGTGCGGTCGAGAAGTGAAAAATGAAGAAGATAATGATACGCAGAAGGCACAGTTTGATTTAAAAGACGTGTTTGCTGTGTTTGTTGATTTTCTGAAGACAAGAGACGAAATCTTAGTCAAGTTCATACAATTTAAATCATTCGCGGAAAATCAATCGGGAAAGAAGTTGGTACTCTTGAGAAGCGATAACGGTCGCGAATACTTGAGTGACGCGCTTGAGTCATATCTTGTTGACAACGGGGTAAAAAGACAATTAACTGTGCCTCATACCCCCCAACAGAATGGTGTCGCGGAACGAGCCAATCGTACATTGGTAGAAATGGCCCGCAGCATGCTCTTTCATGCAGGATTGGACGAGCGATTCTGGGCAGAAGCAATCAAAACTGCTGCATATTTGCGTAACCGTGCAGAATCTTCAACTTTACCTGGCATGACACCGTTTGAAGTGTGGACAGGAAGGAAGCCCTGTGTCGGCCATTTGCGGATCTTTGGTGCGAAGGCAATTGTGTTGAATAAAACTCAACATAAGAAATTTTCGCCAAAAGGCGAAGAGCATTATTTGGTCGGTTATTCTGAAACAGCAAAGGCATATAGGCTGTTTAATCCCGAAAAACAGAAAGTGATTGAGGCACGAGATGTAATTTTCATCGAGAGCTCCCTGTATAGGAATCGCATGCCTTCGTCGAGTGCTGCTGAATATGTGCAGCCGCAGCTTGTAGAGTTCCAGAAGCATTCTATTCCGGACGAAGAGGCCCTGGACGTGGCTAGTGAGGATGAATCCTTAATTGAAATGGACGATATGCGAAACACAGAGGAGCCAGAAGGTTCAGATCGAGTTGACGATGACAGACAGTCGGTCGTCGGACAGCCGATTTCAGAAGGAGCACGAAGGGGTCGCGGGAGACCCAAAAAGGTTTATACGGGTCGGCCTGGACGCCCAGCGAAGGAATATCACATGCTGAACACCATATCGTCTGAAGCTATTATTGTCCCTGCTAATGCAAACGAGGCATTAACGAGTAATCATGCAGCGGACTGGCGTGCTTCAATGAATACCGAAATGAACAGTCTTCTCAAAAATAAGACTTGGTCTCTAGTCGATCTACCAAAGGGTGAAAAACCTATCGGATGTATGTGGGTGTACGCACTAAAGCGTGACAAGGATGGCAATGTCGAGCGCTTCAAAGCCTGACTTGTTGCCAAGGGTTGTGCTCAGCGATATGGAGTAAACTTCACCGAGACTTTTTCACCAGTTGCCAGATACTCAACGATCAGGCTGGTCATGGCATTGGCTGCAGAACACGGGTGGAATATGCACCAAATGGACGTTTCGTCAGCGTATCTTAATAGCGAGTTACATGATGTCATCTACATGCGTAAGCCGGAGGCATTCATTGATCATCAATATCCTGAGCGTGTGCTAAAGTTGCACAAATCGTTGTATGGTCTAAAGCAGAGCGGAAGGGAATGGAACGAGAAACTCAATTCTACACTCATCAAGCTTGGATTTCTACCATGTGCAAGCGAGCCGTGTTTGTATTCTAGAAAAGTTTCTACTAATATTTGTATTATTGTTGTATACGTAGATGATCTTCTAATAGCCAGTTCCGACAGAGGATATCTTGAAAGCGTCAAGACTGCCATTGCTGACGAGTTTAAAGTGGTCGATGGCGGCCAACTAAAGCATTTCCTAGGAATGGAAGTGGAGAGAGATGGCGAGACCGGAAGCGTGAGGGTTGGCCACAAGCAGTATATAGAGGATCTACTCAGAGATTACTCTATGCAGTGCTGCAAGCCAAATGTTACACCACTAGAGGCAGGACATCAAGTAAAATGCGACAATCCGAGCTGCGTACGTGTGAATCAGGTGGCCTATCAATCATTGATTGGGTCTCTGATGTATCTGGCTATCACCACGCGTCCCGATATTCTTCATTCTGTAGCGAAATTGGCGCAACAGAATGCTGATCCCCACACTGAACATGAAGTCGCGGCCAAACGTATGCTTCGCTATCGAAGAGGCACGGCTGATCGGCAGTTGCATTACCATCGAACTGGTCGTGCAATACATTGCTATGTAGACGCCGATTGGGCCAGCGATAACACGGACCGCAAATCATACAGCGGTTGGGCCTTCTTTGCTGCAGGAGCTGCATTTTCATTCGAATCCAAGAAGCAGAGTGTGGTTGCCCTTAGCAGTACGGAGGCTGAATACGTTGCACTATCAATGGCGTCTAAAGAAGCGGCCTACATTATCAAGCTGGTTGATGAATTGGGTGTTGGCGTTGGAAAGCTCCGTCCAGTGAAGCGATAATCAGAGCGCTCAACATCTTGTTAAGAATGCGACCTTCCACGCACGAAGCAAACATATAGATATTAAGTACCATCATGTTAGGGAAATGTTTAAGAAAAATGTAATTGAAATAGAATATGTTCCCACTGAAGAAATGATATCTGATGTATTAACCAAAAATTTGTCTAAAGTTAAGCACGAGAAATGTACGAAATTAATGGGATTATGCTGATTGTAATTTGAAATGATATTTGTAAAGTCAAACATAATGCGTTGAGAAGGAGTGTTGAATATGTAAACTTAAACAACGCACTGTGTCTTCTCTATTTTTCTTTCTGTTATTTATTATCCAGCATAAGTAAGCATGTACATATGTATGAGTCGCAATGAAGCGGCGTTCTCTCGTCTCCCTTTTTGATTTGTATTCCGTCTGCCTTTGACGGACATCTTTTTGCTCTTCATATTTAGTCACAAATAAATACCACAACGAATAGTTTTTTTTTATTGTGTAGTTTTTTTTTAAAGAATTTTTTAAGATTTGGTATTTTTTAATGTTTTTTTCAGAGGTAGTGCTTCTATTTTTCACATAATTTAATTTTCTTATATCTGTTTGCATAGAACCAATTGGCAGGTGGGCCCGCACAATTCCAAAAAGTATATTTTGTCTATTTTTCCACTTTTGAGGTTTGGCTAACGAATTTTAACTCCACCGTTTATTATGAAATTTGAATTTGAAAGCTTAATATTTTTCAAGCGTTAAGCTGCAGATACAAAGGGTCTGGGTCGGATTTATAGCTGCATTTGTCAGCGGTGTGTCAGCACTTTAAGCAACGTACACAATTAATTAAGAACTCTCGATAAACCACTCTACACATTTTTGTCCACACAACAATTTAAAACCACCCCACCTCTTGGGACATTTCGCAATCGACGACCTAGATAAGAAGCCTGCATAAAATTACCGACCTACTGGCCCAAACTCAGCTATCACCTTCCGTGATGCCAAATTAGCGAAACCTTCTTTTCCCCTGAACACTACTAACCCACTAGCAAACTGTCAACGAAGCACCAAGCTTCGACCCACTTGCTAGCCCCACAGTTATTGTCAGAAAAATAATCATAAGTTAGCAATAATTAATTCCGGGTCAGGGGCGATCACCAGATGCATAAAAGGGCCAAGATCGGCCGAAGAAGCAGGCAGTCCACCAGCCCCAAAACACAAGACGCAGTCCATCAGCGCATTCTACAGTCAAGAATTACTCCGTAAATAAGTGAATGAAGAAAAGAAAATAAACAAAAGAAATCAACCAATACAACTACGGCGTCATCATTTTCCCCCTTGCATACTCATTTCAAGCCAGCCCAACCCGAAAGTCACCTGCAATCTACAAATTTTCTTGTAGCGGACCCTGGACAGACTGATGCATATCCCAGCCTGAAATAGGATCCTCACAAGTGGCGCCCGAGCAGGGACCTTTTGGTGACTTTAAGGTAACTAACACCTTAAAACGGAGCTTTGTGGAGTAAAGACCCACGGCCACTGAAAGAGACTAGGCTAGCGAGGATCAATAACCGCCAAGCACAAAAACCCCGCCCACACCAAATCCGGTCGCGAACAAGTAGTGCCGCAGTGAAAGTATCAAACAGAAGTGCTACCGCGCAGAAATACGACCAAACCAAACGTAAGTCAGCACCCATAGTCGCAGAAACACACCATGGAAGGCCACGGAGACGATCGGCTCAACGAAATTTACCCGGAGGGACACCTTACCAACCCAGGAGTCCCCACCGGCTGGATTTACAAACTCCGTCGAGACGAGCTGGAGGCCCTTGCCGAGGAATTCGGCTTTGGCACCGAAGGAACGGTCGAGGAACGACGAAAGAGGTTCGCCGCGTTAGTAGCCGGAACCCTCTCGCAGGACGCCTGGGTCCGACTGGGAGACCTCGAACGACAATACGCCAGACCAGCAAGACGCTCCCGATCACCCATGCCCACCACTCCTGGGCCATCTGACCAGCGGAAGACCGACCCAAAAGCCGGGTTACAAGTACCCACAGCGGCCGAATACAGCACACCCTGCCCACCACGCATCGTAACGCCAGCCGATCTGCCCAGACCTCCAGTTACGGAGACCAGCCGCTCGCCCACCCAGAGGATCGTGCCAGCCATGGACTCTTCCACCGCCCACATCGCGGAACAGATTCGGAAATGGGGAATCAGGTTCGACGGACAGGACGATCCACTCGCGTTTCTGGAACTACTCGAGGAACGGGCTCTCTCATATGGGGTGGACGCGAATCAGCTGCCCCGAGCCATGACAGAACTTCTCACTGATCGGGCCAGTCGCTGGTACCGCACCAGCCAACTACAAGGCAGCTCATGGGCCTATTTCCGCCAAGAATTCTTGACTTTCTTCTTGCCGCCACGGTACTTCGAGCAATTGGAAGACCGAATCCGGGCCCGCAAGCAAGCAAGAGGAGAATTGTTCAAGGATTACCTCATCGAGATACGGCTACTCATGCACCACGCCGGGTACGACGGCGCCAAGGAGTTGAACAGGATCTACGACAACGCCCTGCCAGCATACCAGATGTATGTGCGGCGACACGAACTCCAAAGCTTGGCTCAGCTCACAATGTTGGCTACCGAGTTCGAGAGCATCCAAGACTGGACCCTCCCGACTCTCGCGCCCCCGCAACACCCACCAAGATACGCAAGGCCGACTACAGAGCAGAGGAACGACGACTCGCACCGGCCACCATTTTGGAGACCACTTCGGGAGTCGACAGACACACCAGGGAGAACGCCAGCTCATCCAAACAGTACGACGAATCCCGATGTAGTACATCGCATGATCACGACCCCCATCGCCAGCCCACGCACAGCTTGCCGCCGGTGTGGTGATGACGGACATGCGGCATACGACTGCCGAAATCCCTCGATCCTATTCTGCTGGGAATGTGGCAGACCGTCGATTGCTGCCGCCAGAACACGTCGGGAAACGACATGCGTCCCCATCTGACACGGGATCAGCCGGGAACGACGCCTCCTCCAACCCGCGACTAAAAAACTCTTTACACGTGAGCAACGGCCGGATAGTGGCGATGGTGACCATAGGAGGACACGCAACGGAAGCCACAATCGACACCGGGGCATCCAGAAGCTTCATCAGCGCAAACCTCGCCCGAAAACTAGACAACAACACCAACCTGCAAAATGCATGCGTCCGCATACGCCTGGCCGATGGCTCGGTCAGAGAGATCTCACAAGTTCTACTGGCGCACATCAAGCTGGACCAACGAGAGGTTCAAATTCCGCTCCTGGTCCTGCCAAACATGTTGGGACAAGTCATTGTCGGCATGGACTTCTTAGGTGCCATCGAAACGACGATCCAATGCGGCACCACGCTGCTACAGCTACGAGACCGTCGCCCCACACCCACTGAACCCGTGCTTACTACCATCCACGTACAAGACGCCGAACCCCGATACCAGAAACCCCAACAATTCGCAACGAACCCACGTCCACGACCTACCACAACGCACACGGCACCCAATAACGCAACGCAGTACTTGACACCCAAACCAATCGCAACGGAAACGAAGCACCGGACCACAACGGAGAACACGAATCCAAGGTCAACACCAGAAAACAGCAATCAAGCAATCGGGAAAACGAGTCCCACGGTCACTACGGAGCAACCGCGTCCTAGGCCAACAACAGGGAACAAGCATCCCAAACAAACCACGAGGATCTCACACACGAGACAAACACCCTTGAACCCGGAGCTCGACACAGGAAGCCCAGGTCCAAGACAAGCAACAGAGCAAGCACGCAGAGAAACCGCATCGGAAGCAGGGAACGCACGGACACCCTCAAAACCGACCGCCAGCAGCGAAAAGGGACAACGGCCCCCACCATCCGACAGCCCAGCCACACGGGAAACAGCCACGCTAACCCCACGCTGGACGGGGCCCATAATCGAACTGATCTCCACAGAGCCCCTCAACGAGGGCCCGGAAACCAGCACAATGCCCCCACGATGCCCAGACAGCCGTCCGGTCCTCCCCACGGCCGACGCCACACCGATCCTCGCCAACACAATGGAGTACCTTCCGCGTACTGACATGATTCCTAGCGCCATGCAACGAGCCATGCCTAGAACCATGTCCGAGATCTTCGTCGCCCACGCAAGTCGTCGCTGCGACACAAGAGGCATCACCGAGACTCACCGGTTCATGCGCCAAACGACCGCCAATACCACCCAAGTATTGCATCAGAGATATAAAACACATCAACCCACGGCCACCGCCACCCCGATCGTCGCCCAAATAAGCGACTACCAAAGGAGGATCGAACCGTCCAGCACACTTGACAAACCCATCCTTCCGAGAGACCCGAATCAACCCTTTGACCCCGGAGCCACAAAAGACGACCCAGAACTGCCCACGGATCCTTGGCCACCCGACATAGCACCGCAGATTCAAGAATGCCAGAACAGCAGAAAGATCACGACCACAGCAGCAGTACAAAAAGATAACCAAGCAACGCCGCCGACGCCACTTATCTCTCCATCACCCACCCGGAAGAAAGGGGGGGGTGTAACGAACCATGGGTCTACCCATGGCTCGCCACAAACGACGGAGAGTCAGCGCATCCACTCTGGCGGAAGACAAGAAACAAACTGATCTACACAGAGCTGACGCACCATGGCTCTAGCCACGGTTTGCCCCACATAGCGGTGTGTCAGCACTTTAAGCAACGTACACAATTAATTAAGAACTCTCGATAAACCACTCTACACATTTTTGTCCACACAACAATTTAAAACCACCCCACCTCTTGGGACATTTCGCAATCGACGACCTAGATAAGAAGCCTGCATAAAATTACCGACCTACTGGCCCAAACTCAGCTATCACCTTCCGTGATTCCAACTTAGCAAAACCCTCTTTTCTCCGAACACTACTAACCCACTAGCAAACTGTCAACGAAGCACCAAGCTTCGACCCACTTGCTAGCCCCACAGTTATTGTCAGAAAAATAATCATAAGTTAGCAATAATTAATTCCGGGTCAGGGGCGATCACCAGATGCATAAAAGGGCCAAGATCGGCCGAAGAAGCAGGCAGTCCACCAGCCCCAAAACACAAGACGCAGTCCATCAGCGCATTCTACAGTCAAGAATTACTCCGTAAATAAGTGAATGAAGAAAAGAAAATAAACAAAAGAAATCAACCAATACAACTACGGCGTCATCATTTTCCCCCTTGCATACTCATTTCAAGCCAGCCCAACCCGAAAGTCACCTGCAATCTACAAATTTTCTTGTAGCGGACCCTGGACAGACTGATGCATATCCCAGCCTGAAATAGGATCGATTTTTTTGAGTGATATCTTAAACGATGCACCTATACACAAAAAATATAAAAACACAGAATATAATTTGTTTAACATTTGCGGAGTTTTTGATAATATATTAATTTTGAAAGTGATTGTAAGAGGGTGGATGTTGGAGGATCCCAAAGACCGGAGAGTCGAGTGGATCGTGACTGAGCAGCGCGAGAGCAAAGGGCCCGAGAGAGAGAGCGAGCTAACCGTCCGCTGTTAGCAACACTGCCAACCGACTGTTAACGCTGCTATGTTAACAGCGCTGCTGGCCTGAACAGAAAGAAAGAAAAAACTCTTCAATGAATTTATCAATTTTGCATTTTAAAGCTTTCCATGACTGTAAGCAAAATCACAAAGAGCTTAAATCAAATGTATGGCTGATTTTATTAGCTTAACAGAACGGCATGCAACATTAACACCAGATGTAAGGAACTTAAGCTATCTAAAATGAAAACGGTGCTAAACAAAAAGTGAAGGAATGCGACCCGACTCAGTCAGTATATATGTACATTTTTGAGCTTATGATTTTTTCGAATTTTAGAATTAAAAAGAAAATTTTAGATATTTTTCTACATCTGTTATCTACATTATTCGCTGTGGAATTTTTTATACCCGTACTCAAAAAAGAGTTAAGGGGTATATTAGATTTGTGGTAAAAGTGGATGTGTGCAACGTAGAGAAGGAAACGTTTCCGACCCCATAAAGTATATATATTCTTGATCAGCATCAATAGCCGAGTCGATATAGCCATGTCCGTCTGTCCGTCCGTCTGTCCGTCTGTCCGTCTTGTTGAGCGCCTGGATCTCAGAGACTATAAGAGTTAGGGCAACCAAATTTGGTTTCAAGACTCATGTGATATCACACTGCTACAAGTGTATTTCAAAATTTCGCCCCGCCCCCTTCCGCCCCACACAAAGGACGAAAATCTGTGGCAGGCACAATTTTAAAGATACGATAAAACTAAAAACGCAGTATCGTAGAGAATGCCCATATCTACCAGATTACCGAATATGAATCAGATCGGATCATAATTATAGCCAGAATGAAGAAATTAATTTTCAGTTGCTTCCCCCGCCCCCTCCTGCAAGACAAACACTACTCATTCTCTCTCTCGCTCGCACACTCTGCCGCGTTCAGTGCGCGAGCAACCCCTAGCGGTGGAGATGCAGAATATAAATGGTACATCTATAATCTACATGTTATATGTAAAATATACATTGTAGATGTAGATGTAGATAACAGATGTAGCAAAAAAATGTAAAATGTAAATTTTTTTTTTTAATTCTAAAATTCTTAAAAATTATGCTCAAAAATGTATATACTGACTGAGTACGGGTATAAGTAGAGTCGCGTCCCCAGAAGCGACTCACACGTTCCTTCTCGTTGTGACTGAATATGAAGAGTAAAAAGATGTCCGTCAAAGGCAGACGGAATACAAATCAAAAAGGGAGACGAGAGAACGCCGCTTCATTGCGACTCATACATACATGTTTACTTATGCTGGATAATGCATAACAGAAAGAAAAAAATAGAGAAGACACAGTGCGTTGTTTAAGTTTACATATTCAACACTCCTTCTCAACGCATTATGTTTGACTTTACAAATATCATTTCAAATTACAATCAGCATAAGCCCATTAATTTTATACATTTCTCGTGCTTAACTTTAGACAAATTTTTGGTTAATACATCAGATATCATTTCTTCAGTGGGAACATATTCTATTTCTATTACATTTTTCTTAAACATTTCCCTAACATGATGATACTTAATATCTATATGTTTGCTTCGTGCGTGGAAGGTCGCATTCTTAACAAGATGTTGAGCGCTCTGATTATCGCTGAAGATCTTCACTGGAGGGAGCTTTCCAACGCCAACACCCAATTCATCAACCAGCTTGATAATGTGGGGCGCTTCTTTAGACGCCATTGATAGTGCAACGTATTCAGTATCCGTACTGCTAAGGGCAACCACACTCTGCTTCTTGGATTCGAATGAAAATGCAGCTCCTGCAGCAAAGAAGGCCCAACCGCTGTATGATTTGCGGTCCGTGTTATCGCTGGCCCAATCGGCGTCTACATAGCAATGTATTGCACGACCAGTACGATGGTAATGCAACTGCCGATCAGCCGTGCCTCTTAGATATCGAAGCACACGTTTGGCCGCGACTTCATGTTCAGTGTGGGGATCAGCATTCTGTTGCGCCAATTTCGCTACAGAATGGAGAATATCGGGACGCGTGGTGATAGCCAGATACATCAGAGACCCAATCAATGATTGATAGGCCACTTGATTCACACGTACGCAGCTCGGATTGTCGCATTTTACTTGATGTCCTGCCTCTAGTGGTGTAACATTTGGCTTGCAGCACTGCATAGAGTAATCTCTGAGTAGATCCTCTATATACTGCTTGTGGCCAACCCTCACGCTTCCGGTCTCTCCGGAATCTCTCTCCACTTCCATGCCTAGGAAATGCTTTAGTTGGCCGCCATCGACCATTTTAAACTCGTCAGCAATGGCAGTCTTGACGCTTTCGAGATATCCTCTGTCGGAACTGGCTATTAGAAGATCATCTACATATACAACAATAATACAATATTAGTAGAAACTTTTCTAGAATACAAACACGGCTCGCTTGCACATGGTAGAAATCAAAGCTTGATGAGTGTAGAATTGAGTTTCTCGTTCCATTCCCTGCCGCTCTGCTTTAGACCATACAACGATTTGTGCAACTTTAGCACACGCTCAGGATATTGATGATCAATGAATGCCTCCGGCTGACGCATGTAGATGACATCATGTAACTCGCTATTAAGATACGCTGACGAAACGTCCATTTGGTGCATATACCACCCATGTTCTGCAGCCAATGCCATGACCAGCCTGATCGTTGGGTATCTGGCAACTGGTGAAAAAGTCTCGGTGAAGTTTACTCCATATCGCTGAGCACAACTCTTGGCAATAAGTCGGGCTTTGAAGCGCTCGACATTGCCATCCTTGTCACGCTTTAGTGCGTACACCCACATACATCCGATAGGTTTTTCACCCTTTGGTAGATCGACTAGAGACCAAGACTTATTTTTGAGAAGACTGTTCATTTCCGTTTTCATTGAAGCACGCCAGTCCGCTGCATGATTACTCGTCAATGCCTCGTTTGCATTAGCAGGGACACTAATAGCTTCAGCCGATATGGTGTTCAGCATGTGATATTCCTTCGCTGGGCGTCCAGGCCGACCCGTATAAACCTTTTTCGGTCTCCCGCGACCCCTTCTGAAATCGGCTGTCCGACGACCGACTGTCTGTCATCGTCAACTCGATCGGAACCTTCTGGCTCCACTGTGTTTCGCATATCGTCCATTTCAACTAAGGATTCATCCTCACTAGCCACATCCAGGGCCTCTTCGTCCGGAATAGAATCTGGAACTCTACAAGCTGCTGCTGCACATATTCAGCAGCACTCGACGAAGGCATGCGATTCCTATACAGGGAGCTCTCTATGAAAATTACATCTCGTGCCTCAATCACTTTCTGTTTTTCGGGATTAAACAGCCTATATGCCATTGCTGTTTCAGAATAACCGACCAAATAATGCTCTTCGCCTTTTGGCGAAAATTTCTTATGTTGAGTTTTATTCAACACAATTGCCTTCGCACCAAAGATCCGCAAATGGCCGACACAGGGCTTCCTTCCTGTCCACACTTCAAAAGGTGTCATGCCAGGTAAAGTTGAAGATTCTGCACGGTTACGCAAATATGCAGCAGTTTTGATTGCTTCTGCCCAGAATCGCTCGTCCAATCCTGCATGAAAGAGCATGCTGCGGGCCATTTCTACCAATGTACGATTGGCTCGTTCCGCGACACCATTCTGTTGGGGGGTATGAGGCACAGTTAATTGTCTTTTTACCCCGTTGTCAACAAGATATGACTCAAGCGCGTCACTCAAGTATTCGGGACCGTTATCGCTTCTCAAGAGTACCAACTTCTTTCCCGATTGATTTTCCGCGAATGATTTAAATTGTATGAACTTGACTAAGATTTCGTCTCTTGTCTTCAGAAAATCAACAAACACATAGCGCGATTTGTTATCGATGAATGTTACGAAGTACCGAGCTCTGCCTAAGGAATTTTTATTCATTGGTCCGCAAATGTCAGTATGCACCAATCCAAGAACATTGTTTGCACGGCTTGCACTAGCTTTTGGGAATTGCTTTACACAAATTTTGCATTTTGCACAGGTTTCGCACACCTGGCCGTTCATGTCATTTAATAGACTTGTTTTAATACCGTTAACCATTTTTTCACACATCATCTTTTTATACCCGTACTCAAAAAAGAGTTAAGGGGTATATTAGATTTGTGGTAAAAGTGGATGTGTGCAACGCAGAGAAGGAAACGTTTCCGACCCCATAAAGTATATATATTCTTGATCAGCATCAATAGCCGAGTCGATATAGCCATGTCCGTCTGTCCGTCCGTCTGTCCGTCTTGTTGAGCGCCTGGATCTCAGAGACTATAAGAGTTAGGGCAACCAAATTTGGTTTCAAGACTCATGTGATATCACACTGCTACAAGTGTATTTCAAAATTTCGCCCCGCCCCCTTCCGCCCCCACAAAGGACGAAAATCTGTGGCAGGCACGACGACCAATTTTTAACACCCGAACCGAACGCTCGTTGTTCACTGTTCTCTGCGCATTCTTGATTTGCCTTGCGCCTGTCTCCTTCTTCATGAAGCTTTACTTTCAGAGAGTTCAAATTTGGCAGACAATCACGTGTCTCCATTGCTACCACAAAATTTTCGTAGGCCTCGGGCAGGCTCGATAGCAACAGAATAGACAACATTTCTTCGGGAACTGTTAAGTCAATTTCTTTCAGTTTTTCCACGATCGCACAAAAATTATTTACGTGGTTTACTACCGATTCATTTTCGCTCATTTTTACGAACAACAACTGCTTTAACAGGCTTATGCGACGCGCGGGGCCTGATTGCAAATGGATACCCGCTAGAACTTTCCATGCTTCTTTTGCAGATGTACAGTTCTTCACATAGTTTATCTGGGATGGCTTGATACACAGCATAATACTCGCAAGAGCCTTCTCGTCTTTTAAATCAAACTGTGCCTTCTGCGCATCATTATCTTCTTAATTTTTCACTTCTCGACCGCACACTACTGACCACAACTCAGAGTGTATTATCACGCTTTTCATTTGGATTACCCACGCACTATAATTCTCATTGTCAAGCTTATCGATTGAATGGAAAGACGAACCCATTTTCGCAATCGATCGAGTCACAATTTCAGAAAGTCAGAAAAATCACTTTCAACGCTGTGGTATTTATTTGTGACTGAATATGAAGAGTAAAAAGATGTCCGTCAAAGGCAGACGGAATACAAATCAAAAAGGGAGACGAGAGAACGCCGCTTCATTGCGACTCATACATACATGTTTACTTATGCTGGATAATGCATAACAGAAAGAAAACGAGAAGGAACGTGTGAGTCGCTTCTGGGGACGCGACTCTACTTATACCCGTACTCAGTCAGTAAATACATTTTTGAGATATGATTTTTTAGAATTTTAGAAAAAAAAAAATTTTACATTTTACATTTTTTTGCTACATCTGTTATCTACATCTACATCTACAATGTATATTTTACATCTAACATGTAGATTATGAGATTATAGATGTACCATTTATATTCTACATCTCCTCCTCTAGGGGTTGCTCGCGCACTGAACGCGGCAGAGTGTGCGAGCGAGAGAGAGAATGAGTAGTGTTTGTCTTGCTGGAGGGGGCGGGGGAAGCAACTGAAAATTAATTTCTTCATTCTGGCTATAATTATTATCCGATCTGATTCATATTCGGCAATCTGGTAGATATGGTCATTCTCTACGATACTGCGTTTTTAGTTTTATCGTATCTTTGAAATTGTGCCTGCCACAGATTTTCGTCCTTTGTGGGGGCGGAAGGGGGCGGGGCGAAATTTTGAAATACACTTGTAGCAGTGTGATATCACATGAGTCTTGAAACCAAATTTGGTTGCCCTAACTCTTATAGTCTCTGAGAACCAGGCGTCAAACAAGACGGACAGACGGACAGACAGACATGGCTCTATCGACTCGGCTATTGATGCTGATCAAGAATATATATACTTTATGGGGTCGGAAAATTTTCCTTCTCTACGTTACACACATCCACTTTTACCACAAATCTAATATACCCCTTAACTCTTTTTTGAGTACGGGTATAAAAATAGAGAAGACACAGTGCGTTGTTTAAGTTTACATATTCACATAATCTACAATGTATATTCTACATCTAACATGTAGATTATACATTCACCATTTGTATTCTACATCTCCTCCGCTAGGGGTTGCTCGCGCACTGAACGCGCCAGAGTATGCGAGCGAGAAAGAGAATGAGTGGTTTGGTTGGTCTCTTGCTGGTGGAGGCGGGGAAGCAACTGAAAATTAATTTCTACATTCTGGCTATAATTATGATCCGATCTGATTGGTAATTTTCTACGATTCTTTCTTTATAATTGTGCCTGCTACAGATTTTCGTCCTTTGTGGAGGCGGAAGGGACAGTGGCGAAATTTTGAAATACATTTGTATCAGTGTATTATCAAATGAGTCTGCAAACCAAGTTTGGTTGCCCTAGCTCTTATAGTCTCTGAGATCTTGGCGCTCATCAAGACGGACAGACGGACATGGCTATATCGACTCGGCTATTGATGCTGATCAAGAATATATGGTTCACGGAGTCAAAAGCCTTGCTAAAATCCGTGAAAATTACGCCTGTTTTCCGTGAGCTTTGAAATCGTCGGTTAATTGTATAAGAGGACTCGAGTACGTTTGTCGATGTTGATCGATGTTTAAAAAAAACCGTGTTTCGATGGAGATATCAGACTAAAACATAGGTGTTGAAATTGCCTGGTAATAAGGAACTCAAGCAGCTTCGGAGTGGCGGAAAGCTTTGCAATACCTTGGTAGTTCTCAATGTGAGATCTTTAACCCTTTTTGTAAAGCGAAATGATGTAGGATTCGTTCCAAATCACTGGAAGACAAGGACAATGATAGGTTGAAAAAATATGAAAATGGTTTGCATTAAGACTGCGCACAGTGTTTTAAAATACAAGCTTTTACCTCGTCTGGACCCGCCGAGAATGATATGTCAATCGTTGATAAAATCTTCTAGAGCATCACTTTTGTCAAAGAAAGGCAGAAAAATGCTGTTGGCATGAGGAAAATGGTAGGATGTGACGAGTACGTTGATTGGAAGAGGGTGGCAAACAAATTTGCAATACCAGCAGCAGAATATTCTGATTTGTTTCGATAATGAAGGGATGGAGGAAATTACGTTTAGAATTTAAGTAACTTAAATGATTAAGTAAGACTAACACTTTCCTCAGGGAATCGGACTGACATTTTCTGATAGATTTGAGGTTTTGAAATTCTTTATTGAGATTTTGTTTTAATGTAAGAGCTGCATTAGGTGCATTGGGTGAATTAGGCGTCGTTTAAAGTATTGTGTATACAAATCTATGGAGAAAGGGCTAAGCTAAAATGGGTTGACCAACACTCCTAAAATTACCGGTTACCCAATGTTTTGGGCCCTTTCATAATTTTTACTCCGCATTTGAAGCGCAATTATCCACAAAAAACATAACGTTCAAAAGTGTTGAGCTATTAAGCGTTTTTAATAGCTATTGAGGCTTAATTTTAATAAAAAGGGCCGAGGAGATTTAATAAAAATAATAGTTTATTTGCATTTAGTAGCGGCAGTACGCGTATGTCTATTTATTGGTACAAGTTTAGAGACCGAATATTACGAAGACCAATACCAGACCGATGGCAAGTAAAATGTGCCGACTGCCCGTCACCTATGCATAACTTCTGAAATGGTTACTAAGGGTCTTGAATTAATAGCTGACGTGATGTGGCATAACAGCGTACGCAGATACCACTACTCGACAAAATTGAACTTTTGATTTAAGCTGTGAACTAAAATTACTTTTTCTGATAGATATCGGGATTTAAAAATTTTTGTAGGTAGTACTTTATTTTTTGTTTTTATGGTGTCATTTTTTTTTAAATAATTTTTAAAATCTGGTATTTTTTTTCATGGTTTTTTTTAGAGGTAGTGCTCCTATTTTTCACATAACTTAAGTATCTTATGCTTGGTAAGGTGCGCGAAAGAAGTCACCTTACAATGCTTGTTATCTGCTGTAAAATCTTCTATGCTGCGTTTTATCTATTTCTTTTTGGGCATAAATTCGTACAAAAAGCTCACCTTTAAAGCAACAAAAAAATGCAGTACAAAATAGAGTTAGGTTCCGTTATAATCTCAAAAAAGCTCATGCACCTCTTAATGCAGAACGAAATAATTGAGCTTACATTAGTAGTCAATGACATCTTAAAAGTGCATCAGAGCTCCAAATTCATTGATTTTTTTTGCGTTTTAGCTTAAAACCAAATTTAAAGTGAGTTTATTGTTATAATGTGGTGTTTCATGTTCAAAACTAGTTTATTTTCAATAGAATGTCTCAAAGCCGATATCTTTCCAATGAAGAGCGTACAAAAATGGTATGCTATCGTGAAATTGGGATGCCACTACAGCAAATCGCTAGCAAAATGAACAGAAGCTATTATACTGTCCAAAAATTTTTGAAAGATCCAGAAAACCACGGAAAAAAACATCGATCGGGTCGCCCACCATTACTTCAAGAGCGTGACAAGCGCCGTATTAAAAGCATAGCGGTTAAAGAAAACCACAGCGCAGCCCAAATTTGCCACGAACTGGCTCTCCCAATATCAAAGCGTCGAGTGCAACAAATTTTGAGGGCAGATCCAAACGTTTCATATGAAAAAAAACTAGTCAAATGTCAGCTACTTGCTAGACATAAAGTTGCCCAGATGGATACCAATACTATTATAGGGATGTTAGGGCTCCAAAGCAGGTGAAAATTTCTAGAAATTTTCAAGGAGGGTCACTAATGGTGTGGGCTGCGTTTGGCTTTGCTGGAAAGAGTCCAATATGTTTCGTTACCCACAAAATGAACTCGGAGAAATATGTTCAACTATTGGACGAAGTTCTTGTTGATTTTGGGGAAGCGCATTATGGAGATTCCTGGATTTTTCAACAGGATAATGCCGCGATCCACGTGTCAAAGTACACAAAAACATATTTTGAAGACCGAAAAATTCCGCTTTTAAAATGGCCAGCAAAAAGCCCTGATCTCAACCCTATTGAAAACCTTTGGAGCATACTTTCTGCCAAAGTTTACATGCACGGAAGACAATTTACCACAGTACGGGAGTTGAAAGAGGAAATAGTAAAGGAGTGGGCGAAATTGGATATATACTTACTCCAAAAATTGATCCTTTCAATGCCAGGACGCATTACAAAGGTTTTAAATAGCAAAGGAGGCCACATTTAGGCAATTGAATACCCTTTAAGAATTTTAAATATAAGTAAATTTAAGAAAATACCATTCTAACTAAATTATAAGTTCACTTATTTCGTTCCGGAAAATATTCATTTAATTAATTAAAAATATTTCATATGTATACAAAACTTTCTTTGGCCTTTTTTGACTTGTTATTTTGTTGACTTTAATATAAAATTCAAGAAATTTAAAAATTTGGAAATTTGAAAATTTTATAAGGGTTTTTATGTTTGTAAGGTGACTTCTTTCGCGCACCTTATCATAGAACTGTCTGAAAAGCTGACAAATGCAACTATTAATGCGACCCAGACTCTTTCTATCTTCAGCTTAACGCTTAAAAGATATTAAGCTATCAAATTCAAATTTCATCATTTTTTGCGGTACGATTTATAGTTGCATTGGGCAGCTTTTCAGAACTGCAAAGTTCCATGCAACCAGATGTAAGATACTTAAGTTATGTGAAAAAAAAGCACTAGTTTCAGGTAAAATCATTTTTGAGTCGTTTTAGTCAAACAGCTGCAAGTTGACCGTTTATCCATAGATTCTAATGAGCAATACCTTAAACGACGCCCAGTTAATGCGTCTATCTAAAACCAAAAATGTTGGCCAAGAATTATTTTTTCTTCGACTTTTCACGAGTTTTTAAAGTCGAAATTTCAAAAAAAAAAAAATAACGCAAAAAATGATGAAATTTTAATTTGAAAGCTTAATAACTTTCAGGCGTTTAGCTGCAGATATAAAGGGTCTGGTTCGGATTTATAGCTGGTCAGCTTTTCAGAACTGCACACTTCTATGCAACCAAGTATAAGATACTTAAGTTATGTGAAAAATAGGAGCACTACCTCTGAAAAAAACCATGCAAAAAATACCAGATTTTAAAAATTCTTTAAAAAAATTACACCATAAAAAAATAATAAAGTACACCAAAAATGTTTAAATCCCGATATCTATCAGAAAAATTTATTTTGGGCAGCAGCCTAATTCTAGTGTTGACTAGTATACTTGGTCGTCTTCACTGCAGCTTCCCACAGGCCATCAAAGTGCGGGGACCGTGGCGGTATGAAGTGCCAGTCAATAGCCTCAACCAAACAAAATTCCAGGACCGCCTTCGGATGGTGGTCGCTGAGAAATAGGCGCTTTTGCTCCAAAAGCTCATTCCTGGCGCCGACAAAATTGGTTGCGTTATCTGACTAATGTTTTGGTGAAATCGCTGCCATCGTCGATGTTCAAATAAGTTTTCTTGTCCGCCTCCGGAACCCCATCGTCCCTACTAGGGACGTTCGAACTCAGTCGGAACTGGCCTCTAGACAAAATTCCGGTATATTGCTCACGAATGCGGATAGCCTCCTCCTGCTCAGGTTATCAACGTAGAAGTCACGACGAAGAATCTCAACCGTAATGGGAAACGCTATCTGTTCATCCATTGCCAGCTGATGCATCGCCTGCATAGATAAATACGAGGCAGGCTTCGTCCATAGCGGTGTCCAGCTTGAACTTGCCATGTATGCTGTGGAGGAATTCTATGCAATAGGAGTTGGCTTGCATATAATTCCTCCACGGAATACACTGCAAGTTACTATCCTCGGGTGAGACCCTTACACATCGGTACATCTTGCAAATATTTCACGTAATGCATATGACCGAAATCGAGTGAGAATTTGGGTTTATTATGTAGGTTAACGTACTGTTACTGTTGATTAGCAACTTTTGTTAAGGGTCAAGGAAAAATTTTATTTACAATTGACTATTTTAAGTTATATGCTCATATACTACTAACAAAATAAGCTATACGACAAAATAAGCTTTAGCAATTGTACCTCATTTTATATTTTCCAATCAATGCTTGTTTTTTTACTTGGTATGTAATTCCAATTTTGCTAAACAAATTTTTAATTGATTATTTTTATACAGGATGTTGAATTTGTGCTTTGCTTGGATACCATCATAGAAAGTTTATCCTCCAATCCAGATATGGCTATATATATGCATGTTTCTAAACCACCCAAGGAAAAAACGTCCATAAGCTACTTTTTCAAGCTACTTAAATCAACAGCAGACAAATTTGCATACAACATAACAGTAGAAGGTGTCCACAAGAAGATAAATTTAGCTGATTCAAAACTTGCGTGGGAGCATGAACGATTCAGCATAAAACGTTATCCTTCTTTTACCTTATCTTCACTGAAAAGCCATAGAAGCCCATCGCGAACAACCATATTCAAGGATGATGAAACACGTATTTTGACACAAACACTTAAAGTTTCAAGAATAATTGCAGAGGCCCTGGCTAGTTTCATGTACAAAATGGAATCAACGACAAGTATTTTTGACGGTCCATTTGTAAGTTCATGCTCATCTTAATAGTATTAAATAAATAATTCATCTCCTGTATTTAAATTTTCAGGTTATAAAAGAAGAAAATGTCTTGCCGTATTTTGGAATCAAATCGGTGTTACATAACAATGATATTAAGGATTCTTTTGAAAAGTATCTTAACAATGTTAAAATCATATATGATAAAGCTGATAGTCGAGATCCTGATTTTATGTTCTACAACGAAAATGATGTGAAACTGAATGTTTACAGAGTTAAACCAGCGATTTTTGATATTTTCCTCACTGTTTTAATAGGATTTTATTTATTAACGGTATTCCTTGGCATACAATACTTTCCGCTTTTTTACAAAAAAGTTTCAAGACTTACAAGAGAGGAAACCTTGGTACAAACTAATGGACACTACACTGAACGACTAAAGTTTAAATGAATTTTTTTTAATGTATGTCAATATCAATAAATTTGTGCTAAATCAATATTTGAATAATAGGAAAAATTTAATTAAAATATAAAGTCTAAATCTCTTTGAATTACTGTATTCTTCATTTTTGGAGTTGGGTTCGCTTACAGTGACATCTGCAGCGCCCTGGGAAGTGGGTGTTCATCAGGACCTCTAGATATTCTTCGCTGCTCTCCACGAAAGTACCGCTCTTGATGTGGAGCAGTCCAGACGTTGTTGGCGCATTTGACAGTACGAAGTTTTTGAGATAATGGTTTTAATCCCCCAATTTGCCGAATAATTATTTCAATTAAAACGAAACACGGTGCAATAATAAAATTACGATTTGTTGTTTAAGCTTTGCTTTCCCCTTTATAAGACTCATTGTTGATCCGATCGTTGAGCGCTGATTTGTTTGGCATAGAGTACAGTATACAGTATATAGATTTGCCAGTTCATACACCGAACGTGTCGCAGCTGAGTTTTCTTTCCCAGCTCCCGGGGCCATCGGTTCTGTGAGGCTGAGGCATTCGGGTCGGGAGCTGGGTCGTTCGGCATGTATGGCTCATGGCGGGAAGCGAAAGCAAGGTAAGCATTGCAAATGTATGTGTGTAAACCAGACACGACAAAATATTTATCAGTTCTAATTTTCCGAAACAGCGCCAAGACAAGAGAGAGAGAGAGAGAGAGGAAGAGTTACTTCCCCAAGATGGCACACCTTTGGTTTTTCGTGAACCCCTGGTACCTATTTTTCCTTTCTTTTCGTTTGATTTCCCCTAACTTCTTTTCCATCTCTGTACTATTGCTATTCTCGTTGAGTGAGTGTGAGCGAGAAGGAAACATCTGACTCCCTAATTGCACAGCCGGGCGCTTTTCTATAAAACCACCCCTATTCTATAGCTTTGCTCATTTAGTGAGTGTGAGCGAGAAAGAAATATTCAGCTCGGAAGTGCGAAGCTCACTTTCTACTAGAAAAGGCAATGTCGAAATCATTTGCGTTCAAGAGTTTAAAGCAGGGGTCGGCACACAGCCTCACACATTTTTTTGGTGCGTTTGTGTGCGAGGACAACAGACACGAAGTCAAATACGTTACTAATTTCTCTGCCGCTGCGAAAGCCGAGCAATTGTGCATAGGGCAAACGAATGTTTCTCTGCCGCGACGTCAGCAGAACAGAATTTTCTCTGCCGCTACGTCATCAGGCAGAATAACGAAACCACACGAAGTCTTTACGCTGTACGTGTGCCGACTGCGCTGCCCGAAATTTTTTCCTATGCACAGTGCATACGACGCTGCCGGCCTCTGGTTTAAAGGAATAAGACCTTCACGACAATATCCCATTTAAACCGTGGCTTGGTGAAAATTAAAGAGTGAATACATATAAAAGTATCAGAGACCTAGCCCAGAAGTTAAACTTACAATTGAAATTCCGACAAAAAGACAAACCACGGAAGTAAGGAAAACGAATCACTACCTAGAGTTCCTTTGCCAAACGTCGGTCATTGTAACCCCATTGTGGTAATTTAGTTGCATTTATATTAATTAAAACCTACACATGAATACATATACAAGTATAAATCAAAATATTACAAATAAATATAACTTCGTTAAAAGAAGAAACAAAAACGACCGCGTTCGGCTCTGGGAATGACGGCGTTCGAGCCGACGGACAGCAGGCATGTATGGTGTGTACGTGTAGGCGAACGCCGAACCGCTCAAATTATAATTGCAATTACATTGCAAATGAAATGGAAGTTATAAATACGGAAATTTTTTGGTTTATTCCAATTGTATTTTTACAGATTGATGCAATGAAAACTATTATCCTGCCGGTATTTAAAAAGTTTTTAAATATATTCTTGCTAGTGCAGTGTGAGGACCTATCTCAGGCTGGGATATGCGTCAGTCTGTCCAGGGTCCGCTACAAGAAAACTTTGTAGATCGCTGGTGACTTCAGGTGTCGGGCTGGCTTGATACGAGCAGGCAAGGGAGAAATGATGACGCGGTCGTTGTGTTTGTTTTGTTCTTTGTTTATTCAGTACTTTTCATTCACTCAGCTATTTGTTGCTCTGTGTTGGCGGTGTGGTGCGCTGGTGGACTGCGTAGGGTAGTGTCTTGAGTCTGTGACTGCCTAGTGCAGTCTCTTGTGTTGGGGCTGATGGACTGCCTACTTCTTCGGCCGATCTTGGTTCTTTTATGCATCTGGTGATCGCACCTGACCCGGAAATAATTAATTATTGCTAACCTTTGATTATTTTGAGACAATAATTGTGGGGCTAGTGAGTGGGTCGAATCTTGGTGCTTCGTTGACAATTTGCTAGGGGGTGTAATGTCCTATCCCAGGCTGAGGTATGCTTCAGTCTGTCCAGGGTTCTGAACTACAAGACATTTATAATTCACGAGGACCTTTATTGGGAAAAACCAGGAACTTTGCCAGGAACTGAAAGAGAACGGTTAGCTAAATCACAACACTTTTGGTTCTTTAAAGTATTAATCGTTTTATTTATTATTTCGGGTTATTAGGCTAATTCTGTAGTTTTACTGCTTGAACGCGGCGTGTATGTTACTTCTTGATTGCCTTACGATGGCTGTTGGACTCTCGATTGACTGCCGATTGACTGCCTTACGATGGCTGATGGACTGCCTCATCTCCACGCCAGGCTGTTCCTTTTATGGGTCCGCCCGCCTTCGATTTTCCCGGGACTGTCTTATAGATATCTTCTTTCTACTCCAAAAATATGGGAAGGGTTCTTACGTAAGTGTGTTATAGTCTGCGCGTGCAGACTGGCTGATCGGTAACAGAAGGTTACCTAATCATTAGCCCTGTAGTCAGTGCTCGATTTTCCAGGTTAGGAAAGGTTAGGCTCACGGGCTCGCGCATGTGAGTGTCCAACAAGTGTCCAATGTCCCAGGTAAGGTGATCGATGTGCACCGGTACCGTGGGAAAGGAATTTTGTTGGCACTTCGCGTTTCTAGTCAGAAAGGAATGTCTTTTGGGGGAATTTACGGTATATTTCTTATTACCAATATATTTATATGTATATATAGTATATGTATATATATATATTAATGTAATCCAAGAAGTAGCAGGTGTTGCCCGCGTTGTGGCGAACCATGGGAACCATGGTTCGTTACACCCGCCCCTTTCTTCCGGTAGGAGGTGGTGTGGATGAGCTGTAGGGAGCCGCGTTTAGTCGTAGCGGCGCCTTTTCTTGCTGGGGCCGGGACGTGTACTTTTACTTTGCTGTGGTGGTGGTTGGTTATGTCTTTTGAGCCAGCGGGTTTTCGGTCATTGGCTGCGCGCGCGCTGCGTTCTCGTCTTTCTTCGTTCGGTGTCTTTTGACTTGCGCTGCGCCTTTAAATTCGTTGACTTTGGCTGGTCAGCTACCAACGTATGGAACCAAAGTCGTGGCTAGGGTGATTGCGGGGGGCTAGTGGTAGTATTTGCCAAGTCGGTTGCATCCCTGTCTTCTTGGAATTCCTTCAAGTCGTTGATGTTAGCAACCTTCGATTTTCGGCTGCCCGGATGTTGTAGTTTTACAATGTTCGGTGATGCAAAACTTTTGACTCGGTAGGGTCCATCGTAATTTGGTGCCAGCTTAGCAGCGCATCCGTCGGCCGTGTTGGAGTAGGAGTACTAGGGATCCAATTGTAGGTCGACTCACACGTTCCTTCTCGTTTTTTTCTTTTTTTTTTCTGTTACGACGCGTTTCTTAACAGAATTCGGGTTTGCCCTCGGCGTCGACAACGTTGTTAGAATTGGGCAAAATTATTATCAGGTAAGTGCAGTGTTTCATTTAATTGTGCATGTAATTTGTGCGTTGTAAAAAATGAAGAAAATGTTGTGAGGAGCTGGGTTCCTCACAGGCTGCAAGGGGTTGAAGGCGGGTGATTATCCGCGGATATCCGGATGCGGCGAGATCGCCGTCCTCTCGCGGAGGGTGGCGAATAGGAGGTACGGATCGGCCAAGGAGAGCGGGACAATGGGATCGGGCTGGCAGCAACTCAGCGCATGCCCAAATATGGGCATGAGATCACGCCACCGACAAAGTCCGGTTGCGAAGCTGGTGGAACCAACAGGAACGGCCAATGGAAAAGCGCGAGCTGCGTGGGAGTACCGTTAGCCGAGGCCTATATATTGGGGCTGGAGGCGGCGATGCGGTCTCTTCCCACGCGGGCAACGAAAGTGAACGGTCGAGTGTTCGAGTGAAGAGATACCGGCGAGTGAGACAAGCCGGAACACAAGGTAGAGCCTAAGCACAGAGTGTCTGTATAATTAAGAGGAGATCAGCATCGGCTCGGTGATACTAGAGGGAACAGCGAGCGGTTGAGTGCGGATTCAGGGAGGCGGATTGAGGCATACGCTGAGAATGTGCCCGTGAGTCAAGAGTGCCAACGTGCTACGCCCGAAGTCATTCACGAGAGCAGCAAGTCGTTAAGCGTAGAAAATCAATTGTATAGCCCTAAGTCCTAGTGTAAGACATAATAAGTATAGTTGTACAAGCCACAAACTCCCTGCGTGATTACTTGGTCGTCGGGCAACAACATAAAATTCGTTGCACCGAACTCCGTCCACTGAGCAAGCCCAGCCCAGCTCCGACGGACAAAAAGGGTTCGTTTTAACTGGCGCCCAACGTGGTGCCCACCAAAGTAGAGACCAGTGGAAGAGGAAGGGTTTAAAAACCAGAGAGAAAGAATAACAGCACTATGGGAAAAGGGCAATGGATACACACGTTGAGGAAGGAGGAGCTGATCCGGTGTGGGCAGGCGTGCGGCGTGCGATTGGAAGGCACGCTGGATCAGATGCGAAAGGCATTTAAGGAGTGGGTGAAGGTGCACGAGGCGGAACTTGAGTGGGCAGACCTGATATAGGTGGGGGAAGGGCAAGCGGGTAGAGAATCGCCAACACCCCATGCTGACGACAAGCAGGTCGGGCATGAGCACCTGACACTTCCGTCAAGCACAGCCGCAGCCAAGTTATGGAAAAAATCAGCCCACTTCCAGCAGGAGCTTATCGCGAGTCTTGCGGTGCCGGAGGGACTGGCCACTCCAGCGCCTAGCAGGCAACGGCGCTCGAGCGGGGAGAGGAGCCGAGTGACCAACAGAGAGCCGGTCGAACAAGCGGCCCCCTGGCCAGCCCGATTAAACTACTCCAGGGTGGCCAAGCAAGTAATAGAGTGGTCATTCCGTTTCGACGGAAGGACGAAGCCTGGGTTCCTGGAGCAGGTCGAGTGGTCGGCAGAGACGTATAGCCTAGACCCTGATCTGAATTCAAGGGCGATGCTGGAGCTCCTAAAGAGGCGGGCACTGATGTGGTTCGTGGCAAGTAGCCGGCAGTGGAAGACGTGGGAAGAGTTCTCCGCCAGCTTCCAAACTTACTTCTTGCCCAGAGGATTTTTGGACAAACTGATCCAAGAAGTGATGGTAAGGAAGCAGAAGTGGGGCGAGCCGTTTAAAAAATATATGGTCGAGATGCAAACGCCTATGCGGCCGCTGAAATGTCCCCAGTCAGAGCAGACAGAGCTGATAAGGGAGAATAGTACCCCGGACCTGAGGGCATATATGCGTCCACATAGGTGCAGAGACCTGATGATGATTCTAGCCGACGAATTCGAGGCGTTAGAAAGGGATAGAGCTGACTTTCAAAGGGAGAACCCAACGACGAAGGCACGAGCCGCCAATCCGTTCAACAAGTCAGCGGAGACGGAAGTGTGCCGCCGCTGCAAGGATGGACCAGGGACGGAAAAGGGAAAGGAGATGGTCCAGGCGAGCATCGGGAGTCACCCTCAGAACCACATTGAGAACGGATACGTACGGAACCCCGCGCCGGCCTGTAGGCGATGTGGGAGCGGGGAACATTGGTCCAGGGAGTGCACTGCCCGGCCGCTCACATACTGGAGGTGCGGAAAGGTCGGAGTCTCGTCATGGGAATGCTGCCGGAAGACGGGAAACGCCCGCGACCCAAGCCGAGGATGACCGCCATCGTGGTAATCGCGGGAGTGTAATTGCGGGCTATGGTGGATACGGGGGACACCAGTAGTTTCATCACCTGCGAGTTGGCGGACAGGATGAGGGGAGCGGGAAGAGAGTCTGCGACGAATAAACGAGTGCGTTTGGCGGATGGCTGTAGCCAAGACATGACTGCACAGCTCGGGGCAAAAGTGGCGTTCGGGAACCAGGAGGTTCAAATGGCGTTGCTCGTAATGCCGGGCGTGATCGATGATTTGGTTCTGGGATGGAATTTCCTTAGCGCGGTCGGAGCAGAGGTGACCTGTGCGGGGCACAGGGTGGTGATCACTGTCAAAAATCGGAAAGGAGGTATCATGGAGGAGAGGCTGTCGGTGGCCGTCACGGAGACTCCAGAATCCAGGTTGGAAGCGGAGGCGATTCCGGCAGAAACGGTGGCCGACGAAGACACGGGAGAAGAATTGACAAAGGCGTTCCTGGCCCGAGAGTTAGAAGAGTTCGCCAAGCTCAAGGGAGTTACTAATGTAGCGGTGCACACGATCACTATGAGTGACGGGCAGCCGATTAAACAGAGATACTACCCCAAGAACCCCAAAATGCAGGCGGAAATCAACCAGAAGGTGGACGAGTTGCTGGCGTTGGGATGTATTGAGTCGTCGAAGAGGCCGTATAGCTCTCCTATAGTGATGGTGAGGAAAACGACCGGTCAGTGGAGGCTGTGTGTCGATTTACGCCAGGTAAATGCAAAGTCGGTAAAGAACGCCTACCCGATGCCTAGGATCGACTACATTCTGGACCAGCTACGGGAGGCACGATTCATTAGCAGTTTGGGCCTGAAGGACGGATATTGGCAAATTCCACTGGAGGAGAGCAGTAGGCCAATCACGGCATTTACAGTACTGTGACGTCGCTTCGGCCGGGGTATGGAGGTTTGGACACGCTCCGAGCCGAAGATTGATGCGGAGGTTTGAACACGCTCCAAGGAGAGGATTGATGCGGAGTTTGAACACACTCCGAGGAGAAGATCGAGGCGGAGGTTTGAACACACTCCGAGGAGAAGATCCAGAGGTTTGGACACACTCTGGAGAGGCTTCAGAGGTTTGGACACACTATGGAGAGGATTCAGAGGTTTATATACACTCTGGAGAGGATTAAGAGGTTTGGACACACTCTGGAGAGGATTCAGAGGTTTGGACACACTATGGAGAGGATTCAGAGGTTTGGACACACTCGGGAGAGGATTCAGAGGTTTGGACACACTCTGGAGGGGGGACGTAAAGTATTGAGCAGAACGAGTGGAAAGGTAGATATTACCTTTATCACAAGATCCGCTGTAAAAGTCTGGTTTGTTAGGCCAGGGCTTTCCGAGTTGGACTGCTCCGATTAGATCTGGCGATCCTCCTTTTATTGTCTGCGTTCAGCTGTTGGGGCCCGATATGGGCATAGCGCGTTTTGGTTTTGCCATAACGCGTCCCGGCTCCGCTGTTAGTGTGGCCGTGGGTCGGTTTGGCGCGCACGCCCTTTGTTTGAATTTTCCAACTGTGTTTATTATTTATTACTTATTTAAGGTACTTCATGTTTTCGGTCGCTTATAAATACGAATATGTAAGAATATGTGATATGATAATAGGTAAGAGATAATAATATGTGTAATATATGTAATGTCTGTTGTAATGTGGCGCCGGCGCTTTGTGTGGTGGCGCTGGGCATCACACTCCCCCCTCCATTCCTTTGGGTGCGTCGTCGGTTTGGCTTTGCTTGGGTTTGGCGTTAAACCACTTGCCGATGCTGACGTCCCCTGCTCTTCCTATTTGTCCCAGCACGCTTCTTCTTGCCCTTTCCTTATTTTAAACCACCGTTGTTCGTGGGCCGGGCGCTCGGCACTCCTCTTTTTGACCAGCTCTAGTCTTGTCCCTGTCGCTATTTCCCATTGGGCCGAGATGGTGCTGCTCTTTGGTTGTGTCGCCATTCGGGTTCTGGTGTTGGCCTTCCTTCGGACATTGTTTGCCGCTCGTGCTCCAGTTCCAGGATGTCGGCGTCCCGTTCTTCGTCCTCGAATATTTTCGCCCAGCCGACGGCTATCATTGGTCTCGGCTTCGGTAGTTTAGGTTGTGGTGTCGGCATCGGTACGGTGGGGATTGGTGGCGGCAGTGCTGGCGTTTGTTGTGGTTGTTTCGCCCAGCTGATCCGCTTCTTGCCTGTTACGGTCTCCGGTGTGTCCGTCCCTGCTTTTGCTTGCTGTGCTGCGTTGCGAGATGTCGTCGGCTTCTCCTCATCGCCTTGGGGTTTTTTCGGCGGGGCCATCACCTTTGTCTTGGAGACCCTCATCCTGTTCAGGACCTTGGTTCCTGCCTCCAGTCTCTTCGTCCGTCTTCCTTCGGCTTAGGAGACTTAGGAAACTAAAAACGCAGTATCGTAGAGAATGATCATATCTACCAGATTGCCGAATCTGAATCAGATCGGCTTATAATTATAGCAAGAATAAAGAAATTAATTTTCAGTTGCTTCCCCCGCCCCATCCTGCAAGACACACACTACTCTATCTCCTTCTCGCTCGTACACTCTGCCGCGTTCAGTGCGCGAGCAACCCCTAGCGGAAGAGATGTAGAATATAAATGGTACATCTATAACACTAGTCAACACGATTTTTCCTCAAGGAACAAAACCAACTTTTTATTAAAGATTTGGAGCTTAGAAATCTTACGTCTGGTTGTAAAGAACTTTGCTATTTTGAAAAGATAATTAAAACAGCTAGAAGTTAAGCCCAAACACTTTGTGATTACAGCTTACCGTCTGGGAAATATAAAGCATTGAAATGCAAAAATGATGATTTTTGATGGTATTTTTTATGAAATTTTGACTTTAAAAACTCGAGAAAAGTCGAAAAAAAAATATATCTTGTGTCCTCTATTTTTTTGTGTATAGGTGCGTTAATTTGGCGTCGTTTAAGGTATCGCTCATTAAAATCTATGGAGAGACTTTGGAGACTTTGGTTAACCAAACCTAAAATATGGAAAAAAATGCACAAAAAAATACCTTTTTGAAGGCGGCGGGCCCAACTGCCAATTGGGAACAAAGCAAACGAAAAAGGGTTGTACATTTGGTACCTGTTCGCGTTCCTTTGGTATTAAATGTTGTTGACAGTTACTTTTTTCGTGACCTAAGGTAGAATACCTATTCATGTCAAATGTTTCCTTTATATTCTCACAAGTGCAGGTCCACAAAAATTGGATCTCGTCGCGTCTACCTAATCATAGTCATGGATATATAACGCTGTGCCTATAGTGTCTGTGCCTTAGTGTAGTTCTGACTTCCCTCAGAATACGATCGTGTGTTTACCAAAACATCTAACAATTAATTCAAATCAATTGCCATGGATACCTCTGGCCGATCATTTTCATGTGCTTTCCAAGCAGACTCATTTTGCTACATATGTGGTAAGTACATGATGATCAACGAAATAAAAATCGCTTTTACCGAAACTCTCCAAAAACAGTATGAAGAAAACTTTAAAATCAAACCCGAAAGTTTTGTTGAAAAGTGGGCACCAAGCTATATATGTCAAATGTGTAGATTGAATTTAACAGCATATGATTACGACGAAAAGTAAGTAACTCTAATCCACAAAACTATTAACTTTTCCCAAAATTCTAAACATTATTTTTTTCTTAAAATTTTTTTTAGAAAACAATTTAACTTTGGTAGTCCAATGATGTGGAAAAAAACAGATATTCACGGCGCCGAATGTTTCTTTTGTTCAGTAAAGAAAACTGGAATTGGGAAACACATAGTTTACCCGAAACCATCTGGCTTCGGCTTTACCCTTCCTGCTCCTTCCGAGGAAATACCGCCCCTAAAACGCCAAAAAGGAGAGGTATCTGCCTCGTCGAATGGAACAACGGATTCAAGCAATAACTATTCAGGAGAATGGAAATTTTGCAATCCTATTTCACAGGAACAATTGAACGATTTGGTGAGGATCCTGGATCTTCCTATATATAAATCCGAGCTGCTTGGATCTTTTTTAAAGGATGCCCGTTTATTGAAGGAAGGTGTCAAAATAACTCATTTCCGGACGCGTCATTTGGTTCACGCACAATTTTATATGACGAAGGATGACATGTGCGTTTGCCACGACATTTTCGGACTCTTCGAGCAACTTGGTGAAGCGTACGACCCAAAAGATTGGAGGTTATTTGTTGACAGCAGTAAGGAAAGTTTAAAGGCTGTTTTGCTACATAATGGAAACCAAAAGCCGTCTGTTCTTATCGCCCATGCTGTTAATATGAAGGAAACATATCAAACAATGGCTAAGTTGTTTGTAAACATAAAATATAAAGAACACCAGTGGAAGGTCGCGTGTGACTTGAAGGTTGTAGCCATGTTAACGGGATTGCAAGGTGGTTACACAAAACACTGCTGCTTCCTGTGCCTATGGGATAGTAGAGCTAGAGAACAGCATTATTCAACAAAACTCTGGCCAAAACGGGAGGAACATACTTTGGAAAATTACAATGTAAAGAATGCAGCTCTCGTGAAGTTTGAAGACGTTATTTTACCACCATTACACATTAAGCTGGATAAGGAAGGTGAATCGACGAGTTACCTAAAAACTGTTTTTCCACGTCTGTCGCTGGCAAAAGTGAAAGAAGGAGTATTTGATGGCCCCCAAATTCGAAAACTACTAAAAGATGATGGATTTGAAAATATTTTATCTACGAATGAAAAAGCAGCTTGGAACTCATTCCGAATGGTAGTAGCAAATTTTCTTGGCAACAGCAAGAGTGATGATTACGTTAATATCGTTCAAGACCTAATTGAGAATTATGAAAAAATTGGAGCCAACATGTCACTAAAAATCCATTTCCTACACTCCCACTTGGACTTTTTTCCGACAAACCTAGGGGACGTTAGTGATGAACACGGAGAGAGATTTCACCAACAATTAAAGGCTATGGAACAACGTTATCAAGGTGTTTGGAATGAAAACATGATGGGCGACTATGTGTGGACTCTCATAAGGGAATCTGATTGGAGTGACAAAGGAAGACAGCCAGAAAACTTAAATTATTTTATGAACAGTAACAAGCAGTAAAAAATAAAAAGTTTGTATATCCTTAGAATTGACTAAAAAGTCTAAAAATTACTGATTGTTGTATGGGTTAGGGAATGAAAATCTATATCTCAGGTATTTCTACTTTGGTTTCATTGAAATATGAATAGGTAGAAACGACAAACGTCTAATTTGTGTAAAAATAAAGGTCAACATTTGACCTGAACAGGTACCCATACCTCAGATTGGGCACAACGAAAGAAAGATCCAATTTTTGTGGACCTGCACTTGTGAGAATATAAAGGAAACATTTGACCTGAATAGGTATTCTACCTCAGGTCACGAAAAAAGTAACTGTCAACAACATTTAATACCAAAGGAACGCGAACAGGTACCAAATGTACAACCCTTTTTCGTTTGCTTTGTTCCCAATTGGCAGTTGGGCCCGCCGCCTTCAAAAAGGTATTTTTTGTGCATTTTTTCCATATTTTAGGTTTGGTTAACGAATTTTAGCTCCAAAGTCTCTCCATAGATTTTGATGAGCGAAACCTTAAACGACGCCAAATTAACGCACCTATACACAAAAAATAGAGGACTCGACTTTTCCTGAGTTTTTAAAGTCAAAATTTCGTAAAAAATACCGCACAAAAATCATCATTTTTGCATTTCAATGCTTTATATTTCCAAGACGGTAAGCTGTAATCACAAAGTGTTTGGGCTTAACTTCTAGCTGTTTTAATTATCTTTTCAAAATAGCAAAGTTCTTTACAACCAGACGTAAGATACTAAAGTTATGTGAAAAAAACTATCGCTACCTCTGAAAAAAGCTAAAAAAAAAATACCAGACTTCAAAAATTCTAAAAAAAAAGTTCTGCCATAGAAAAAAAACCATTATTCTTTAAAAAATTTTAAATCCCCATATCTATCAGAAAAAGTCGGTTTGGATCCTTGAGGAAAAAAAAAGTTAGATTTTGTCGAGTAGTGTAATCTACATGTTAGATGTAAAATATACATTGTAGATGTAGATGTAGATAGAAGATGTAGCAAAAAAATGTAAAATATTAAATTTTTTTTTAAATTCTAAAATTCAAAAAAATCATATGCTCAAAAATGTATATGCTGACTGAGTACGGGTATAAGTAGAGTCGCGTCCCCAGAAGCGACTCACACGTTCATTCTCGGTTTACTTAAATCAATTATTTGTCATATACGTACGTGTACCAAAGATGTACAATACGAAGATGTTGCACGAGGAGCAAATGCTCGTTCAATTTTCGTTTGACGTTTCATGGTACGGTCGCACGGGGAACTTCTTCCTTTCTATTTTAGGCTAGCCTTTGCCGCTGCTTTTGACTTCGTAAATGCAGCGGCCCGCGTCGAGTCGAGAGACAGAATACACCAACAAAATATGAAGTCTGACGACGGGAATAGGTACAGGGCCGTATTAGCTGTTGCCTAGGGCCCCCACTAGGGCTAACAGCAAAATTTGTTGAAAAAACAATACTCCAAACAAATTCCAAAAATAATAGCCACTCATAAACATACAAATTAATCATAAAAACATAAAATTTTTAAGTTTTTATTTTAAATGAAGAAAGAAAAGAGCTCGCGTGAAAAAATAGAGGGCCCCAGATTGATGGTTGCCTAGGGCCCGGTTGAGGGTGGATCCGGCCCTTAATAGGTCGAGTTTGGTTTTAAAGTTGTTATTTGTTTGTATTGTGTGTATTTACAGTGGGGACTCAGCCAAAAAAGAGGTGGAAAAATTAAAAAATATTTGATGAACGCTTTGAATAAAACAAATGTACACATCTAGTAGAAAATTTTCCAGAGTATCCGAATCTAATTTTCGAGATAATTTTAATTTAGGAGATATGAGCAGAGATATATGAAAATGAAATGTACAAAAATGTATTGAACCCTTTTTCATATCTGCTGCGCATCTTCTGAGCGGTTTCGAGCTCGCTCGGCTCTTTTCTTACGAACAGACGAAGCTTTACGACAGCGGGCTCGCAGTCAGAGACGAAGCATAGCCGAAAAGCGAATTGAAACCCCGCGCGCTCCCTCTGTCTATGGGGCGTACCGGTAAGCCTCGCCATAGAACAGCTTACAGTATAGTCTTTGTTACAATATTTTCCAAAATGGATGTACAAAGTAAGCATGCTGTTTTAATTTTTGATGAAATCTCAATTACCGCAAAAAAATGATGAAATTTCAATTTGAAACCTTAATATCTTCCAGGCGTTAAGCTGCAGTTGCAGAGGGTCTGGGTCGGATTTATAGCTGCATTTTTCAGCTTTTCAGAACTGCAAAAGTCTATATAACCAGATATAAGATACTTAATTTATGTGAAAAATAGAAGCACCACCTCTGAAAAAAACCCATTTAAAAAATACCAGATTTTAAAAAATCTCTTTAAAAAAAAACTACACTATAAAAAAAAACCATAATTCGTTAATATTTTTTAACCCGAAATCTATAAGAAAAAGTTATTTTGGGCAACAGCCTAATTCTAGTATTGAGTGGTAATCTAAGTGATAAAAACCCAATGAAGTCAGCTCGACAAAAAAATAATAATGTGGAAGAATACCTTATGGAAATGAAAGAGTATTTTGAGAAATGTCGTTATCCCAGCAATGTATATTGTATTGATGGACTTATTCTCGTTATGAATTCAATACTATTACTTGCACACGACGTATGGAATGAAAATACAGATGTTTACTTCTTGATTTTGTCTCGACTGAATCAAGATGCCTTGAAGATCCTTTTTTATCTAATAAGAAGCAGAGGGGTTACCAACAATAAACCAATTCTCTTCAAATTCAACGCAATCATTTTAAAAATGTTGTCAATGAAAATATTTACCTCAAAAAGTACAACTGTGAACAGGATAATGACAGCATGCTTGTAAGTGTTATTAATGAGGAAAAGCAAGAAATTCAAGCCAAAATCTCGGAGAACAAAGAGGTTGCCTTAGAAAAATGCAATAATGACCATAACCCTCATATAACCGAGACTATGGATTTTTCTTCCACTAATATTATTAGTGCAAGTAGTGAAAACGCATTGCGCTATTTTACAGGTTTTTGTTGTATAAGTCGCAACAAAAGTTTAAAAACAACATTGTGCACAAAAGAAAAGTGGCATTGGGAAACACAAGAAAATAGTTTACCCAAAACAATTTGGTTGCGGCTTTACCCTTCCTGCTCGCCCTTTAGAAGAAATACCGCCACTAAAACGCAAACAAGAGGAGACGGATTCAAGTAATGACCAATCAGGAGAATAGAAATATTGCAAGCCTCTTTCACAGGAACAATTGAACGATTTAGTGAGCAACCTGGATCTTCCTAAAAGTAAAGCCGAGTTTCTTGGATCTTTTTTAAAGGATTCCGGCTTATTAAAGGAAAACGTCAACTTAACCCATTTCCGGACGCGTCATTTGGCTAACGCACAATTTTATATGACGAAGGATGATATGTGCGTTTGCCACGACATTTTCCGACTCTTCAAGCAACTGGGTGAAGCTTACGACTTAAAAGTCGTAGCCATGTTAACAGGATTGCAAGGTGGTTTCACAAAACAATGCTGCTTCCTGTGTATATGGGACAGTAAAGCTAGAGAACAGAATTACTAAACAAAACTCTGGCCAAATCGGGAGGAACATACTGTGGAAAATTACAATATACAGAATGCAGCCCTCGTGAAGCTTGAAGACGTTATTTTACAACTATTACACATGAATGGGACTAATGAAAAATGTTGTTAAAGTCCTGGATAAGGATGGCGAATCAATGCGTTACCTAAAAGCTGTTTTTCCACGTTTATCGCTGGTAAAAGTGGCAGGAGTATTTGAGTATTTGGGGCCCAAATTCCCTACTAAAAGATGATGGATTTGAAAATATTTTATCTACGAATGAAAAAGGCACCTTGGAACTCATTCCGAAAGGTAGTAACAAATTTTGGTGGTAACAGCAAAAGTGATGATTACGTTAATATCGTTCAAGACCTAATTGAGAATTATGAAAAAATTGGAGCCAACATGTCACTAAAAATCCATTTCCAACACTCCCACTTGGAATTTTTTCAGACAAACCTAGGCGACGTTAGTGATGAACACGGAGAGAGATTTCATCAATTCAAATCTATGGAACGACGGTATCAAGGTGTTTGGAATGAGAATATGTTGGGCGACTATGTGTGGACTCTCATAAGGGAATCTGATTCGAATGACAAAGGAAGACATCCACAAACTTAAATTATATTAAAAACAGCTGTGACGGCACTTCGGCCGGGGTATGCTCGCCGCTCGACGGAGGAAAATGCACTCCGACTATGAATCAGAAGAAAACAGCAAAGATTAAAGTGTAGAGGAATCGTAGGCTCTAGCACGATGATCAATGCATTCCAAAGAAATGGACAGTATATAGCAGGGAGAACTGTGTTCTAGAGGAATCGTGCGCTCTAAGAACCACAGCAATCAATGCTTACCAAAAGCCTTGGGGAGCGAATCGACCCTTGCCCCTTGGTCCAAGAATGGAATGGTGCTGATGGCTCTGGCGTAGCTGCTTATATTGCCAAAAGTCAGCTGTTGGCTCCCTTCTTTGGCACTAGCGCGTTTTCATGATCAGCTGCTAGTGTGGACATTTGGTTCTGAGGGCTGGGCACACTGCTGGCGCTGGGATTTGAATGTTGGAGTGTGGCCGTTTGCTAGGATCGCTGGTTCGTGAAATGAGTTTTATTTTTTTGGTTTTGTTTAATTAACTAAATCTTCATTGATGTTCTCTTATATATCTAGCTAAATGTTTATATATGTTAACTGGAATGTGATATAATGTAATGTGACGTAATGAATGTAATTTAATGCATCTGTGACGTTGTTGCTGGGAGTCACACTCCCCCCTCCCCTTCTAGGTTAGGTCTTCAGGATGTCCTTTCTGCGTTGAACCAGTCGACGAGTCGTACGTCGCCAGACCTGCCGATTTTAGCCCAGCATGTCCTGCCCGGTGTCTCTTCGCTCCATAGCTTGAACCTTCGTTGGGTGTGCTCCTTGCGGTCGTCTATCGCTCGGTTGGACGATCGTCACCTGACTTTGTCTGAGCGTACACCCTGTGGGTACCTCCCAGTTGCTGGGTATGGAAGCCTTTGTGCTCTTTGGTTAGGCCCGTGTTGTTGCTAGGCTGGGTGCTTGTATGTCCGCTGTTCGTCGTGGCGTTGGGCTTGGCATCTTTGTGATTTGTTTTGACGCGGCGTTTGGTGTTCGGCCGGGTCTCAGTACCTCTGGTTCTTGGATCTGTGGTGGTCCTCCAATATCCAATACGTTCTTATCGCTCTCTTCTAGCTCAACTTGTCGTGCCCAGCTGATCCGCTCGGTGGTCTTCGGTTGCGCCTGCTCTGGACTGGTTGTGTTGGCCCAGCTGATCCGTTTCTTTCGTTGGCCTTCGTTCCATTGGCCGGCCGCCTCTAGCGAGGTGTTGGTGTCGTTGGGTTCCTTGGTTCGCCGCGGTGCCGCTACTTTGGTGCTGGACACCCTCATCCTTCCTCCCTGTTGCGGTGGCGTTTGCAACACCTGGACCTTGCGTTGTTTTGCCTTCGTCTTAAATTTTCGAGCGCTCTTTTTGAACTTGTCCATGGTTCTGCAAAGAAAGAGAGGTGTCGTTATTTTGACTGTTTCTTGTTCTTCTTTGCTTGCGGGTTTTAGGTGCGCTCGACTTTTTTTGTTAGTAGAGGTATCTTTGACTGTTACTAAGACTGGAGACAAGAGTTCGAGGACCTTACAAGGACCTTTGTATTTTGGTTCGAGTTTTGCTGTGATCTTGTCGATTTTCTTAGAGAGTGGGTGCGTTCGGACCAATACTATGTCCCCTATCTTTGGCCTCCAGTCTCTTCGTCTTAAGTTGTAATGTCTTGTCTGTTTTGCTGCTGCTTCCTCCATGTTCTGCCTTGCTACTGCTTCGGCGTTGTGTCGTGCGTTCGCACTTTCTTGCGTTGTTAGTTCGGTAAGCCCTGACCCTAGTGTTACTTCGTCGAAGAGATTTCCTGGCAGTTTGAGCTCTCGTCCGAATAATAAATATGCTGGTATAAATCCTGTCGATTCCGATCGAATGCAGTTGATGCTCGTCCCACTTATTATGTCTTCCCCGGCGAACTGTGCTATCATGGTTTTCAACGTTCGGTTTGCTCGTTCGGTCGGATTATCCTGTGGCGTGAATTGCTGCGTAATTCCCCATAATTGCATTACCTGTTTGGTTTTCTTGCTTGTGAACTGCACGCCGTTGTCCGAAATCAGCTGCTTTGGCGCTCCTCCTCTTGTTAATATTTTTTCTCGGAACGCTTTTATTAGTATATCGGCAGTCGGATCCTAACTTTCGTCGTATCACTTGGTGGCCTGCTGTTATATTCGTATGATTTTCCGTTACTACTCTATGCCTTTCCTGTTTTGGTACGCACAGCCTCCATGGTTGGTCGTATTCATCTGTTTGGCTTGGTATGTGCTGGTATAATCGATCGTGCTTTATAGTGTAGTCTTCTGATATTTTTGGATTTGTTTGTACTTGTTTCCACTTGGTTTCGTACCAAGCGCATTCTACCAGTTCTGTGAACCTCACTTCTTCGCGTGGTAAGCGGGAAAAGCCGTCCCCCACTGCATTTAGTTTCCCCTTCCGGTAAAGTATTTCGAATGTGAATGGTTGTAATCCCAGCGCCCATCTTGCTATTCGGCGGGAGGGGATTTCGATGGAATTTAACCATTTCAGGGCTAAGTGGTCTGTTATTCCTACGAACTGGTAACCTTCGAGGTACATCCTCATTTTGAAGATTCCCCAGTAGATGGCGAGGTACTCTTTTTCCTTGGCTGAGTATTTCGTTTCTTCAATTTTCAGCTTGCGGCTATCGTACCTAATTACGTGTTCTCCGTCTGCGTGCTCCTGAGTGAACACAGCTCCTAATCCGCAGTCGCTCGCGTGTGTTTGCATATTGCTTGCTGGGTTTCTCTCTCTATCATGGGAACTTTCTGTTGATGGCGCGTTATCAGAGATGCCGTCTGATCACTGTTGTGGAGTTGTGGAGTCCCTCCTGGGGTGTCCCCTTGTAACAAAAAACTTAATGTTGTCCCTACAGTGGGAATGATAGGAACTTATGGGTGGTTCTTGGGTGGTTCCCTTCAAGGAAGAAATATTTGTGGGGGAGCGTTGGCTGCTTCACAGTATGTATACATTTAATTTAGTATATACATGTCTAAAATAGGAATATGTATATTTAAGTGTGCAATTCAAAATAAATTAAACAAATAACGGCTTTTATTTGTATATTTTAATTATTTCCCACGACCACCCCCACCCACCCTGCCCATTCCTCATTTATATTGCGGCAGTTCAGCTCAGGTCGCTACATCAGCCCTCAAAACAAAACGAAAAACAAAACATTCAATTCAAGCGTAAAAAAATTGTAGAGCCCACACACAAGCACAGTATATATGAATACATGGCACACACACATTTATGTTACCTGGAAACGAAACTCAAAACTAACTCAAAATGGTTTCGGAAAATTAGAACTGATAAATATTTTGTCGTGTCTGGTTTACACACATACATTTGCAATTCTTAGCTTGCTTTCGCTTTCCGACATGAGCCATACATGTCGAACGGCCCAGCTCCCGAACCGAATGGCCTGGCTCCCGACCCGAATGCCTCAGCTTTGCAGAGCCGAAGGCCCTGGGAGCTGGGACAGAAAACTCAGCTGCGACACGTTCGATGTATGAACTGGCAAGTCTTAAGCAAACATAAGAGTACGGAATTTGTAGCAATAGGTTAGGTAGGTTAGGTTGTGGCGGTTGTCGGGATCGCCAGGAACCCGACACACTTGGGCCGGTTACGGGCCGTTGTGATGCCGCGTCGATCATGTCCTCTTCCCTTGTGAGACACTATGTCAGCAGCTGTCCCATCCGGATTCCCTTGTGAAGTTTGCGATCCTTCTTGGACTCATATTAGACATGTCCGATACGTCGTTCATGAGAGGAATTAATTCTTAAACGAGAGGGAACGTGAGTCGCTTCTAGGGACGCGAATCTACTTATACCCGTACTCAGGCAGTATATAGATTTTTGAGCATGTAAATTTTGAGAATTTTAGAATAAAAAAAAAAAATTTTACATTTTACACTTTTTTGCTACGTTTGTTATCTACATCTACAATGTATATTTTACATCTAACATGTAGATTATACATGTACCATTTAGATTCTACATCTCCTCCGCTAGGGGTTGCTCGCGCACGGAACGCGGCAGAGTGTGCGAGCGAGAAAGAGATAGAGTAGTGTGTCTCTTGCTGGATGAGGCGGGGGAACCAACAGAAAATTAATTTCTTCATTCTGGATAAAATTATGTTCCGATCGGATTCATATTCAGCAATCTGGTAGATATGGTCATTCTCTACGATACTGCGTTTTTAGTTTTATCGTATCTTCAAAATTGTGCCTGCCACAGATTTTCGTCCTTTGTGGGGGCGGAAGGGGGCGGGGCGAAATTTTGAAATACACTTGTAGCAGTGTGATATCACATGAGTCTTGAAACCAAATTTGGTTGCCCTAGCTCTTATAGTCTCTGAGATCCAGGCGCTCAACAAGACGGACAGACGGCCGGACTGACGGACATGGCTATATCGACTCGGCTATTGATGCTGATCAAGAATATATATACTTTATGGGGTCGGAAACGTTTCCTTCTCTGCGTTGCACACATCCACTTTTACCACAAATCTAATATACCCCTAAACTCTTTTTTGAGTACGGGTATAAAAACCATAATTCGTTAAAAATTTGTAAACCCCGAAATCTATAAGAAAAAGTTATTTTGGGCCACAGCCTAATTCTAGTGTTGACTAGTGTAACCAGATTCGAGTCTAGTATGAAGCTGAAAAGTGACTCACCCCTTCATTTGTGTCCGAGCTCCCCCATTGAGTGTGGTGAGCGTTGGCGTCGCAGTCTATTATAAGGCCTGTATTCGACGTCTTGCTGTCGCTATATAGTTTGCGAACGAGGTCACATGGAGGATCGATTTCCTCGTGGGCCATGTAGGACGACATCAGTCTTTTGTTGTCCCCTGTTGATGTTCTGTTCTCCAGACTATTCTGAATAATAAATCCGGATAGAAGGACCACAAATGTTGTTGTTACTGAGACGAGTTGTAAATTCGAACTGTTTTATTATCAAAACTTATGCACGATATATAGGAAACTCTAACATAATTAAACTAAGACCAACGCTAAGAAAAGAACAAATGTGCGGCACTTGTTCCCACGATCATCATTGATAGTGACAAGTGTGTGTGACTGTGCGACAAGTGTGTCGACAGATTTGGGTTCGACGCGACCCATGTAGATGACTTTATGGTCGAACCGATCGTAGATTTAGGTGTCCCTTTTCTCAAGTGGCCTCCTTCAAGTGGACTGTATTATTTATGGGGTAGCCTGTGTCGTTCCTGTTCATGTTTATGAACATCTTGCCCGCGATCCGCTAGAGTAGAACTGTATTTTGTGTTCGTTGTCTGCTGTTGGGTTCTGTTCATGTCTATGAACATCTTGCCGCGGTCTGCAAGGTTTGTAATTATTGCACCGTGGTATGGTGCTGCCCATGGTCCGCCAAGGTTGGGACTGTCGCTGTGTGGTGTGGAGTTCTGTTCATGGTTTGAACATCTTTCCGGGGGTACGAGCGGTTTATGTCGACTGTCTTTAAATCTGACCTTCTTCCGTACATACCGCTTCAGTGTGAAGAATCCGGAGTACTTCTCGGGATGAGAGCTGAGTTCTTTTAGCTTTTGTAGTTTATCCTTGGGTTTTTTCCAAAAGTTCTTTTGAATCTTTTGAACCAGTTTCCACTTTTGAAGAGATGTTATGGCTACATCTTTTTTTGGAACTGGTATTAGCAATGTAGATTTGCTAATTTGAAAATTTCCTGGTGTCAAAACATCTTTGCCATTTATATTGCTTGGTATATAACATGGACGATAGTTTTTTCCTTTTTCGGTATGATTCTGCACTGTTGTCGTTTCTTCTTGCTGATAAAGTATTCCTTCATTTGGGAGGTTTTCCACGATCTGAAGATTTTCGTTGCTTACGATTCTGCCTCTTACCACGGAGGGGGATGACAGGGGCTCGATGCTTCCGATAGCTACCCTGCTATAAAAGTCAAGGTTTTATGCTGTCGTGTTTAGTTGCCACTAGCTACCTTGCTATAAAAGTCAAGGTTTTATGCTATTCTGTCTCTTACAACTGGTGGGGGATAACAGGGGCTCTGGTGCTGATATGTCTGAATTTCTTACCGCGGGTGGGGGAAACTCAGAGGCTCGATGGACCAAATGTTGATGCGACTTCTGTTCTCCAGACTATTCTGAATAATAAATCCGGATAGAAGGACCACAAATGTTGTTGTTACTGAGACGAGTTGTAAATTCGAACTGTTTTATTATCAAAACTTATGCACGATATATAGGAAACTCTAACATAATTAAACTAAGACCAACGCTAAGAAAAGAACAAATGTGCGGCACTTGTTCCCACGATCATCATTGATAGTGACAAGTGTGTGTGACTGTGCGACAAGTGTGTCGACAGATTTGGGTTCGACGCGACCCATGTAGATGACTTTATGGTCGAACCGATCCTAGATTTAGGTGTCCCTTTTCTCAAGTGGCCTCGTTCAAGTGGACTGTATTATTTATGGGGTGGCCTGTGTCGTTCCTGTTCATGTTTATGAACATCCCCTGTATCTCTAGGCTAGCCGCCGTGTTGTCGCCGTTGCTAAAATTGTGGACAAGAGAGATATTTAGGTGTCTTTTGGCAAGTATGCAGGTACGAGTTTTATCTTCCGTTTGGGCTACGGTTAGCTTGTAGTCCTTCGTCGCTACCACCCAAGGCTCCTGGATTAGGACTACGTCGACTCCGCTTGAAACCAAGCGGAGTATGAGAGCAGCAGATGCTGCTTTACAGTGGTGGAGATTGATCTGCAGAAGTTTTAGATGCCATGGGTGTGCTTGGGTTTTTAAAGAGGTGATCAAAGGAATTTGACGACCCCTATATAACGAAGACTCTCTACATCTCGCTTGTTCGTCCGATTTTAGAGTACGGCTCTTGTGTATGGTGTCCCCAGTACAAAGTACACCAGGACCGTATAGAATCAGTCCAGAAAAACTTTTTACTTTTTGCTCTGCGTGGCCTTAACTGGGATGCAGGTGTGAGACTGCCATCTTATCCTCGTAGATTGCTTTTAATAAACCTTCCAACCTTAGTTAGTCGTAGAAAAATGCTTGGAGTGATTTTTATGCACGACCTGATCAAGGGTGACGTAGATAGCCCTGACTTGTTGAGCCACATAAACTTTACGATTCCTGTTAGATCTACTAGAAACTTCATTCCTTTGTTCCTTCCGCTTTGTAGATCGAATTATTTCTTGCACGAACCATTTAGGGTCCTTTGGTCGGACTTCAATTCCCTCTACCACATAATATCAACTACTAATACCCTTCCTCTTCTTAAATCACTAATACTAACATACCTTTCCCGTACTTAGTTATATTTCTTAGCTATCTTTGCATGTTTAGCTCTTTGAGTTATGTTTAGCTCTAATTTTCCTCGAATTTTAGTCTAACACCTATCTTTCCTGCATGCTCGCGATCGGCTCGGTAACACGCGTCGCGCGTCATGCGGCAGCGCCCCTCGGTCGGTTGGGCGGGAGGAGGGCTGCGTTTCTGCCTGGGTTCCGCGCGTAACAGGCTTCGGCTTGGTGTCGCATGGGCCACTTGATGGTGCAGTCATTGCATATCAACGTCCAGACATAATTAGAGACATCGTTGTGATCAATCTCCACCACTGTCGTGTCGGCGTCCGAGTCGTCGGTGACACATTGCCTCAAAGTCCCTCATGATGTTCGTGTCTGTGAGGTAACCATCCTGTTCCGGCACCAACTCGTCATCGGGTGCTTCGATCTTCGAGGCAACCTCCTGCTCGACTGTCGACAGGACGGGCCTCGGCCACTGCGTCCGACTTATACACCTTGTTGGTGACCGAGCTGAAGCCGTAGTTCAGCTCACTCTTAGCGGCTTCAATCGGGGCTAGCGACTACTTGTTGAGGATGACCACCACTTGGTTTGTGGAGCCCTGTGTCGTCTCAACTTTCACAACGTTCCAGTCCTCGGTGGGAAAGTGTAGATTGCATCGCTGCAACATCTTGAGGATGCGCTCTGGCTCCTTCATTGAAGCGGGCACCCATATTCTGGCCCTCGGTCTACTGGGCACTACAGTCTACCGTGACGAGCTTCGGCCCTGGCTAGACCTCTCCGACTTGTGCTACCGCTGCTTTATACAGCTGCAAGGAGCGCTCGTCTTTGCAGGCTACGATCTTTGTGTTTCCCTGGAACCATCCCATGTCCTTACAGCAATAAAATGATGCCATTTTTCAAGCAGCTAACACTAACCGATACGAGTTTTCCTCAAAAAACCAAACTAATTGTTATACCCGTACTCAAAAAAGAGTTAAGGGTATATTAGATTTGTGGTAAAGTGGATGTGTGTAACGCAGAGAAGGAAACGTTTCCGACCCCATAAAGTATATATAAATTATATTTAAGTGTATTGTCCGCGCTGCGGTCTCCGTCGCTTCCGCTCCGGTGGCAGCAATCTGGTCCTATGGGCCCGCTCCTGCAGCGGGGGGGGTGGTGGTTGCCGTTTGGCAACTAAGTGATGATTACGGTGAGAGGGTGACTGCCCTCTGTCTCGCCGGCCCTTAAGGCTCAACGGTATAATGATATAATAAATGCTTTACGACTTTTGTCGGAGTTTGATGCGAACGTTCCGTTCGTTTATTCATAAAATCTTAAACTAAAACTTAACTCCCAGATCCCCAGCTCACGAACCATTCATACAAGAAAGGAATTCGCTGACCGCTGCACATCCGCCAGAATCAGGCGACGGCCGTTGGCCAATGGAGTGAGGGACGGCCCACAACAGCGTCAGTGCTGTGTCAGCTTTCTGAACTGAGCGCTGCAAGATGTTTATGTGTGGGGTGGCGCAAGATGGTGAAGTTAAGGTGGTGCGATAACTTGTAATATGTGTTAACTACTCCCCCCTTGGGTGATCCCTGTCCTCGGGGATGCCGATCTCCCTGATGACATTCTGGAGCCTGATTGAGCCCGCAAACCAGATCTTGGGTGATCCGCCGGATGTCACATCATTCCTTAGATCTTCTATAACTTGAATGTTGTGTTCGTTCATCCGTCGCAGGAGTGGTAGGCTGAGGACTTCGTCGTGCCCTAATATGTTGAGTAGGGGGGAAGCCCCGGTGCCTGGTACCTTGCTCACGGCTCCGTTGAGGTTCACGTATGTGGTGTCGTTTATTGTGGCCTTGCTCTCGAATGTAACGAGATTAGCCCCTCTTGTTGTTACTAGGGGTCCGTTGTCCACGCTGACCCTTGCCGGCTGCCCGTTGATGATGATTATGCCATCGTCCACCAGTGTGACGGGCTCCAGGTGGCTCGGTTGCGTGCGGCATGAGGCTGCGCCTCCGGCGTGTATCTCGCGGGCGCAAGTGCTGTGTGCGGCCTGCTTGCAGAATGTCGCGAAGTTGGTGACGACGCATTCGGTTACCGCCAGGATCCCCTCTTCGCATTCTGCTGCAACGTTGTCTTGTAGTTGTAGCACGGTGTTGTTGCGCGCCACGGGGAAAATTAGGATTTTCTTACATCTACTTTTAATCCTAGGGTACTCAACTAAGACATGGATAACAATATTGGTTTGAAAAATTTTAATTCTAGATACATCCATAAGACTAACTATGGGGACCTCCGTGAGCTGTTCGTTAAAGATAGACTTTAGGTCGTTATGATTGAATATGATAGGCTTATTATGTTTGACTTGGCAAGTGTGATAGTCAGCATCAAAATCTGGATTTCTGGGATAAGCATTCTATTTCTAGCTAGTAATGTTTCATATAGGTGAGCGGTGTCTACCAGATCACCTTGTTTTTCTTTCAATATTTTGTTAACCGTGTCGGTGAGCAAATTGATTTGTCTCTGTGCTTCTGTGTTGATCACTGCCTGTCTATTGTTTGACTCTATAAGTTGAGCTTCTGTTAGTTTGATTCTTTCGAGGTCTAATGCATCAGGGGTACCCGCAACAACTTTGAGTGCTGTTCCCAAGAATTCTAGGCTTCTTGCCATTCTATGGTGTATCATTAGGGCGGACAATGTGTTTTTCGCGTGTTCTATATCTACTTCTAACAGCTTTCGCATATGCGATTGGGGAAATAACTCGGACATTTTTGCAGTATCGTCTATGATGTTCCCTAACTCGGTCAAATTTGTCGAGTGCCTCACCCAGCTTCTTTGTTCCCACACCAACACATCTCCGTCCCGTACAGGGATGTAGTTCGCCTGGGAAAAGTCGGTAATCCGCGCATTTGTTGTGGTAAGGAGTATGAGGAGTATCGCGGCAAACCTGTGGGAGTGATAACTAGATTTCTAGTAAATGTTGTTTAGATTATCTCAAATTGTCCTTATGGACCACCCTCCCTCTAATGAGGACAGATGTTCCCAGATCTGCCTGCACCCGTTCTTCCGTGTACAACGGGGTTAGCTTGTTTCCTAACCTTCTGTTATTCTTTGGGTATACTTTTTCACCTACTTCGAAAACTCTGTTTTGTCTGCTGGGGTTAATCCTGCCGAGGTTGTCCTTTTGTGCCCTGTCGATTTTGGCTTTAATTGTCAACTTAAGATCTTTGTCGTTGGTATGAACTGCTTCAACCGGCCTCTCGTCTATGACCGAATGCAACGTTTTGTTGTATTCTACCGTGGCACGCATGATTAGTTCGATTGTATCGTCGATTTTTTTGTCGATTTTCATGCATCTTGCAATCTCTGCCAGGGTACTGTGAAACCTCTCTACCTGCCCGTTGGAGCTACTATGAAGAGGAGGTGCGTTAACTACATCAACTCCGTATTGGTTTTTTAACAGAGACGTAATTGTTTCGGAACTGAAGGCGGCTTCGTTGTCGCAATATATGGTCTTGGTATTCGGGTAGAAGTTCATCAATTGCAAGATGGGGGCACGTACTTCTACTATTGCCCTGGAAGCTAGGGGCTGCACAATGGCAAATTTTGAGAATTTGTCAATGCAGGTCAAGAAGAGTTTTTTGTGTGTGGAGAAAATATCGATGTGCAGCATTTCTCCTGCATACGACGGAATTGGGGTCACTCCTAGCTCTTGTTTTTTCGGGTGTCTATTATACTTTGCTTTGGTGCATACTTTACAGTTTATAACCACTTCATTGGCGAGTTTCGTCATCTTTGGGAAATAGTAGTCCCGGAGGATCTGCTTGACGTTTTCCTGCGCAGCCCTATGGGCACGATTGTGTTCTGTTGTGGTTATTTCCACTTGTTCGCTTGCGTCTGTGATGTCGTTCACGAAATTTTTGCAATGCCAAAATTTGGTTGCCGGAAACCTCAGCACTAGGTCGTGTTGGAGGGAGGCTAAAGTCGGAAGGTCGCAGTGAATTGCATTCACGACGTTCGGATTGACCACCTCTTTTACTGATTCGATCAGGGAGTCTCTGTTATTAAAATGGATTATGTGGCGGGTTTTTCCGCCGAAGATAATGAAGTTCCGCCGTAGCGGCTGGCTTGCTTCTTCCAGAATTATCTGGTTTCTGAAACAATTTAGAGGCTTATCAGTGGTCTCCACTGTGTAGGTCAGTGAGAGCTCGCTGTGCATAGTGGCCGCGTCTGACTGTGGCTTGTCCTGTAAGTTATTAATATTTTGTCGGGACAAGGCGTCGGCGACATAGTTTTCCTTCCCTGGTTTATAGAAAATTTTGGCGTTGTGTTCCTCTATAAAAGCTTTCCACCGTTTAATTTTCGCGTTTGTGTTTTTTTCAGACACGGCGAAGGTCAGGGGCTGGTGATCGGTGAAAATTCGTATCTCCTTAGTACCGTATAAGTAATTTTGTAGTTTCCCTATGGCCCAAACGATGGCTAGTATGGCGATGGCGTAGTTTAGCTCGCAATCTTTAAGTGTGCGCGACACCATTGTTATTGGTCTGCCACTTTGGGAAAGCACCGCTCCGATGCCGCTTGCTGAGGCATCTGTGGTTAGGTCGAAAGGCAGTTTAAAGTCTGGGTACGTTAGTACGACATCCTCTGATGCCAGTATGTTTCGCAGGCGGTCGAAATCGTCGCGTTGCGTTTCATTGAACTGAACCGAAACTTTCTTCGACATGTGCTTGCTGACCGTGCCATTTTCTCCTTTGAGTATGGCGGTTAGGGGTCTTGCTATTGCCGCGAAGTCTTTGACAGAGCTCCTATAGTACCTTGCTAACCCGAGGAATGACCTGAGGCTGAACAGCGTTTTTGGTTCAGCGTATTCCTTTATCGCCCTCACCTTTTCTGGGTCTGTCTTGGCTTCGCCCCTGGTCACTATGAAGCCTAAGAATTCAACACTTTCTCTGAAGAACTTTGTCTTTTCCGGGGCCACCCTCATGTTAGCCTCGCACAGGCATTTCAGTACCGTGTCGATGTGTCTGACATGGTCTTTTTCGTTTTCGGAAAAAATTATTACGTCGTCTACATAGACGTAACATGTTTTCCCAATCTGTTCGCGTAGATCGTCGTCGATTGCCCTTTGGAAAATGCTTCCCGCATTTTTAAGTCCGAAGGGCAAGCGACAGAATTCGTATTTTCCTCCGTTTATTGAAAACGAAGTTTTTTCCCGGTCTTTTTCCGCCATATATATTTGGTGGTACCCTGATTTCAGATCTAGGGTGGTAAAAAACCTTGCCTTTCCCGAATTTGCTAAAATCATGGGTATGCTAGGCATAGGGTATCGGTCGGCGATAGTTCGCTCGTTCAGTTTCCTGAAGTCGATTACCAGCCGTTTTTTCCTGTTGCCATTAGAGTCGGTATTTTTCTTGTCTACGACCCAAATCGGACTGTTATACGGTGACCTAGATGGCCTGATTATTCCGTTTTTCAGTAGTTCTTTGACTTCTTTGTTCACGAAGTCTGCTGCTCCCATGGGGTAGGGATATAATTTAGAGTAGACTGGTTCGTTACTCTCGGTTCGAATGGTGGCGATAACTGAGGTGTTAAAGGGAAGCGCCTCGCTAGAGGTCGAAAAAACTCTAATTCTCTTCAGTATCATTTTCTTAAATTCGGCCTTTACCGCATCTGGGACCGTTAGGTCGTCGACCTGGGTGAAATTTACACTGTCGCATTCGTGGAACTGAAGCTGTTCCGTTACGTTTCCGTACTTGATTGTTTTGTCGCGCATCGGAACCTATAATGGCATCAAACGTATTTAGCGTGTTCAACAAAAAAAATGGGGCTTTTAGCCCGAAAATGCACATTATGCACTTATCTCTTACTTCGCTGGAGCCATGTATTGAGCTCACTGTGAAAGGGGAGTCGGCAGCAGTAACGTTCTTTAGCTCCTTTATGGGCCTCACGTAATTTTTTGCCGCTCCGGTGTCGATTAGAATTTTCAGTGTTTTGCCCACCAATTGTCGCTCGACGAACGGCAATTGGGAGCGCTGTCTAAAAAATGAAGCAAGTCGTCGCCGATCACGGCGACTGCGGCCTCGGCTGTATTCGTGTACTCTTGTTCTTCCTGGTTATAGGCCTGCTGCACTATGTTATTTACCCGTTGGCGTCTCTGCCCCGATTGACGCTGGGACGAATTCTGCCTTGTGTAATTATTATTACTTTGAGGCTTTCCCCAGCTTGTGTCCACCCTAAATTTGGATAATGAAGGGTCTACCTCCATATGCTGCACTTTATTCTGGTCAATAATTTCGGTATTCCCGCGCTTTGGCCAGAGGTTGTCCTCTTGCGGCTTGCCTTGGCCTTGCTTAGGAATGAAGTGTGGATTTTTATCCTCACCTTTCCATTGCTTGCCTTGAACTTTATTGTTGCGTTTGTTGCTCTCGTAAACAATAGATTTGTCCTCTATCGCTTTTGCGTAGGATGCCGCGAATGCACTTCTTTCAATGCTGTTTTCGGCTTCCCGCGCTAGCGCTAGCGCGGACGGGAGGTCTTTGGGCTGTGCTGGCAGCACCAGTGATTTAAGCGGCCGTTTAAGCCCTGCAATAAATGCGTGGAGGGCGTCGTCCCTAACCTCCTTGTTCAGGATGGTTGCCGTGTCCGCATTATGTGACATGACTATTTTGTTCGTGACGAGCGTGAGTTTCCTCTCGACTTCGTCATAGTGTGCCATAAGGTCGGCATCACCTTGTCGAACCATTTCCAGATTCTGACGTAGTACGCGTAGGGACGTTTTGTCCGCGTATGTGCAATCTAGCCCGGCCAGAATTGCATCAAAATTTAACACGGTATTGTGGGACGTGAGTAGCGCTCGCGCGGTACCGCAAATTTTGTTTTTCAAAATGGCCACAGCCTCGTAGTGTGCCTGGCTACCTACATAAATTTTAAAGACTTCGTACGCATCTACGGCAGATTGCCTCCACGACACATATTCCTCATGGTTTCCGCTAAAGGTCGGCACCGATTTCACAATGTCTAACTTAACTTCGCACTTTATGTTAGGGTCGATGGTCACTCTTTTAAAGGTTTCTACTTGAGGGGTTTCTATAGTTAGGGCTCTCACTTGATTCCTCATAGTTTGGATTTCACTGCTGAATTCCCGTGTTAAACGCCGTTCTTGTTCAGCGAGGGCGCTGGCGATCGCGCCGTCTACCAATGCTTTTACCATTCCTGCATCCATTTCTGATCGATTTTGTTTCGGCTCTGGGGGGCGATACCCTAGGTCTAAGCTTTCGTCACTATCGTACTGTACTTTTTGTTCCCTATAATTCCAACTCATGGGCAATTACTGAGAAAAAATCAAAACACACAGCAAGATATCAAATGAACAAACTCGGGCGATCATTTATTTTATCCCACAGACGCACTCATTCAGTTTCAAAACGAAATTTTTATTGTATTGCGTGACGTTCACACTTGCACTGTCAGATATTTATATTTATAATCTTTATATTTTTTTCTTTTTATATATGAAAAGAACTCTTTTAAATTTTGTATTTTTAATTCTCTCTTTTTTTCGAACAGTCACTTACATGGTTTTATCTTTTGGGGACGTGGATTCTCTTAGGGTGTTTAAAATCCCGTTGGACGCCAATTATATTTAAGTGTATTGTCCGCGCTGCGGTCTCCGTCGCATCCGCTCCGGTGGCAGCAATCTGGTCCTATGGGCCCGCTCCTGCAGCGGGGGGGTGGTGGTTGCCGTTTGGCAACTAAGTGATGATTACGGTGAGAGGGTGACTGCCCTCTGTCTCGCCGGCCCTTAAGGCTCAACGGTATAATGATATAATAAATGCTTTACGACTTTTGTCGGAGTTTGATGCGAACGTTCCGTTCGTTTATTCATATTCATATTCAATCTTAAACTAAAACTTAACTCCCAGATCCCCAGCTCACGAACCATTCATACAAGAAAGGAATTCGCTGACCGCTGCACATCCGCCAGAATCAGGCGACGGCCGTTGGCCAATGGAGTGAGGGACGGCCCACAACAGCGTCAGTGCTGTGTCAGCTTTCTGAACTGAGCGCTGCAAGATGTTTATGTGTGGGGTGGCGCAAGATGGTGAAGTTAAGGTGGTGCGATAACTTGTAATATGTGTTAACTTATATTCTTGATCAGCATCAATAGTCGAGTCGATATAGCCATGTCTGTCTGTCTGTCCGTCCGTCCGTCGTGTTTGACGCCTGGCTCTCAGAGACTATAAGAGTTAGGGCAACCAAATTCGGTTTCCAGACTCATGTGATATCACACTGCTACAAGTGTATTTCAAAATTTTGCCCCGCCCCCTTCCGCCACCACAAGGATGCAAATCTGTGACAGGAACAATTTCAAAAATACAATAAAACTAAAAACGCAGTATCGTAGAAAATACCCATATCTACCAGATTGCCAAATCTGAATCAGATCGGATCATAAATATAGGCAGAATGAAGAATTTAATTTTCAGTTGTTTCCCCCGCCTCCGCTGCAAGACACACACTACTCTATCTCCTTCTCGCTCGCACACTCTGCCGCGTTCAGTGCGTGAGCTAGGGGTCGGAGGAGATGTAGAATATAAATGGTACATCTATAATCTACATGTTAGATGTAAAATATACATTGTAGATGTAGATAGAAGATGTAGCAAAAAAATGTAAAATATAAAATTTTTTTTTTAACTCTATAATTCTACAATATTATGCTCAAAAATGTATATGCTGACTGAGTACGCGTATAAGTAGAGTCGCGTCCCCAGAAGCGACTCACACGTTCCTTCTCGTTTAATTCTAAAAATCATAAGCTCAAAAATTTGAATTTAAAAACTTAAGAAAATTGGGAAAAATTGTATCTTGTGTATATTTTTGGTGTAAAGGTGCAATAATAAGGCGTCGTTTAAAATATTGTTCGTTGTCAAATTGTTTGAAAAAAAAAAATAATTACCGCACAAAAATCATAATTTTTGCATTTAAAAGCTGAATATTTATTTTTTCACCCGTAAGCTAAAAACACAAAGTGTTTTTAATTTATATCTAGCCGAAGTCGAGGAGAAAGGTTGCTGAACGGAGAACATCGATATTTCGAATGCCCGGTATCGCCGCAGAGCGCGCATGCAATGGGCTTTAAGGTAGTTGCAACTAGGCAGTGTTTCCGATTGCTATTGGTGTACATGTCCTTAGCGTGCTCCTGAATCTCAAACCTCTGACATCTCTGCTCCAGAAAAGCGGTAAATTGCTGGCTTGTGGATATGCTATCCATTGACGAGCATTCCTCCCACTTGGCTTGTGTGGCGCTGTCCACTTTCTCCAACATGGTCCGTCCGCATTGTTGAGCATGGGAGCATTGTGGGCTGCCGCTTGTTCAACTCCCGCTTCATGCTAATCTCCAGCATGACCACGCATTTGTCAAACTGCTCCCTCAAGGGACTGCCGATCTCATCGAGATCAATCCTCTTCAGGGCATTATGGTGCTCGTTGAACGAAGCGACCAGATCCGCTAGCAACTTTAGTCGCACATTCAACTCCTCCTCACTGAGTTCGGCAATCTTCTCCTTGCCATTCTCCGTGCTGCCCCTACCATGGATTGAACCTCGTGCGTTCAGAATGCAGCTTCCGAATCGACGAACAATGGTGAGGGGGGCAAGATTGAAGGGGTGCCATAGAAGCCATCGTGTAAGTTGAATTGAAAAGCTGGGCTTAGAATCACTGTGAGAGTGTAGAGGTTAACAGCCGGTGAATAACCTCGAACAGTTTTACACGAACTGTACAATCGATCGCAGCGTTCAAAACACACGATCTTGCAGTTTTACAGATCAGCAGCGAGAGCTAACAGTTTGAAACGCACTGCACTTGTGCATCCGACAACAGCAAAGGCATGCACACTGAGAGCACGAAACCGAAACGATACAACAGCAAGCAAGCAGACCGCAAAGAAAATGACGCGATAACCGTTCCGTTCAAAGCGAATTTATCCAACGAAAATGTTATGTTTTTTGTGATAAAATTGAACAAGTTTATGTTTATATCACGTCGGGGTCACCAAATGTTGAGCTACTGAGCTTTTTATACCCGTACTCAAAAAAGAGTTAAGGGGTATATTAGATTTGTGGTAAAAGTGGATGTGTGCAACGCAGAGAAGGAAACGTTTCCGACCCCATGAAGTATATATATTCTTGATCAGTATCAATAGCCGAGTCGATATAGCCATGTCCGTCTGTCCGTCCGTCTCGATGAGCGCCTTGATCTCAGAGACTATAAAAGCTAGGGCAACCAAATTTGGTTCCAAGACTTATGTGATATCACACCGCTACAAGTGTATTTCAAAATTTCGACCGGCCCCCTTCCGACCCCACAACGGACGAAAATCTGTGGCAGGCACTATTTCAGTGATACAATAAAACTAAAAACGCAGTATCGTAGAGAATGCCCGTATCTACCATATAGCCGAATCTGAATAAGATCGGATCATAATTATAGCCAAAATGAAGAAATTCATTTTCAGTTGCATCCCACGTATCCCCCTGCATGAAACAGGATACAGATTCTCTTTCTCGCTCACACACTCTGCCGCGTTCTGTGCGCGAGCAACCCCTAGCGGTGGCGATGTAGAATCTAAATGGTACATGTAGAATCTACATGTTAGATGTAGAATATACATTGTATATGTATATGTAGATAACAGATGTAGCAAAAAAATGTAAAATGTAAAATTCATGCTCAAAAATCTATATACTGACTGAGTACGGGTATAAGTAGAGTCGCGTCCCCAGAAGCGACTCACACGTTCCTTCTCGTTTAGTAGAGTTGTTTGGCGAGGTATTAAAAGAAACGATTATTATTCAGTTCATATTTTCACAGTTTCTTGTACTTAAGTTTATATATATGTTTGTATAAAAAAATAGCGAAAGGTGTGCAGATTTGCTAGCGAGAGTTTAGGGTCGATTGAAGGCGCGGGGCCGATTCAAGACTCAAGCATTTACTTCGCTATCACGCCACGCTCTATGCAGCAACTCTACAGCATCTATTAAATATACACCAAAACTTCCCTTGATCTGTTCTCATTCTTTATTCAATAAACAATATAATTATTATTCAATCTACGACACGGCCAGTTCTGACATTCACACGACCTCGTATGTCTCTTGTTTACTGTATTTATATTTTACTGTGCAACAATAAGTTGGATCATAGTTTTGCTCAAATCTTCGATCTCGATCTTACTCAACATTACATGCTGAACCAAACATCCATCCTTTAGCCATTCTCACATTTCGGTCTGTTACATCACTTCACAACCAGGCTATGTTCCCTTTCTAAAACACACACAAGGCCACGGAACAGACTATATCCGCCTCACAACTGGCACACACGGACTCACAACAGGCCGACTCCGCCTCAGAGGTCTCAAAAGGACCCCTCTCACACAGACCTCCGCCAAGATACCAACCACTTTGCACCTCTGGTCACAAGTCTATCTGCAACCGTGCTCTTGGTTCGGGTATCATGATACAGTCTCAGCCTTTGTGAATGTCAACACGCACCACCTCCTGGTGACCGAGAGTCTTGACCCACCTGGTCACTCTCAGCAACTCTCATCAGCTACAGCTCTACAGCTCATAAATTCTCATTTGCATACTTGTATGTTCTCTAATTTGTCAACGACTTCAACAAATACCGGTCACCATCAAGAATTTCAACAACAAGGAATGCCCTTAAAATTTGGATCTAACTTATTCTGGTGCCGTTCGCATTTGAGCAAAACATGATCTCCAACATTATGCTTCACAATTTTTGCTTTATTTACGTCCCATACAATTTCAACATCAATCTTTTTTTCATCGATTATAGGGATCAATCCCAATGACCCCTGCTTTCCAATTAAAAATTCTAGTGGGCTTACTTTAGTGACTCTATTGGCCGACTGTATGTCATTTAATGCGTCTCTACTGCCGTTAACATGCCTTTTAAAGTGGCCATCACACGCTCCACCTGCCCATTTGCTCTTCCAGTCGCAATCAAATGCAACTCAGTCTTCTGCGATCCAAAAAATTCTCTAAATGCCCCACTTGCAAAGCTCCTACCTTGATCGGCTATGATACGCATTGATACACCAAAGATTGATATGGCTGATTTGACTGCTCTTATACAATTGTCGGAGTCAAAATATAGGGTATGATACAAATGAAAAAACTTGTAAATGTATCGACTTGCACAACCATATACTCTTTCAAATCCCTTTTGCCACTTAATTTGCCACTGAAATCAATGTGAATGGTGTGCCAAGGAATATCCACCTTGGCAATCGGATGCAGTTCTATTTGAGCCTTTCCTGGTGATGGTTTCGACTATTTACAATTAATGCAGTTCTCAACAAATTTTCTCACATAATTGGCCATGTTCTCGAACCAGTAATACTCATATACTTTTTCTAGTGTCTTTTACTATCCTAAGTTCATTGTAGATTCATGCACTTGGTTGATCACGGACCATCTAAATGCTCTAGGTATTACAGGCAAGCAATGAGTCTTACCATTTCTCTGAACCCTACGAAACAGCATTCCCTTTCTTAATTAAAATGTTCCTGCTATATTTTCCCGTAATTCATTGTTCTGAAGCCAACTATCGGTAATCTCTAATAAGTTTACTTGCTTTGTTTCGGTTTTATTGACTGAGTCAACATTGGTAATTTGGACGTTTGTAGACAAGAAATCCACATGCTGCATTCTCTCGCCCTTCCGATACTCTATGTTAAAAGTAAATGAATGCAAAAATGCCCATATTCGATGCACTCTAGAAATTAGATCGATCTTATTGCGACTTGCTTTCAATGCATTGCAATCAGTATAAATTGTAAACTCACGCCTATGAAGGTAGAGACGAAAATGCTTTACCGCATAATACACAGCTAGCGTTTCTAACTCCTACGAAGTTGTACATTTACTATAGTACTCAATCACTCTTGGTTTATTATCTACTCTGTGCATTAATATTGCGCCGTAGCCACTAGCACTTGCATCTGTTTGAAGTTCAATAGAATGTTGAGGATCGAATATGATCAATACCGTATCATTGGTTAAAAATTTCATCACCAACTGACATACTTGCTCGTGTTGAGGTTTCCAGTCAAACGAATTATGTTTAAAAATAAGTTGATATAGGGGTTTCATCTTCTCTGAAAACTTTGGCACAAACTGCCGAAAATATGATGCCAGACCTATAAAATATCTTAATTGTGTAGCCGATTGTGGAGCCGGCACATTCTGTTATTTCGTCTGATTTCACCACCTTCTACTAAATAACCCATGTATTCTACACGACTTTTAAGAAACGAGCACTTGATGATATTGAAAGGGAACCCGGCTTTAATGAGTCTGTCAATAACGATACGAAGCCTCTCATATGCTTCTTCTTTTGTGCGTGCAACTATCAACCCATCGTCAATTTAGACAACGGCGTATGAATAAGCTAGTTCCCCTAATGACCGTGTTATCGCACTGTAATGAACCATGGATCCTATGGTTCGTCACAAGCAGTTGGTACAACCAACGCTACCCCCAGGTGAAGATATCAACACCAACGAACTGGAAGATGCAGCACGGGTCGAAAGACGGAGGGATGTCACCCGAGGAAAGACAGAAAACCGAGAACTCAGCACACGCGCGGCCAATCGACGGAAAGGCGCGGGCCAAGATTATATAACCGACCCCAACCTCAGGAAAACCAAGTAACCAAAGCTCTCAAATGACGAAGTCAACACCCAACGAAATGAAAACTCAGCACACGCGCCACCAAAATCCACGAAAATGGGAAGAGCAAGAATAGCAACCTCAGCACACGCGGTGACAGCAGACAGGAAAACCGAAGACTCAGCCACACGTGCCATTGAACGTCAAGGAAATGCGATCACCCCACGCAGCAAAATACAACCAATAGCATCGAAAAGTGCCGATCAACACGCTAAAGCGAAAACCGAGCCCGGCACGGTGCAATGTCCTATACATAGCAGCATTGGCCCTATTAAGAAAAGGAAAACGATATATATATCTGAGTTCTCCCTGTACTAAGGCAGTTCGTTTGGAGTTCGCTAGCAGTTCGCAAATCGGCAATTAACTTTTGCCTTCACTTTCGATTCGATAGGCAGTCTATCAGCCATAGTCAATCGGCATTCAATCGCGGGAGCCAATACACACCAAATACTACTAATAAAACCATTTGAATACTTTAAAAACTGTAAAAGTGTTGTGATTTAACACCGTTCTCTTTCAGCTTCCTGGCCAAGTTCCTGGTTCCTTCCCAATAAAGGTCCTCGTGAATTATAAATATCTTGTAGTTCAGAGCCCTGGACAGACTGAGCCTACCTCAGCCTGAGATAGGACGTTACAAGTGGCGCCCGAGCAGGGACCTTAAAGGATTTTTTAAGGAAAACATCAAGAAAAACCGAAATCAGGAAATTCGTGGATTAAAGACCCACTGCCAGCAAAAGAAAAATTGAATAGAAACACAACAATAATTCACTAACGTAATCCGGCCGCGAAAACAATCGCGAAAATAAACGCTGTGCCGACCCTAAAAAGTGCCGTTTAACCGTGAATCAGTGCCAAAACCAACAGAAAACCACCATGGAATATCACGACGAGGAACAACCAGAAGAGACACACCCTGCGGGACACTTTTCCAATCCAGGGGTCAGCACCGGCTGGATCCACAAACTTCGCCGAAGAATTCGGCAGCGAAGGAACGGTCGATGAACGCCGAAAGAAATTTGCCGCGCTAGTCGCCGGGCCACTCGCGCAAGATGCCTGGGTTCGCTTAGGAGAGTTTGAAAGGCACTATGCCAAACCAGCCTCACGCTCTCGCTCCAAGTTACCACTGCAGAGGGAAAAAAAAAAAAAAAAAAAAAAAATAAAAAAAAATAAAAAAAAAAAAAAAAAAAAAAAAAAAAAAAAAAAAAAAAAAAAAAAAAAAAAAAAAAAAAAAAAAAAAAAAAAAAAAAAAACACTGCCTACTACTCCTGGACCATCCGACACTCGCCAAATGGATCCTAAGACCGGATTACGAGTCCCCGCAGCCACCGAATACCGCACTCCTGCAGCCCCGTTTCCAAGGCCCCTAACTACAGAGACAGCGATCGACCGACCCATGGAAGGACACTACTACAACCATGCCGCACAAATGGCGGAATCCAGTTAGACGGCCAAGGTGACCCTCTATCATTCATCGAACTACTCGAAGAACGCGCGCTCTCGTATGGGGTGGACACAAACCAGCTGCCGCGGGCCATGGCCGAACTTCTCACAGACCATGCCAGGTGTTGGTTCCGCACCAGCCGCCTACAAAGTTCCTTATGGGAAAACTTCCGCAAGGAATTCTTAGCGTTCTTCTTGCCACCACGGTATTTGACAATTGGAAGACCAGATCCGAGCCCGCAAGCAAGTGTCAGGGGAACTGTTCAAAGATTTCCTCATCGAGATACGTCTACTCATGTACCACGCCAGGTACGACGCAGCCAAGGAGCTAAGCAGGATCTACGACAACGCCCTCCCAGCATACCAGATGTACGTGCGCCGCGACGAACTGCGAGACTTGTCCCAGCTAACACTGCTGGCCACGGAGTTGGAGAGTATTCAAGCACGGACCATCCCGATCACTCTCGCACCACCACAACAAACGCCCAGATACGCAAGGCCGGCTACAGAACCGAGGAGCAGCGACTCCAAATGGACACCATCCCGGAAGCCTCATTGGAACTCGGCAGACTCACCAAGGAGTCAGCTATCCAACCCAATCCGTACGACAAAACCCAAGGCGGCACATCGCATGATCACGACCCCCATTACCAACCCACGCGCAGCCTGTCGCCAGTGTGGTGAAGCAGGGCATGCGGCATACGAATGCCATAAATCCCTCGATTCTATTCTGCTGGGAATGTGGCAAGCGCGGCACCGTCGATTGCTGTCGTCAACATACGTCGGGAAACGACTCGCGTCCTCGACTGACACGAGATCAGCCGGGAACGACGTCTGCCCCGACCCACGAATAAAACCCCCGCTACACATGAACGAGAACCAAATAGTGGCAATGGTAACCATAGGAGGACAGGCAACGGAAGCCACCGTCGACACAGGGGCATCCCGAAGCTTTATCAGTGCCAGCCTCGCCCGACAACTAGATAACAATACCAACCAGCAAGATGCATGCGTCCGCATACGCCTGGCCGACGGCTCGGTCAGAGAGATCACCCAGATTCTACTGGCGCACATCAGGCTGGATCAAAGAGAAGTTCAAATACCCCTCCTTGTTCTACCAAACATGTTGGATCAAGTTATCGCCGGCATGGACTTCCTATGTGCCATTGAAACAACGATCAAGTGCGGTACCACACTTCTACAATTACGAGATCAGCGCCCCACACCACCTATCCACCCCATTCCAACCAACAGCGTACAAGGCGATGAACCTCGACACCCGAAACCGAAGCCAACGGCAGGTGTCATACGTCCACAACCTATCCCAACAATTTTGGCAGCGCCAACATGACACCGATACCAGCAACAGCAAGCACGCGACCACGACATACCCCAACGAATACACTGACCCATATCACCGCGAAGAACACGACACCCAACCCCGCCCCAGCAAAGGCAAAACGTCGGGCAATAACGAAGAACACGAAGCCGAAACCAACACCAAGAAACAACAAACAATTAACCGGTAAAACGAGTCCCACGGTCACTACGGAGCAACCGCGTCCTAAGCCAACCACAGGGGACACATACCCCAAAGAAGCTACGAAAAGCTCACCCACGAGACATGCACTCACGCACTGGAACCCGGCGCTCGACACAGGAAGCCCAGGGGCGAGTCCAGCAACAGAGCATGTCAGTACCATCTCCTCCAAGGAGAAAGTAAACATAGAAACACCCTCCGAAACGACAATCAGCCCTGAACCAAGGCAACAACATCGACACCGACAACGGCAGCAACAGATCAACAGCCCAGCAACAAGGGAAACAGCCACGCTAACCCCACACTGGTCGGGGCCCATAATCGAACTGATATCCACAGAGCCCCTCAACGCGGGCCCGGAAACCAGCACGATGACCCCACGATACACCGACCGCAGCCCTGTCGTACCCACGGCCGACGCCACACAGATCTTCGCCAGCCCATTGGAGTACCGACATGATTCTTAGCGCCATGCACCGAGCCATGCCTAGAGCCATGTCCGAGATCTTCGTCTTCCAAACAAGTCATAGTTGCGATACCAGAGGCGTCATCACGACACACCTGTTCACGTACCAGTCTGGCTGTAGCATAAGGCGAATACTACATACAGACTGTCGTACACACGGTCGAGACCAGACCAATTGTCGCCGGAGACACAAGTACAAGTGTCGAAAGTGAACGGACGCATATAAGTTTCCTCCAGTGTCCAAGCTAATTTAGAAGCGAAGATCCAGCTAAAAATAGGGCAAAAGTGATCAACAGGTGCCCAAAGGGAAGGGGTACGTACCGAGTCAGGCATACGCTCCAGGGGAAAGCTCCGAGGGATTTGCCAGGCTAAAAAACGTTGCTCCATCCTGCGGAGAGGGGTCACCCACACACAGCTCCTCGCTCTTTCTTAGCCGGGCCAACAAAAATTGACAATTTTCCACGCGCAATTTTGTATTGTTGCTCTTCGCGACGACACAAGCAGCTGACTGAGGTATACTTCGAGGCTTATCAAGGCAGCACAGGGGTCGCGAGGGAAAGGTCACGGAACCGACCACTCTCCGATCCCCCGCTCAGGCGGTGTTCCGGTCAACGGAACGTCGGGGACCGTGGAGGGGCGGTATATCACCATCATCAATACGCCAAGGGGAAATCCGAGGCCTGCGCGGGAGCCTCCTAGTGCAGACCGAGAAGCGAGAAATGGAGGAAGGAAACCCCTTCGTGGGTAGTCCGGCACTGGCAAGATCGCCACGCCAACTTCCGGATAGGGAGCCAGAGGAGGCCGCATTAGCATTCGGGAAGGGCAGTAAGCTCAGCCGATCGCCAGCACCCTCGTTAGCCCCACCAACGGGTCAGAGCATGGACTCGGACTCCAAGGAGACCCCTAAGAGGACTCGGGACCCACTTAGCCCAGCTAGCTCGCAGAGAAAGACGCCGCCCAAGAAAAGCACGGCCACACAGGACGCAACCTGCCTCGAGAACCTCTCGGAGCTAGGGAAACTCCTGGACGAGGTGACGATCAGGATGATGAACAAAACCTCGCGCCACATCACCATTGCCACGAGGGCAATGTTCGTGCGCATGAAGGAGCTGCACTCGAGCATCCAGGAGGTGAGACGAGCAGCCACATCGAATGGAGACGTCGGGCAGCAAGGCCACGTAGTCGAAGCCTTGTGCGCAAAATGCTCACAGAGGACGCAGAGCGAGGACAAGGGCAGCAGACGGCAACCGTCTGGACAAAAAATGCCGCAGCGCAGACCGAGCCGTGGCGAAGGCTAAGCCAGCCCACCGGAGCGGAAACAACGGCAGCGGAGCCGAGTTCGCCACTCACGGGTACAGCCCAGCTGCATGGCGCCAGAGCACCCAAGAGGGCCGGGAAGAAGCCCCAAATGCGGCCGCAAGAAGAGGAGACGACCCATAGTGCCATCAGTAAGTCCGTGACCAACGAACACCCGGACAAAGGATGGTCCGTAGTGGCAAAAAAGCCGAGGACAGTACGCCGCGTACGTCCCGACGCGGTCATCGTGCAGGCGTGCGGAAAATCCTACAGTGAGGTGCTGGCAATGGTGACTAGGAGGGAGGACAAGCAGCTGTCGGACCTGGGGAGCTGCGTTACAATGGTACGCCGTACACAAAACGGTAACCTTCTGCTGGAGGTGGCTAAAGGCAGTGCTGAGAGCGCTGAGTCTATGAGAGAGAGCATCGCGCGGGTCCTCGGTGACGCTGCGTCAGTGCGGGCGGCGACGGAGGACAACAAGGTGGCCGTGCTGAAGATACGCGATCTCGACTCCCTCGCGACGGAGCGTGAGATCTGCGCCGCCCTCGCGAGCCAGTTTGGAATTGACGAGGAACGAGTCAGAGTGAGGAGACTACGCACAGACGGCAGTGATCAGCTTACCCTTCTCCACGGGCAAAGCAGTTCTACAGTGCGGTGAGGTGCGGATCGGCTGGACCGTCTGCAAGATACGGGAAAGAGGAGGCCCCCCAAGGTGCTTCAGATGCTTGGAGCCAGGGCATATTGCAAGCAACTGCAAGAGCACGGCTGACAGGAGCAGATGCTGCATTAAATGCGGACAACAGGGACACAAGGCATCAGAGTGCAGCAATTGTGCTTCATCTGCTCGACAGCTGGTATGAAGGAGTTCAGGCATCAGGCCGGCAGCAGAAGCTGTCCAGCCCTAAGTAGCGGGGTCGGAAACGCCAGACCGACATTCGGGTAATCCAGCTGAACCTGAACCACTGCAGAGCTGCGCAGGATCTCCTGGCGCAGACGGTAAGGGAACGTGGATCGGACCTGGCCATGCTTAGCGAACCGTACAAAGCGTGCGACACCGGGCACTGGGCCTCAGACTCGTCTGGGAAGGCATCCCTGTGGGCCTGCGGAAGCGACCCCCCCAAGCTCTGCAACATCAAGGCAGGAAACGGGTACGTGCGTGCGAAAGTTGGGAACTTGTGGACCTACAGCTGCTATCTAGCGCCCAGTCTACCCCTCGATTCCTTCAACTAGATCATCGAGGAAATTGTCGACGATGCACGGAGCCGTGCAAATGTACTGATCGCCGGGTATTTCAATGCGTGGGCACAGGAGTGGAGCTGCCAATCAACCAACGCAAGAGGCCGTTCCCTATTGGAAGCGTTTGCATCGCTGGACCTAGCTTTGCTGAACGAAGGCACCCAGCAAACATTCAGCAGGGCGAGCGGAGGCTCCATCATAGACCTCACGTTCTCGAGCCCGTCGCTCTTACGCGAAGCTAGGTGGCAAATGGCAAATGTGTACACAGGAAGCAACCACGAAGCCATACTGTGCACCATCGGAGAGCGCCTCAGACCCAGCAGAACATACTGCAGGAGCAAGGCCTACATCGAGGACACGCTCGACGCTCGACTCCAGGTGCCTGGAGTCGTGGCATGCCACACTCGATGCAAGCGCCAACGAGGCAGCCAACCTTCTCGCCACGAGAATGGAGGAGGCCTGCGACTCGAGCATGAGGCAGCGTAAGCCGTTCACGAGGCACCACGGTGGACCCCGGAAATCGCACGACTCCGGACAATGTGCATGAAGGTCAGGCGAGCAATGCAGAGAGCGAGACGTACGGCCCGACTCGACTCGGCCCTGGAAGAGTACGGGTCCGCCAGGAAAGCCCTGAAAAAGGCGATACGAAGCAGCAAACGCGAATGTTTCCTCAAGCTCTGCGACTCGGCGGATAAAGACCCCTTGGGCAGGGCCTACAAGCTCGTGGCGAAGAAACTCTGTGCAGGGAGCAAGGCGCCAACTGATACCGACGCGCTCGAGGCCATAGTGCACGCATTATTCCCAAGCGCGCAGCATACGGGGCTAAGACCGAGGATACGCCCTGGTCCGTTCACGGGCATAGTGCAGGTCACGGAAGAAGAGGTGCTGGAAGCCGGGAGGAGCCTACACAGGAAAAAAGCCCCTGGCCCCGACGCAATCCCAAACCGAGCGCTGAAAGTGGCACTAGCACTACAGCCATCTGCCTTCGTGGAGGTCTTCAACAAGTGCCTCGAAGAAGGTACCTTCCCAGCCAGGTGGAAGAGGCAGAAACTGCTGCTGCTAAACAAGCCAGGTAAGCCACCAGGAGAGCCTTCGTCATACCGACCAATCTGCCTCCTGGACAGCGTCGGTAAGGTGTGCGAAAGACTTATAGCACGCAGGCTTAATCGAGCCATTGAAGAATCGGGAGGCCTATCGGCAAAACAGTACGGCTTCCGCAAAGGCAGGTCGACGCTGGACGCGAGGGAACGAAGAGGTACGAAGTCTCAGCTGGAGTGCCCCAGGGATCAGTGCTAGGGCCGCTCCTGTGGAACACGATGTACGATGGAGTCCTCCGACTGAACCTACCAGAAGGCACTACGATAGTAGGGTTCGCCGACGATGCGGCCATCGCAGTAGTGGCCAAGGACCTCGTAGCAACGGAAGCAGCGCCCAACGAGGCTATTCGAGCCGTGGAGACGTGGCTCGGCCTAGCGGGACTGCAGCTGGCAGCGCACAAGACGGAGGCCGTCTTGTTCAGCAGCAGGAAGAAGGAGGAGTCGGCCAAAGTGATGGTTGGTGGTAACCAAATCACATCACAAAGGGCCCTAAAGTATTTAGGGGTGATGCTGGACGCCAGGCTCTCCTTCAGGGAGCACACGGAGTACGCCAATGCAAAGGCAGCGCAGACATGCCGAGCCCTATCGCGCATTCTGCTCAACACCAGGGGACCCAAACAGGGGAGGAGGAAGCTCATCACGAGCGTCATCTCATCCCAGCTGCTATACGTTGCACCGGCGTGGCTTAAGGCGACGAACGTCTCCAGCTACATGCGAGGTGCCGAGGCAACGCATCGACTCTGCGCCATCAGGATTGCCTGCGCGTTTAAAACGGTCTCCGACGACGCAGCCCTTGTCATTGCGGGACTGATCCCGATTGTGGAGCAGGCAAGGGAAAGAGCAGCGGCGCATGAGCTGACCCTAGCAGGACAGGTCGATACGAGAGAGGCGAGGGAAGCACGAAGGCAGGAGAGCATCCGCAGATGGCAGGCGAAGTGGGACTCCTCAACGAAAGGTTGCTGGACCCATTGTAGTATGCATATATATAGCCAATACCCACTGTACCAAGAGTACTTAAAAGGGAACACACTGTAACACTTTGTTGCAGTGTTTATGCAATAAACATTCCCAGGCATATTCAGTGCGACGAAATACGATCACACATATATGCCTGGTACTACATTAGTGCAGCGTCGGCATGTATAGCATAGCCGACGGCACTTGAATATGATCCACACAAGCATGTGCATATTCCCCTCGCGCCCCCCGCTATCAGCAGCGCTGGGCATATATATAACAAACATATAAATGCGGCCGCTCCGCTGCCGGCATTCCTGGCAGCGCAGCTGCGCGGCTTTAGCTTAAGCTATAATTGTAAGAATATCAGAAATACATTGAATAAAGTTCTATCAAAGGAGACGGATGTCTTTGTTTAATAATTTATGTTTACATGGCGACCGTGACATTTCGCGAACACTCGATTACACTTCGAAATCAGTGAAAAATGTGAAAATCAAATGTGAAAAACACCAAACTATATAACAATAATATAACAACAACAAAAGGAGAATTCATTCATGAGAATGAAACTGGAAAATACTACATGGAACATTATAAGCTCGAGTTTATGTGGCTAACGCAACAAAAATTAATTCTGCACTTCCAAATTTCACGTTTAAATTGCCTCTAATAAATTACCTCAAATTAAACGAAAAATAAAAATAAAACAATGCAAAAATAAAATTCCGAATGTGACGTGACATTGTGAACCCGAAAATATTCTGCAAAAACAAACGACGGTTGGAAGAATTGTGTCCTAAAATTCAGAGGGTGTCTTTGTGCACCGACAAAAGTTGCGGTAATGTTCAAAACAAATTCAAACAATACAATGTGCATTTAAAATATAACATGTCTATATGCTCAAAACCTATTTACACAACTGTTATAAAAGAAGATAAAGACCTGAGAAGGCACCGACAACGCTACATAGAGCGTACATCAATGACCTGTGCGATGACCAGCACCGGCACCGCCTGAGCTCAGAGGCCACGGACATCAGCAGCAGCAACAACAAGCGTGAGAGGCCTACCGCCCCTTACGCCAACGAGGGAAAACTGGAGATAGATCTCCTGAACGCTGCTCCTGTCGAGCAAAGGGACAAGCCAAGCCTACAGGAGGCGTTAGAGGCTTGTCCAATCGATGGACCACGCCCACTCACGATAGCTGAGTACCGGGCACGGCAGCAAAAACCATCAACTCCTCCGCCAACGACGGCTGGCAAAAGAGATGCTAGCTGTCGCAACGAAAGAAGAGGAAAAAAGGCAACACCAGGAAGAAATCGACAAGATCGATAAGGAACTTTGCAAGAGCAAAGTAACGTAAATAAGGCTGCATTCATTTGCCACTGCCTTCATTTACCATTAATTTTAATTAAAAACCCTCAAGTTGCTGCGTGAAAACGCTACTTGAAAAACACTAACAAAACAAATAGGCTTTTACTAAAACATATGGCTGGTAATTTAACTTTAATTTTACCAATGTAAACCAGCCATATGCCCTAACTACTATCTTCATTACTTCACTACTTCCTATAATTTCAAAAAAAAAAGAAGGAATTTTAATAAAATACATAAATACATATGTATACATCCAAGTAGTTCTCAAAATCAAAAGAAATTTTATATATATAAAATCGGGTCTGACGATAGTCAGACCAAAGACAATACGGCCAACGTGGTCAATAACGTCAAAATTATTGATCACACAGATGGTATTCAAGCTTTATGGCTTTTGTTGCTGATCTTAACGATCGTAAACGTTTTGCAGTTTCTCTTAACATTGTATGTTAAGCATAACAAAATCATAAAGAAAAGATATATGAGTAGGGCTAACGATTTAGACAGGGCTTGAAATCAAAAAAAAAATTATGCCAACATTAGAGGCCATTAGGAAAGTCCACATTAGGGACCCACAGTTTTCGGTTAGAATCCAACAATTGGTCTCAACGACCCCTAAGAGCATATTAGAGCTCGAATATATGTACATGGATACATATCAATTAGATTTTTCCCCTTTAATCGATTGCTCGAGAACACAGAAAGCAATCGTATTAACTACCATTCCAGGTATAATAGTTAAGTCAGTCATTACCGAGAATTCCATTCTGGGCAGAGTCATTGACTTTGTAGTATTTAGAAATTAAATCCCAAGAATGGAATGGAATGAAATCCATAAGTCAGTAACAGATATAAAAAATAGGTTTGACAAATCGAACAAGTCCATTACGCAAAACAGGCATATTCAAAATGCCACAATAACAAAACATGCGACAATATTAGTTGAGTGTTTTAATGAAGCCCGCCAACTAATTCATGAAAACAAAGCGCATATAAAGGAAGCACATTGGACACAGGTATCAAAGCTCTTGATCAGACTTCGATCAAACTTGATATCGGTTAAAAATAGATTTAACTTGGACATTTCAATCCCAACAGTTTTAAACACTCCAATAGACATAGAAATCCCTGGATCGAGCCATGACAAAGAAACTGAACTTGCCGATCCGGATGAGGAATCAGCTGTACATCAGGAAGCAGAAATTGAAGAAAAAGATCTGCACGATCTGACAATACCTGCGGTAATAAAAATACATGAGGTACAAGAACAGGAATTGTCCGATTCTGACTCATTCAATAGTATAGTGGAACAAAAACCCGACACAATGGCGGACGAAACTGTTGCCCAACGGGCATATATCAAAGATATTTCGCACGCCATACCCGAATTCAATGGACAAAAGATCCATATGCAGAGATTCATTACTGCCATTAACTTAGTCAATTTGACAAAAGGGCCTTATGAATCTCTAGCTGTCGAAGTGATCAAATCCAAAATCATCGGATCTACACTATACAAAGTCCAAAATGAAACGACCATCACGTCGATCATTCAAAAATTGAAAACTACAATTGTCGGTGAAACATCTGACGTAGTTAAGGCCAAAATGGCAAAAATATGCCAAAAAGGCAAAACAGCCACTCAATTTACCAACGAAATCGATGAGATGAGAAAACTCCTAGAAGCATCATATATCGATGAGGGTCTGCCAGCTGAGCACGCTGATAAATTCAGCAGCAAAGAAGCCATTAGCACAATGGTTAAAAATTGTGAGCATGGCTGGTAATGCAAATTCCATATTGTATACCAGACGAGGTCAGGCATACCGTGGTAATAACTATAGAAGTAACTATAGTGGTAGAGGAAATGGCCGTGGTTATAACAACATCAACAGTTATAACAATAATCAGCATTCTAACAACTATACAGGTCGTGGTAGTTATCGAGGAAATAACCGTAGTTACGGCGGATCCCATAACAATCAAAATAACGACAGAACCGGAAACACAAGACACAACAACAATGTCCGTAGTAGCTATTATATAGGCACTCAACTATAGGTTTTGGGAATACACTAGAGAAGGAATTTAAACAGAATGGTAAAAAGGTAAAATGCTTTGGAAAATTATCTAAGTTCTACACATCAGATATAGTTCAAGGAGATGAAAAATTAACAGCATTCTAAGAGCCTGAGTACAGGTCAAGGAATAGAACTCGTTTAGAGAGAGAGAGGGAGAATGTAAGGATTGATTTTGATTTGTCACAATTTTCAGGTAAAAATAGATATTGATTTAACAGAATTTCCAGAGGAGAAAAGAACTTAGGTTCACATTTTCACCGATAGTGAATTTTCAGGTAAAAAAAAATCGATATTGATTTTACAGAATTTCCAGAGGAGAAAATAACTTAGTTCACATTTTCACCGATAGGTGGCGCCACCAAGTAGTAATGAAAAGGGACCTTCTACGTGTTGCGAGTAAATCCTAAATTCGCAACATGTTGCTTAAGGATGTGAAACATGATATTTGATTCAACAACCCTATTCTCAGCAACATTTGGTTTTCAAATAAATGGTTTCAGTTTCTGATATTTACCATGATCATGTTCAAATAAATATTTTTTTCATATTGATTTGGGAAAATAAATGGTTTCAGTTTCTGATATTTACCATGTTCATGTTGAAATAAAATAATTTATAAAAATATATATGGTTTTAGTTTCTGATATTTACCATAATCATATCCTTTAAGAGTATAGTTACCTATATTTATATATAGGATGTGCAATCAATGAATAAAAGTATAAGATTAATGCAAAGAGAACTTATTATAGTAAATATACGAAGAAGGTCCCTTTTCATTACTACTTGGTGGCGCCACCTATCGGTGAAAATGTGAACTAAGTTATTTTCTCCTCTGGAAATTCTGTAAAATCAATATCGATTTTTTTTTACCTGAAAATTCACTATCGGTGAAAATGTGAACTAAGTTCTTTTCTCCTCTGGAAATTCTGTAAAATCAATATCGATTTTTTTTACCTGAAAATTGTGACAAATCAAAATCAATCCTTACATTCTCCCTCTCTCTCTCTCTAAACGAGTTCTATCCTTGGATCCTTCCTCTCACTCAGGCTCTTCGAAAACACTGTCAAACAGGTTTTTCATCTCCTTGAACTATATCTGATGTGATAGTTTAGAGGTAGTTTTTTCCAAAGCATTTACCTGTAAAAGGATCTCGTTGACCTTAAACCTTTTTTTACTATTCTGTTTAAATTCCTTCTCTGTATTGTATTCCCAACACTATCCTATAGTTGAGTGCCTATATAATAGCTACTCACAGCTATAAGCTATTACAGAAACTAGTAAACTGTATACAAAGATGGATAACCTAGAGGTCATTTTTATTGAGTCGCAACCGGAGGAAACCATAAATCTGGATTCTCAGCCAGACTCCGTGGACCTGTCACTGATTTTTGGAATTAAAACCCAAAATTATCTCGAGAGGAATTGGACTCCATCAATGAGATTCAATGGGATGATGATAGTGAGGATGATGACCCAATGATTGAACCGCAAGACGTTTTTGCGGAATATGTTGGCGAGGACTCCATAGTTGAAACGCCATTCGTTTTCCCGGATGATGATCATATTTTCAGTTTGATCGATGATCAAGAATGCTGTAAAAGGGAACGACTCCAAGATCTACTTCGGAACGAAGATGACGCTGAGCTAATAGCAGCTGTAGAAAGAATTGAGGCTAAATTTTATGTATCATAAGAATATTCGATGTATTTTTCAATTTATAATATATACATATAATAAATATAATACTACATTTAAAAATATTTTGTTTTCAATGTTTCCTTACTTTTGATTGGGTGAATTTCACTTTCTCTTATTACCTGTTACATCCCCTAGATAATCATAGGATTCGTTTGAAACCGGTTTTCCAAGCGAAGATTACACAAAAAAGAACAAGTGGATTTCAGGTAGCATACAGGTACTATTGAATGTATTTATTGGTTGAATTTTACATTCTATTATTACATAGTCAGCAGAAGAAAATCGTTTTGAAACCGGTTTTAAACGAGTACTGAACCTGTTGAATACAAAAGACTGAGTAGGCGTTAGGCAGATAAATAGAACGCTTTTTATGAAAAACTCTTAGTTCTCTTCTAATAGTGAAAGTGATCAAACAAAATATAAAAATTTCAAAATGAATCCCGAAATCGCGTGCACTATGTGTTCAGAGTTTGTTAAATTAACAGAGTTCGCCTCTCACTACGACAGTTGCGTAGGACCGCGGATTCCGATTGAGTGCAATCTATGCTATAAATCCTTAGAGGGAACAGAGATCGACTCTCATTATGAGAGTTGCTTAGGTCCCCAGAAAAAGTTGAGTGCGATCTATGTTTGAATTTCCTCGACTTAGCAGAGCTAGACTCTCATTATGAGGTATGTTCTGCTCAAAGAAATGCTTTCAACGTGCTAATGAGGAAATCTTCTTCGACAACTGACCTCCGAGAACAGTCAACTTCAAGATCTTCAAAACGGCCTAGAATGAATGCACCAGCGGAAAACATTGACTGTGCAATATGCGGTGAGAGTTACACTCCTCGAAGGAAAAGCGCCATATTATGTCTGAAAAGCATAAGAATGCCGCTGCAGACCAAATACATAACAATCCTAATATTATCAACCTGGCATCAAACTCGAAATTTCCCATAAAATCATATCGGATTCAATCCAGTAAAAGTAATCGGATTGACTTAAAAGATTTTTATAATGATTGTAAAAATGATATAATCAATTTACTTAATTGTTCTTTGAGCGAGTACAGAGCCGTAAAGTTCAATTTAAAAGTATATGGTCTGTATGTCAAGCAAACTGATGATGAAACCTTGACAGAAACAATGAAGCATTTCATAACTTCATACAAACCCATATATGAGCAAGAGTTCATTGATGAACACTTAAATAACGCTCTGGAAAACCTTATAACTTTAAGCAGCGAATTCCAGGAGAAGGATTCAGGTTGGGCTTAATAAAAATTTTAAATATTTTGAGTTAACAATAATTAAACTGGAACACATCCCTGCAAGGGGGTATATAGAAGCTCCTAAAAAAATAAAATCACGAAATGCTATCATCAATGTTAAAAATGTAGATGATTTTTGTTTCAAGTGGTGTATTTTAGCATCATTAGCATATAAAAGACATGCAGAAACTACATTTACAAGATCAGTTGAAAAAAGGTTGGCTCGAGACAAATTAGCAATCCCATCAAGCTATCGCATTTTAAACATAAACCAGGAAATAATTCATTATAACGGTTTTAGACTCGATTTTTCTGAGATTGAGTTTCCAATAACAAGCAAAGGAATAAAGCGATTCGAAAAAGCCAATGAGGATTTCAGCATCAATATATATGAAATTGATGATAATGGTAAAAACGTTGTGGGACCCACAGTGAGGACTAATAAAATTCGTCCTAATCATATAAACTTGCTAGGCATCAATAGTGATATGCAAATGATGCATTATGCCTATATAACGTGCATGAAGAAGTTATGCTATTCCCAACATAGTAAATCTCATAGTGCAGCATATTTTTGCGATAACTGTTTGCAATTTTATAGTACTACAAATACTATTCACGACACTAAGGAGTGTGGAAAAGTTGCGGCTCTATATCCAGAACCCAATACTAAAACCATATTTAAAAGTTGGTCGAAAAAACTTTCACCCCCAGTCGTAATTTATGCTGACATCGAGGCTGTTTTGGAAAATTTCCATAGAAATCTTAATGATCCCTCCAAATCATCGACTACTATGGCGCAGAGGCATACAGCATGTGCAGTTTCATTTTATGTTGCACATAAATACAATCCTCATCTAAATGAGATGTGGACATATGAAGGTAAATATTATAAAATAAATAAATAAATATAAATAAACTCTAAGCATTACGACTTCGTTATTTCAGGACCTGATTGTATTGAAAAATTCTGTCAAGTGCTTAGGGCTAAAACTGATGGCCTTTATGAGAAGTACTGGAAATCTAGTAAAAAGCCCATATATGAATTCAATATTTGGGATGAAGACTGTCAGGAACACGAAGCGTGCTGTGCCTGCGATGAGCAAATTTTGGTTGATGATCGTGAAAATACTTCAATCAATTCACGGGCCAATATGTAGGGCCTATTCATAAGGTCTGTAAACAAACATTTAGATTAAGCGATCCCTTTTTCCCTGTAGTGTGTCACAACTTGTCTCGATATGACATCCACTTATTTGTAACATCGATAAGAGATGAATTGAAACCCATTCCTTGCAATAAAGAGTTATATATTGCGTTAACTCAAACTTGCAAGCTTGATTCACATCTTCATCAATATAAAATAAGATACATAGATTCAAATAGATTTTTAAATTCGAGCTTAGAAAAACTTGCTAGCTATATGGATGTATCCAATTTCAAAATATTGAACAGCAAATATCAAAACGAAAAATTTGACATGCTACGAAGAAAAGGAGTATTTCCCTATGACTATTTAGATAGTTTTCAAAAATTTGAGGAATCCCAGCTCCCTTCAAGGGAATATTTTTATAATTCTCTGAATGATGAGGAATGTAGCGTGGAAGATTATAACTTTGCTCAGAGCGTGTGGAGAATGTTTAACTGTACTAGTATTAGAGATTACTTAAAATTATACTTGGAAAGCGATGTTCTAATTCTTGCCGATGTATTCGAAAATTTTAGAACTCTTTGTTCACGAGTATACAGACTAGATCCTATTAATTATGTTACTGCTCCTTCAGTTTCATGGGATGCAATGCTTAAATACACAAAGATAGAATTGGAACTTATAAGTGATCCTGATATTTATAACTTTTTAAAAACTGCAGTCCGGGGAGGGTTGACTCAATGTACCCAAAGGATCGCTACAGCAAATAACAAATACTTAAATGACAAATTCAAGTCTAGCGATCCTATAAACTACCTGACATATATTGACGCCAACAATTTATATGGATGGGCTATGAGTCAACCACTTCCATATTCCGATTTTAAATTTCTAAGTAATAATGAAATTTTATCTTTCAACGCTCTTAATATATCAGCCAGAGGTAATATAGGATACATATTAGAAGTAGATCTGAAATATCCTAAAAATGTTCATAATAAACATAATAGTTTACCATTCTGCCCCGAAAATAAAATTCCGCCAGGAGGAAAGCAGCCCAAATTAATAGCTGATTTATCAGATAAAAAGAATTATATAATACATTTAAAACAGCTGCAGTTATGTATAGAGCAAGGTATGATTGTAGAAAAAATATCTCGAATACTATCTTTTAAACAGTCCTGTTGGTTAAAGCCTTATATTGACCTAAATACAACACTAAGAAAATTAGCTGTAAATGAGTTTGAGATAAACTTTTTTAAATTAATGGTCAATGCCGTATACGGCAAAACGATGGAAAATGTAGAAAAGCGTCGTGAGGTTGCATTAGTCAAAAATTATGAATCCAGACAGAATTCCGCAGGGTTTAGACAACGCATAGCTAGACATAATTTTCACAGTGTTGAAGTCTTTGGAGATAATTTAGCTGCAATTGAATCAACTAAATCAAAAATTTATTATGATAAACCCATATACATTGGAGTTAGTGTATTAGAACTTTCAAAATGGTTAATGTACGACTATTTCTATAATTTCCATTCTGTAAAATGTCCATCATCAAAAATACTTTATATGGATACAGATTCATTTATTATATCATCAGAAGAAGATTTTTATGAACTAATTAAAGACAATCCTAGTCGCTTTGACACATCAAACTATCAAACCTCAAACAGATTCGGTATACATCGTGCTAATAACAAGGAACTAGGTTTAATGAAAGACGAAAATGCAGGTCGGATAATGACCTCTTTTGCAGGATTAAAAGCAAAAGCATACTCATATTTAGTTGCAAAAGATGATAGCTCTGACTTTGATAACGTAAAAAAGGTTAAAGGAGTCAAAAAGTCAGTAGTGAAAAGATTATCGCATGATCATTATATTGAATGCATTAAACATAAAAAAACTTATTATGGTCAGCAGAGAGTTATTCGAAGTAGAGGTCATAAAATATATACTGAAATTGTAAATAAGATAAGTCTTAATTATAAGGATGACAAGAGATTTATATTGCCTGATAATATTTCAACATTAGCTCATAATCACTTTGAAATTCAAAATATTTTATATTCTAGTAATGATACACAAAATATTGTATAAGTAATCTGAATTGAATATATTTAGATTTAGTATAAAAATATGATAAGTAATTGTATATTTTGTATATATTTTGTATAACTTTTAATGAAAAATGTATGTATATAAAAAATAAAAAAAACAACATCAAAAATTGTTTGATGTTTAATTATTTTAATAAATTCTTTTTATCTATCCATGAATTGTGTGTTTCATCAAACCCTAACCATTTAACAAAAACTTTATCATGTTTTCTTCGGACTATTTTTTCAACTAAGAAAGCATTTTCATCTTTCACTTTTTGGAGTTCTTGATCATAAAAGGAGCCTTTGATCATTTCCCCTTATAGTCCTCCAGTTCATATGTTACAGGATTGGTAGACTTGACTTTTAAAATTTTAAAAACTTCGGTTGTCCAGTTTGGTTCATATCCCTTCGTAAAAATACCTTTATATTTACTTATTCTAACAGGATCACCAATGGAAAACTTATTTTTGGGGAATACCTTGCAAATATTATAAACTGTTTTTAAAATAAACTCTTCATTTTGCTTGTCTACATCTATAGGACTCATTTTTATGGTTCTGTGATATGAATTATTATAATCATTTACTAAGTCCTGCAAGGCATGAATCCATACATGATTACCCTGCATACTAAACATTTTCCACATACGATTTTTTAATGTTCTATTAAAACGTTCACAAATAGATGCCTTGAGGTGTGTATATGTATGGTAATGGTTTATGTTGTTTATTCGCATTAACTCTCCAAAGGAACTATTGAAAAACTCCTTTCCTTGATCGGATTGAATATTTTTAGGGATATGTTTAGATATATTAAATATTCTCTTCATTGCTGATGACACATCTGAAGCTGTTTTAGACTTAACGGGAGCTGCATATGAAAACTTCGAGAACGTATCAATCACTGTTATCAAATATCTAAATCCTTTATTTTCCTTATAAAAGGGGATCATTTCAACTAAGTCTATTTGCCACGTGTCATTAATGCCCTTTTGAACGAATTTGCGACGAGTAAAGTTTTTCTAGCAGGCTTATGTATTTCATTAACAACTTGCTGCTTACTCATTTTTATTAATTTTTACTTTTAATATTATTGTTGATTGATTGCTTATTTAATAGTGTTTGCTTATACTCGAGAACATCGCGTTTTATTTGATTACACATTTTTTTGGAAATTTCGAAACATAACCGGGTTAAATCTATTTCAACATTTCTATCATAAGTTCCGTCTAAATCAGATAGTTGAACATCAAATTTTTGCAATTCTGCACACTTAGGAATAATGTTATTATAGTAAAGAAATGTAATTTGTTGTTTAAGTATCGTATTCCAACATAAAAATGTAGTAAAAAAATGCCTAATCTTAAAAATGATCTCCAGGACTCACTATCAAATTCAATTTTATTTCCAAACTGATTTATTATAAAAACATACTGCTTATCGGATTTTCGAAATCTAAAATTACATTTAATAGTAGTCAATAATGGATGGTCTATAATTGTATCAGGCATTAAGAAATCGTACTGATCAAGTTTTAATTGAATATACTCCTTGTATGTAACCAATTGCATCCATTCATCTTTATCTAAACCCACGAAATTGTTTTTACTTTGCTGCATCCAGATCATTGGAGTGAATTTTCTTGAAGTTGAAAACCCACACTTTAACTTTAAATTATGTATCACATAATATTCGAGTCCGAAAATGACTTCGTGATCCTGCTTCTTTCTAGTCGACCTAATTCGTTTTGATTGAAGCGTGTCCATTAGGGTTGAATGCTTTTGTTAAACTAAGAACTATGTCTGAATTGAGCTGTATATAAAGGGGATAGCTATCACCGACTCATTCAGTTTCTTACAAAATCTCAAACCAACATGAACACAATCGACAGGAAATCAAGCGTTATAGTTGATTTTCAATATCTCTTTGGAAATAACAAACAACTTTTTATTAAGGAATTAGCGTTTATGCAAACCGGAACAGTAACTCCAAACTTCTTTCATTTCAAACCACCATATCACCTAAATGAATTGGATAATGAAATGATTAAACAACAAAACATTCATCATCAAACCATAAATGGATTGGAATGGTCAGACGGTGAAATATCATATTTAAGTTTAGGTGAAATACTTTCGCCACTAAACAGATTTAGCACTGTCATTGTCCGTGGTGAAATTAAGAAGAAGTTTTTATCAAAGTATTTAACAAATAACATTATTGATATCGATATTGGAAAAAGTCTGACCGCATCCCTCTTAGATGCGCTCTAAATAATTTATTTAAGCTTTTTGTTATCTTGGAAAATTCAAATTATAATGTATACTGTAATGGTGACTCATATGTATAGAATTTCAGTATGTTTTAAGCATTGGACTTAACTAGTTGTTTAAAATGGATCCATTTAAACGTTTTTTTGAAAATGATCCACGCAAAAAAGGATACACCCAAGTCGTTTATTGTAATTATTGCGGATCTGATACTCATTTTGAAAAAAACTGTCACAAAAAACGCGATCAGGAGAAACCTAATTAAATTATATTAAACGATAGAAAACATTTATAAATGATCAATAAATAAAACCTTATTAAAAATGTTTAAACAATTTATACATCCTTTTACGATGCTAGTTTGCGGGCCTTCAGGGTCTGGTAAGACAACGTTTTTAGAAAATTTAATAAACAAAAGGAATGACTTACTAAACATTTCAATTGATCGAATACTTTGGTGTTATGGAGAGGAGCATGCTAAACCAAATTTCAATAACATAGAATACCATAAAAGGAGTTCCAGAAACAATTGAAAATGAAGATAACGAACCCATTCTTTTTAATATTAGATGACTTGATGATGGGTGCATTTAATAAAAATGTATGTGAGCTATTTACGAAAGGATCACACCACAGGAATTTATCTGTAATAGTAGTTACACAAAATATATTTCATAAATCACCACATACTCGAGATATTTCACTAAACACAAAATACATCGTTACGTTCAAGAATCCTAGAGATAAACTACAATTTCAGTGCTTAGCAAGACAAATTTACCCTGAAAATTCTCAGGAGCTCTTCAGAATATATAAGGAGGTGACAGATGAACCGCATGGTTATTTACTAATTGATCTTACTCAGGGAATAAATGATCTCCTGAGATTTCGAACAGATATTTTTAATTCAGCGTATACAGTTTGCTTTTCCGATGAAAATGGTTTACAAAAAGAATCTAAATCGACTCAAAGCGAACAAACATTTATTGTATGTGCTCAAAAGGGCAAATAATAAACTTCGAAATGCAATTATAGGTAATTGTGATATTGAGTTGGTAAAAGCATTAGTGGAGATAGTGTTGAATACATTACAGGGAAATCATAAGATATCAAAAACTCAACTATATGCTCTAAAAAAGTATAAAAATGCATTACGTTATATTTCATGTCCAAAACGTTCAATAAATTCCAAGAGAAAAGTTCTCATCCAAAAGGGAGGATTTTTACCAATTCTAATCAGTTCATTGCTTTCGGGAATTTTTGGAAAATTATTAAACAATGATTAGAAATAAGCATCAATTAAACAGAGTAATTTTAATGCATCCGAATGAATATCAAAAAATGATAAATAGTGAAAAGGAAAATGATTTAATTAATATTACATTTTTACCTATTTTAAATGATAATAAAACTAGTGACTTTAATAAATGGATTAAAATACGTCAAGAGCTGTGTTACTATCAAAATAAAAAAAGAAATAAGACAATGGATATAAGACCTAGGCAGAAAACACCTCTTTCATCCCAAAGCATTGGAATACAAACGCAAGACGATTCAGTTTGGTTAGATGCAAAGCCTAACACTTCTATTCTTCACAAAAAAATACTGACACCTTAAAAAAGGAACTCTCCATCGATAATAAGCTTCCTGATTCACCTATCGACAGCGATGGTGAAGATTTGAAGTCTGAAAAGTCTTTCAGCTCAAAGCATAATAAACGTAAAGTTAAGGATACTTCATTTTTAGAAACTCACACAGCAAAAAAAACCCTCATTAACTAAAGTGAAGCTTACTGATAAGCAGCGAAAGCTAAGAGTAAAACTTAAGAGGTATAAAAGTGAACCATATCCATTTCAAGACTTGAAATACGTAAATGGTCGGGAAAAGTTGAGTAGGTCTGTTAGAAACAGAGAACCAGTGCAAATAGGGAAAAACAAAATTAATTGGTTTTCATATAATTAATGAACCACAAATAACATTAAACTAAAAATGGCGTATGTAACAGAGTTTTTCGTGACATTACTCAGTAATGATTCGTTAAATGTTTATCAGGATAACGTTAAGTGCGCATTTACAAACAATTTAAATATTCCTGAAAACATGAATGATGAATGGGAAGTAGGAATTACAGACTTATATCTTAATAAGTGTATAAAAACATCTCTGAGAATATCCCGGTTGTACCTGAACAAGCAACAGAATTCGTTATTAGCTTAGTAAATGGAGAAACATTTAGATATGAAAATGGATCAATAGAGACAGAACAATTTGAAAATGGATTGATTTTTATTTATACTGACATTATCAAACCTAGGTGTGTTGGAAACAAAAGACCTCGATGTCTTCGAGTATTGCATTATAATGGAAAAGAACAGCTTATACAATTCAAAAATGTTGAATATTACCCCCTTGAAATATGGTCACCAAAGGAAATTTCAATCTTAATTACCGATTCCCAAGGATATAAAGTTCCATTTGAATCGTCATCAGTTCCAATTTTTGTAACTCTTCACTTTAGAAAACGAAACGAAATGTTATAAATAATGCTGTAAGGATTGAAATTTAATCAGAGTAGAAATAGTCATCATGGCGAAATCGTATCAGCAATATTATCTAAATCAGTGTGGAGGAGGTCTAAATCAGATAGGAAGTCTGTATGTCACACCCAGAGTTATTCAGCATGGTAGAGGAGTTGGAAATTTTTTTAGTGGACTTTTTAATTACATTAAACCACTATTTCTGTCGGGGATAAACGCTATTAAAAATCAAGCTTCTGAGACTGGAAAAGCTGTAATAAATGAGTTTGGCCGAAAACCTCTAAGAAACATTATTCAAGAACAAAGCAAAATTGCATTGCAAAATCTCTCAAATAAAGCCATTAATAAGTTTACACGATTCCAAAATGGTGACGGTAAAAAGAATAAAAAGAGAAGACCCAGGAAGAAACAATCTCATTTAGCATCTAAGCGCAAACATACGCAGTCGAGACCAAAAAGGAAAAATTCCACAAAGAAATTAACTATAAAAGACATTTTTTCTAATTCAAAATGACCACTCATATCGAATGTATGAAAAGCGAACTGGATCTGTTTGAACCACATCCCACACAAAGCTCTATTCTGAGAACTGAAGAAGTTTCATACAATCCCATAGCTTCATTGGATAGTGCCTCTTCAATTGAATTCGTTTGTTTAGGAAATGGTGAAACATATCGAGATCTGTCAAGTGTTTACTTAAGACTTGTTGTCCAACTAAGAAAAAATGATAATGGCAGCATTGAAGGAGACAATGTTGGAGTAGTGAATAATATTTTACATTCAATGTTCAGAAGTTCGTCTGTATATTTAAATAATATATTGGTTTCTCAGAGTGATAATAACTATCATTATAGATCGTATTTGCAAACGATTTTAAACTATGGTAGTGACGCCACTGAAAGTCACTTATCCACTCAAGGTTATTATCCTAACTATGGTAAATTATTATCTGGTAGATATGTTAATACCGATGGATCCGTTTTGCTTAAAAAAATTTTTCAAAACAGTAATAAGGTTGAACTTTTGGAAAAGTTAATGGAGATATATTTAATCAACCAAAGCTGCTGATAAATAATGTTGATTTAAGAATAACTTTTAACATTGAAAAAACAGCATTTTATTTAATGGAAACTGAAACTGAATCAAATCTAAAGATATTGGAAGCACAACTCTTCATGAACCACATAACTATTAATCCAAGTATTTTATTGGCTCATCATCATGTGTTACAAACTAAAAATGCTATTTATCCATATAGCAAAGCCCAAGTAAAATCATTTACAATATACCCAGGAAATAATACATTATCAATTGACAACGCAGTTATTGGACAGATTCCTAATTTTTTGGCTTTTTGCATGGTAAAAAACAAATCATATTCTGGTAATCGAACTTTGAATCCCTTCAATTTTGAACATTTTAAAATTCAACGCTTTAATCTATTGGTTAATGGTGTGCAAGTACCATCGCAGGCCCTTGAGTTTGATTTCTCGAACTCTGAAAACGCACAAAGCTCTAGAGGTTATAATATGCTATTCAGATCAAGTGGAATAAGACATTATGATCGAGGATTGCAAATTACAAAGGAAATGTTTGATAAAAATAGTTTTATATTAGCATTTGACTTAACTGCAGACCATTATAATTCAACCCATTGCTCAAACTTAATTTCTCAAGGAGCCATTCGAATTGAAGGACGATTTTCGGAACCTCTTACTGAAGCAGTTACCTGTTTGGTATACTGTGAATATGACTCAATGATTGATATTGATAAACATAGAAATATTCGGGTCCTATTGTAAAAATGAACACATTGCAAATCAATAATTTGCTTTCCAAGCATTCAAAAACAAAAAAGTTTTTTAAAGGAGTTTATCCCTCTGATAAGCTTCCTAAATTAATTAATAAATATCCTGCTCTAATAATAGCAAACACAGATTCGTCACAAAACCAGGAACTCATTGGGTTGCTTTTTACTTTGAAAGCAAAAATTCAGCTGAATTTTTTGATTCATATGGTCAATATCCTCAGAAGAAAGAATTTTTAAAATTATTAAGAAAAAATGCAATGAAGTTTACATTTAATAAACAACCACTGCAAGGATATTTTTCAAGTACATGTGGTCATTACTGTATTCTTTATGGAATTTTTAGGAGCAACAATAAAACATTAAATTGTTTTTTAAAACAATTTAAGAAAAATGATTTTAGTTATAATGATAAGCTAATAATAAAAATGTTTAAGAAAAATGTTTTAAAATAAAAAAAGAATAATATTGTTTTAGAGTAAATATTTATTGATGTTTTGAAGTGGGATTCATTCGCTTATTTAAATTATAATATTTTATCATTAAGTCTACAGCTTGAGCTTTCTTTGCCGGTAATGTATGACATAGGCATGTATCAGGTCCATCGGTAGCATCATCATCGCTCCAGGGGCATAGCTTATAGTGAAAGCCGAACTTTGAGTAATGGAGCTCCTTTTCCTCCAGATCCTCCAAAATTATCATTAGGTTTTCCAACGTTTTCAGATGTTCCTCGAAGATCATCTCTTCGAATTGAATTAGGAATAGTTTTATCTGCTTGGCGTACATGCTTCAACTGGCTTCTTTAATCGAATACTGATGTTGGTTTAAAGAGCCTGGTCCTTTATATCCATGATGTTGTTCTTTTAAACTTATGTTTTCTTTGCTTATGTATATATTGTAAATAAGCAGTGCATAAGCATATCTATCCATCTCTTTTTTACCTATGTATATTCACATATATTTATTTACAACCATTTATTCCTTTTTTTATTCTTTAAATGTATAGTTGTCTCTTGTTCTCTTACATATATAAGAAGTATTCCATTTAATTATTTATTTCTTCTTTACATATAAATTGGAAATGGGCAGTGCTATACCTAGTCATCTCTTTTCCTTTATATATGAGATGTGAAATTCCATGCTCCTTCAACATCTTAAAGGGTGTTTTTGAAGAAAATTTGGCTACATAACTTTTTGGTAAAAATATCCAAAGATGCTTGTTGTCCTTATCAGTTAAATAAAGGACTACTTTATTTCCAAATGATGTTTTTTTGAGTTTACATCCAATGATCTCGTACTCAAATCCTATACATAGATCCTCAACCTTTGTGTATCCAAGCACCGGCTTTATATCGTTAAGTATTTCCAGGAAAGCCTGTGTATATATTTTATTAAGAGTTTATCCTTTTATATAAAAAAATATAAAAAATAATAAAATGTTTACATACCATTATTGGAATATAAACTATTCAAAAAAGACACTGTTGTATACTAAATTATTTAACCAAGATAGCATGATCTTTTATACTCTCATTAGGAAAATTTGATATATAAAATAGCAATGCTGATTGGTAGTTGAGTAATAATAAGTAAAGGGTTCTAATGGTTTAAAAGCCAGATGTCTTCAATCTGATTGGTTGTTGAGTCTATACCACTTTAGTATATGGATTTCAAAATATTATACATACATGTATGTATGTAACAGTCAACATGATGCAATATATAAATAGAGTGAAATGAATACAAAACATAATGAAATGCATACATTTTTCTTCATATGTTCGTCACTTGAAAACCTATATAATAACTTCATGTTCTTAAGATAATTTAGTTCATTTTCAATTCGAAATGAGAGCATTTCATTGCGAGCTGTGTTATTTTAAAACATCGTTTAGTTCCCGCAATGGACTGAAATATCACACCCTAAAAATACATAACTTCAGCTATTCAAAATCAAAATCATCATTTTATCGATGTTACTTGTGTCCTGAACCTAAGATGTTTTGGTTAAAATTTGACTTCAATATGCATATTTTATTAAAGCATAACAAAGAATTAAAGCAAATAAATGAAATATTAAATATTAAGAAATAAATTAATCTATACATTTATTTATTCATGTTATAATAGAATGTAAAATTCAACCAATAAATACATTCAATAGTACCTGTATGCTACCTGAAATCCACTTGTTCTTTTTGTGTAATCTTCGCTTGGAAAACCGGTTTCAAACGAATCCTATGATTATCTAGGGGATGTAACAGGTAATAAGAGAAAGTGAAATTCACCCAATCAAAAGTAAGGGAAACATTGAAAACAAAATATTTTTAAATGTAGTATTATATTTATTATATGTATATATTATAAATTGAAAAATACATCGAATATTCTTATGATACATAAAATTTAGCCTCAATTCTTTCTACAGCTGCTATTAGCTCAGCGTCATCTTCGTTCCGAAGTAGATCTTGGAGTCGTTCCCTTTTACAGCATTCTTGATCATCGATCAAACTGAAAATATGATCATCATCCGGGAAAACGAATGGCGTTTCAACTATGGAGTCCTCGCCAACATATTCCCGCAAAAACGTCTTGCGGTTCAATCATTGGGTCATCATCCTCACTATCATCATCCCATTGAATCTCATTGATGGGAGTCCAATTCCTCTCGAGATAATTTTGGGTTTTAATTCCAAAAATCAGTGACAGGTCCACGGAGTCTGGCTGAGAATCCAGATTTATGGTTTCCTCCGGTTGCGACTCAATAAAAATGACCTCTAGGTTATCCATCTTTGTATACAGTTTACTAGTTTCTGTAATAGCTTATAGCTGTGAGTAGCTATTATATAGGCACTCAACTATAGGATAGTGTTGGGAATACAATACAGAGAAGGAATTTAAACAGAATAGTAAAAAAAGGTTTAAGGTCAACGAGATCCTTTTACAGGTAAATGCTTTGGAAAAAAACTACCTCTAAACTATCACATCAGATATAGTTCAAGGAGATGAAAAACCTGTTTGACAGTGTTTTCGAAGAGCCTGAGTGAGAGGAAGGATCCAAGGATAGAACTCGTTTAGAGAGAGAGAGGGAGAATGTAAGGATTGATTTTGATTTGTCACAATTTTCAGGTAAAAAAAATCGATATTGATTTTACAGAATTTCCAGAGGAGAAAAGAACTTAGTTCACATTTTCACCGATAGTGAATTTTCAGGTAAAAAAAAAAATCGATATTGATTTTACAGAATTTCCAGAGGAGAAAATAACTTAGTTCACATTTTCACCGATAGGTGGCGCCACCAAGTAGTAATGAAAAGGGACCTTCTTCGTATATTTACTATAATAAGTTCTCTTTGCATTAATCTTATACTTTTATTCATTGATTGCACATCCTATATATAAATATAGGTAACTATACTCTTAAAGGATATGATTATGGTAAATATCAGAAACTAAAACCATATATATTTTTATAAATTATTTTATTTCAACATGAACATGGTAAATATCAGAAACTGAAACCATTTATTTTCCCAAATCAATATGAAAAAATATTTATTTGAACATGATCATGGTAAATATCAGAAACTGAAACCATTTATTTGAAAACCAAATGTTGCTGAGAATAGGGTTGTTGAATCAAATATCATGTTTCACATCCTTAAGCAACATGTTGCGAATTTAGGATTTACTCGCAACACGTAGAAGGTCCCTTTTCATTACTACTTGGTGGCGCCACCTATCGGTGAAAATGTGAACTAAGTTATTTTCTCCTCTGGAAATTCTGTAAAATCAATATCGATTTTTTTTTTTACCTGAAAATTCACTATCGGTGAAAATGTGAACTAAGTTCTTTTCTCCTCTGGAAATTCTGTAAAATCAATATCGATTTTTTTTACCTGAAAATTGTGACAAATCAAAATCAATCCTTACATTCTCCCTCTCTCTCTCTCTAAACGAGTTCTATCCTTGGATCCTTCCTCTCACTCAGGCTCTTCGAAAACACTGTCAAACAGGTTTTTCATCTCCTTGAACTATATCTGATGTGATAGTTTAGAGGTAGTTTTTTTCCAAAGCATTTACCTGTAAAAGGATCTCGTTGACCTTAAACCTTTTTTTACTATTCTGTTTAAATTCCTTCTCTGTATTGTATTCCCAACACTATCCTATAGTTGAGTGCCTATATAATAGCTACTGTCCGTGTTACCCAGACAGCTTCGGGAAACTCACAAGCACCTTTAGATACTCAAACTTATTAAAAGCAAAGGTTCAAACCATCAATCTCAATCTTAACATTTTCGTGTCATTTGACAATGCCACAACAGGAAAACATCTAACATTCCTAGTAGATACAGGAGCGAACATATCGCTAATAAAAGAAACTTCAGATGTCTTCAACGACATACAAATAAACAATAAAATAGACATTCAAGGTATAGGTGAAGGTATTATAAAATCCCTAGGCCTTGCACCAATAGAGCTACAGACAGATAAATACATAATTCCTCACAATTTCCATTTAGTAAACAAAAACTTCGTAATCCCATGTGATGGAATAATAGGGATTGATTTTATAAAAGCATTAAATTGTCAAATTGATCTAAAACCTTCAGAAGACTGGTTTATAATACGAACAAACAATATAAACATTCACATTTATGTTCCAATAACATACAGTTCTGGTAACAATACAATACAATTCTACCAGCAAGATCACAAGTTGTCCGAAAAATAGAACTAACTTCAACTGAAGATAGTGTTCTAATACCAAACCAGGAAGTCCAAACTGGTATTTATGTTGCGAACACTGTTGCAACCACGCAAAATGCATTCGTCCGATTATTAAATACAACTAATACCGACCAATTGGTCAATATAAATAATTTAAAATATGAACCACTTTCGAATTACAATGTAATTCAAACCTCTCCTAGAGTAAGAGAAGAAACTGTCTTAGCTCAACTTACAAAAAACTTCCCAAATCAATTTAAACCACAATTAACGAAACTATGTTCCAAATATAGTGACATATTCGGGCTTGACACCGAATCAATAACAACAAATAATTTTTATAAACAAAAATTGAGATTGAAGGATAACGAACCAGTATACATTAAAAACTATCGAAGCCCGCATAGCCAAGTTGAAGAAATACAGAAACAAGTAGGGAAATTAATAGACGACAAAATAGTCGAACCATCAGTGTCAGAATATAACAGCCCCCTTCTGCTTGTACCAAAGAAAGCCCTTCCGGGCACTGAACAAAAGAAATGGCGATTAGTAGTTGACTATCGTCAAATAAACAAAAAACTTCTGTCCGATAAATTTCCATTACCTAGAATTGACGACATTTTGGATCAACTAGGTAGAGCGAAATACTTCTCATGCCTTGACTTAATGTCAGGTTTTCATCAAATTGAACTAGAAGAAAGTTCAAGAAACATAACGTCTTTTTCAACGAGCAATGGCTCATATCGCTTCACGCGATTACCATTTGATTTAAAAATAGCGCCAAATTCATTTCAGAGAATGATGACTATTGCATTCTCTGGACTTGAAGCTTCGCAAGCATTCCTATATATGGACGATCTTATAGTCATTGGTTGTTCCGAAAAACATATGCTCAAAAACTTACAAGATATTTTTGAGGTATGTAGGAAACACAACCTAAAATTACATAAACAAAAATGTTCATTTTTTATGCATGAAGTGACCTTTCTCGGTCATAAATGCACTGATAAAGGAATCTTGCCAGATGACAAGAAATATGACGTCATCAAAAATTATCCAGTCCCGCATGACGCGGACAGCGCTAGAAGATTCGTAGCATTCTGCAATTATTACAGACGTTTTATTAGAAACTTCGCCGACTATTCCCGGCACATAACCAGATTATGTAAAAAGAATATTCCATTTGAGTGGACAGATGAATGTCAAAATGCATTCCAGCATCTAAAAGATCAACTTATAAAACCAACTCTATTACAATACCCAGACTTCACAAAGGAATTTTGTATAATAACGGATGCAAGTAAGCAAGCGTGTGGAGCGGTTTTAACTCAAAACCATAAAGACCTCCAACTTCCTATAGCATACGCGTCCAGATCATTCACCAAGGGTGAAAGTAATAAGAGTACAACAGAACAGGAATTAGCAGCCATTCACTGGGCGATTAATCATTTTCGACCATATATTTATGGAAAACATTTTACAGTGAAAACTGACCATAGACCACTTACGTATCTATTTTCGATGGTTAACCCAAGTTCCAAACTTACACGCATGCGGCTCGAACTAGAAGAATATGACTTCACAGTAGAATATCTAAAGGGTAAGGATAATTTCGTAGCAGATGCGTTATCAAGAATAACCATTAAAGACTTAAAGAATATACAAACAACCAATACAGTACTAAAAGTCACTACAAGAAATCAAAGTAGACAAAAAACCTGCGCAGGTTCAAACACAGAATTGCAAAAGCAATCGATCTCTTCAAAGCCCAATATATACAACGTCATACAAAATGATGATGTTAAAAAAGTAGTGACCTTACATTTATCTTCGACTAAGTGTTTCTTTAAACATGGGAAAAAGATATTTGTAAGAATTAAAGTTAGCGACCTTTATACTAATGGAACCTTCTACTTAGGTCAATTTTTCCAAAGGCTTGAAAAAGAAGCCGGTATAAATAACATCAGCCAACTTAAAATGGCACCGAGCGAAGAAATCTTTGAGAACATTTCAATAGATTCTTTTAAGAACAAGGGCAATAAAATATTAAAGAATTTAAGAGTAGCGCTACTCAAGCCGGTGACCATAATAAAAGAAAATAAAGAAAAAGAAGAGATACTGTCTACATTCCATGATGATCCAATCCAAGGAGGTCACACAGGTATAGCTAAAACATTAGCGAAAATAAGAAGGCATTATTATTGGAAAAACATGACACGTCAAATTACAAATTATGTGAGAAAGTGTCCCAAATGCCAAAAGTCCAAAACGACTAAACATACCAAGACCCCATTGACTATAACTGAAACACCACAAATGGCGTTTGATAGGGTAATTGTGGATACGATCGGTCCACTTCCTAAATCAGAACAAGGAAACGAATATGCAGTCACTTTAATCTGTGATTTGACAAAATACCTTGTAGCCATACCAATCAAGAACAAAAGTGCAAAAACAGTAGCTAAAGCTATATTTGAAGATTTTATTCTAAAGTACGGTCCAATGAAGACGTTCATTACGGACATGGGAACGGAATACAAAAATTCAATAATTGAAGATTTATGTAAAAACTTAAATATTCAAAACATAACATCCACTGCACATCATCACCAGACTGTAGGAACCGTGGAGCGAAGCCACAGAACTTTTAATGAGTTCATACGCTCATACATCTCAATTGACAAAACAGATTGGGATGTATGGCTACAATACTTCGTATATTGCTTCAACACAACCCCCTCTATGGCACATGATTATTGTCCATATGAATTAGTTTTCGGTAAGACTTCGAACTTACCAATACATTTTAATAGCATAGATAATATAGAACCTATATATAATATAGAAGATTATGCTAAAGAAAGCAAATATAGATTAGAAGTAGCATATAAAAGAGCCAGAATCATGTTAGAAGATGGCAAACAAAAACAAAAAATTAGGTACGACGCTAGTAGTTTAGATTTTGAACTAAAAATAGGTGACCAGGTTTTATTAAAAAATGAAACTGGTCACAAGTTAGACTATAAATATAAAGGACCATATAGAGTAGAAAATATCGGAGAAAGAGATAACGTCACAATCTCCGATAATAAACAGAAAACTCAGACAGTCCATAAGGATAGACTAAAACTTTTTACTCATAGATAGAATTAGTATGGACATACATAAGTATATCCATAGGAATATATCAAATCTTTTTAATTTTTTTACTATAACATATGAAAAAAAAATAATAATTTAAAAAAAAAAAAAAAAAAACTTTATTCTGAGCTATGGGATATATGTATAAGTGCATTAACTTAAAAAAAAAAAAAAAAAAAAAAAAAAAAAAAAAAAAAAAAAAGTTTTTTTTTCTTTTTCTAAATACATTTTCCTAAATATCTATCATATTATAGTTACAAAATAACTTCATAAATATTACGTTATTTTTCAAAAGGAGGGAGATGTAGTATGCATATATATAGCCAATACCCACTGTACCAAGAGTACTTAAAAGGGAACACACTGTAACACTTTGTTGCAGTGTTTATGCAATAAACATTCCCAGGCATATTCAGTGCGACGAAATACGATCACACATATATGCCTGGTACTACATTAGTGCAGCGTCGGCATGTATAGCATAGCCGACGGCACTTGAATATGATCCACACAAGCATGTGCATATTCCCCTCGCGCCCCCCGCTATCAGCAGCGCTGGGCATATATATAACAAACATATAAATGCGGCCGCTCCGCTGCCGGCATTCCTGGCAGCTTTAGCTTAAGCTATAATTGTAAGAATATCAGAAATACATTGAATAAAGTTCTATCAAAGGAGACGGATGTCTTTGTTTAATAATTTATGTTTACACCATAAATTGATTTCCGACCTTAAGGCGTGGATAGATCGGAAGCATGGTCAGGTTGACTTCCACCTGACCCAAATCTTCAGCGGTCACGGCTGCTTCCGGTCATACCTGAAGCGCTTTGGGCACGAAACCGAAGACTGGTGCCCAGCTTGCGGCCGAGGCATAGAGGAGGACGCCCTTTACGTCTTTTTCGAGTGCCATCGCTTCACGTACGAGAGGCATAGGCTGGAGGTGGCACTAGGCACCAGAGTCAGCGCAGAGGGATTAGTCCGCCTGATGGTCTCGGACCCTAAGGCATGGGATGCCACAGCGCAGTTTGCTGCTGGCATCATGCGGGAGCTCCGAGGAGCAGAAAGAGAAAGGAGAGCGACGGTGGATTAAGGAGGAGCGGCTGTGCGAAGCAATGCTTTGCCGCGGTACCGTGCAGCATCGCCCCTTCTTCCTACAATCGCCACCATCTACATAGTAGTATAGATAAATAGTTAAGTAAGTTATTAAATAAAACCTGAATACAAAAAAAAAAAAACACCAATTGTCGCCCACATCAGCGAACTTCCCCGCAGCATCAAACCACCCAGCGAGTTTGACACCACCATCCTACCCGAAGCCCCGAACCAACACTTTGACCCCGACATCGAAGACGAGTCAGAACCAGCCCCGGATCCCTGGCCACCCGACATAGCTCCACAAATTAAAGCATTTCTGGACGAAGAGCTACCGAAGTTCGCAACTCTCCATAGCACCTCAGACATCGCCGAGCATACCATCGTCATGAGGAATAATCGACCCATCAAGCAACGATACTATACGAAAAACCCAGCCATGATGCGAATCATCGACGAACAAGTAGATCAATTGATAACGGAAGGCCTCATCGAGCCCTCCCAAAGCCCTCACAGCGCACCAATCATACTCGTTCGTAAAAAGAAAGGAAAATGGCGCATGTGCGTGGGTTTTCGACAACTCAACGAACATTCCATCCCGGAACCCAGAATAAACTACATCTTGGAATGTCTACAAAACGCACGATTTATCACCACTCTCGATCTAAAGAATGGATACTGGTAGATACCAATGGCAAAGGGAAGTCGAGAAGCAACAGCTTTCACACTACCAGGCCGAGGCCTCTATCAATGGAAAGTGATGCCTTTCGGACTACATTCAGCGCCGGCAACGTTTCAGCGGGCCCTCGACACAGTAACTGGGGTCGATGGAAACCTACGCATTCGCGTATATATCGTCGTCGGGCGAGATTTTAATGAACACCTACACAATCTAGAAGTGCTCTTTTCTCGACTACGAAGAGCTAATCTACGCATAAATTCGAAAAAATGCACTTTCTTTCAATGCCGGATCAAATATCTGGGCCACATGATCAGCGAAGAAGGCATCCATACCGACCCCGACAAAATTGCCGCCGTCAAAGAACTCAGGCCTCCTACAAACCTGAAAGAACTTCGTCAATGAATCGGGATGGCATCCTGGTACCGGAGATTTGTACCAAACTTCGCGACAGTCGTCGAACCGATGTCCTGCCTACTCAAGAAGGGAAAATCATGGATATGAACCGAAGCACAACAGGCTGCTTTTGACCTACTGAAGAAACTTCTCACGACCGCCCCCGTCCTTACGTGCCCCGATTTCAACGTCAAGTTCTCACTGCAAACAGATGAGAGCAATCTAGGAGTTGGCGCCGTTCTTACCCAAGAAATCGAAGGCAAAGAACGAGTCATAGCATATGTCAGCCGACGACTGAACCAGGCGGAAGAAAACTACTCCGCTACTGACAAGGAGTGCCTGGCGGTCATTTGGGCCATTCGAAAACTACGCTGTTACCTGGAAGGATACCGATTCGATGTAATCACCGATCATCTCGCGCTTAAATGGCTAAATACGCTTGACAGTCCATACGGTAGAGTGGCGAGATGGGCGCTCGAACTTCAGCAATACCAATATGCTGTGCATTATCGAGCGGGCAAACAGAACGTAGTTGCAGATGCCCTATCCAGGCAACCATTAGGAACACTTGCACGAATCGAAAAAGAGAAGACAGCCTGCCCCTGGCTCCAGCGCAGGATACAACAAGTCCAGGACGAGCCTCAGAAATACCCCGACTACACTTACGCCAACGGAGAACTATATCGACATATGGGCCATGGCGCCGACGACGACGACTATATATCATGGAAACTCTGCGTAGCAAAAGATCAACGAGCCAGAATACTTCACGAATGCCACGACCAACCCACATTTCTCTTTCCATAGATGAACGTAGTTAATTGTTTCTGCAACTCGCACCAGGGATATATGCACTAATGTAATGTAATGTAATGAACTAATAAAATACTTGACCTTAACTTGACCACTTGGATAGATTTTAGAACCTTAGTATACTTTCATAAAATTGTGACGACTCAAGAACCGATTTACCTTTACTGCCAAGTTAGCCCTGCTACATCACAATGAACCAACAACTCTTTATGCCCTCGAACTCAAACGCTGTGCTCGAAGAGGCAGTTCATTGTCAATGCAATCCGCTTATGGAACAGTCTTCCACATCACCTTAAATCCATTAGGAGCGCAACCCAATTTCAAATTGAAATCAAAGAACATTTAGGAAACCATTAAAAAAAAAAATAAATAAATAAATAAAAAATGTAAAACAAAACAAAATATTAATGTATAAGTATTCGATTTAAGTACATAACTCTTGTCAAAACGTCAATGTATAAGTAGTAGATTTAAGTAGATAACATCCAAATTAGCTACACATATACATATATTCACCGAGTGACTACCGCAATAAAAATAAGTCTATACTTGTAGCGTTAGGATAAAGCATGAAATAAAATACAAATACAAAGATCAATACCAGACTGATGGCAGGGAAAAATGGGCCGACTGCCCGTGCCCTATGCATAACTTCTTATCGAGATTGTGACAGCATTATGGCATAGCTCGGCGCGGCTTCTGAGCTGAGCACGAGCGATAGATGACGAACGAGAGAGCTGCTTAAACGCAGAAGGTGCAACAGCAACATGAAAGCAGAGGGACACATATAGGAAAGTCATCGGACGTGTTTCTTGACCCGCTCCAAGAAAGTTGCAAATTCAATAATAAATATTAAACTTTACCCGCTTGAATTTTTTGCAAAGTACAATCAAATGATAAATCTTCACTCTGAGTTCACGGCAAACAAAACTAAACACGGCAGCAACCTTAAACAGTAAATTTTATTCGCGTTAGACGCCGCAAAATACATTCAAACTAGACGCTAAAATACAAACACTCCAAGTTAAACCGATACGTACAAGTAACACAGAAAGCACTCAATACGGACAACCAGAGAAAAGAAACCAAGTAAATAAACACTCAAAACACTCTCCAAACAACGCACTATGGTCCCAACGACCACTTTTGTTGGCCAAAACCCATTTTACAAAAGTTAAAAAACACCGAGGTTTTGATCACTATGTATTAGGAAGAGAGTGAGCTTATAAGTTGCGTACCAGAAATTTTCATAGATGGCGCCACATTCGCAAAATCAGCTGTGCAACCCAGCTGTTGATGCTGAAAAGCACGAGCAGTGAAAAAGTGTCAATTTAATTACAGTTTTAAATCTCTCATAAATTGAAAAATATGATTAACCGACCAAATTTTTTGATTGAATCTTAATTTGTTGGGTTTTTACTACGTGTTTTGTATTGTTAACTGTATTGTATTGTTAACTGTAAATAGTAGTTGTGATGTCTTCGTACTTTTAGGTTAAAATGAGTCCTTTTTTTTAGCCAATTTTTATTGAAAACTGATTTTTGAAAAGGTATATTTAGTGAGTCCCACCTAGTCCCACCTTGAAATCTATTGTGTGTCGTAGATTAATAAATCCTTGTTGAAATGCATATAGTAAGAAGTACCACATTTGACCACAAATCTTACAATTTTCATTAGTAAATCATAACCTCAAAATCAACAATACAGAGTTTTTTGGCGTTCTATTTTGTTCTAAAACCATTACTTGTATGCCCAGAAGAGGCTAAATTGATTCGCAAGGCTATACAGAACACAGTAGGAAAGCCGCCAGCTTTCAGACCCAACGAGCACCCTGAAAGAAGCGTTTTCCACCCTGACACAATGGTTTTTCTCTAGGTGGCAACATTTAAAAAAATTATTTTTTTCAAATCAAAAATTTGTGTTGTTTTTATGTGTGCTACGCCTTTATAATTTTAATAAAAATTAATTAAACTAATTTCTTAATAAAACTGTTATAAATACTTGCTATTCCCTACAATTAATTATTTTTTAAAATGCATTATTTAAAAAAAGGCGGTGCCACACCCATTTTTTTTTGTAAATCTTCTTCCTATTGATTATATATATACAATACAAGCAACTAATTTGAAAAATCGTGCTTCGTTTTCGCGATATTAATTTTGGCCAAAAAAAGTGGTCGTTGGGACCATAGTGCAACGATGGCACCACCACCAAAACGCTCACGGACAGCGCTGCTGCCGATGTGCAGCGATGCAGCACAGATGCACCTTCACACCGACTTTTGGAGACTATCTCCGAAAAGTTTGGGGAGCAGGCATAACTTATACGGGAGACCGAACAGTGGATTGTGGGTGAGCTCCAAGATCACGTCTCCAAACTGAACGAGGAGATCCAGCGCCTGGCCAAGCGAGTGGAGCAGTTGGAGACGGAGGCATCCGAGAATGGCACACTAAGGGCTCAAATATTGGCACTGGAAGCGCGTTTTGAGCAGAAGCTGGAGGTGCAGGAGTCCCGTTTGTTGACGGCGAAAATTTTAAAACTATCTTTCATACACTTTGTTTTTCACTTAATCTTACTACTCCGCTAAAAATAAGGGATATTTTCCGAATAAACCCCTGTCTCCAGCAAAGCGGAAAATTGCTGCAAGGAATTAGCTAGCTATTCCGTGATGGTGTGGAACATAGCTAAAACTGGGTAGACGAATCAGCTGTGTTTTGTAAACAGAGCAAACTGTAAAATTCTGCTAAAATTAAAAAAGGAAAAAAATTCACTCTGATGAGGAAATGATTGTGTTGGTGGCGGCATATATTGTTGCAAAACAAAAAAGAATAATTTTCATCCCTTTTTTGGTTTTGCGGACAGTTACAGCCTACATCTTGCACCATTCACTTAAGGAAGAATTGTAAAGTATATATACCTGAGCTGGGTATCAGCTGTTCTCTCAGTCCACACGCGGTCCCGATAGCCAAATATCGATATAAATCTGTGCAATCCGCTGTGTTGCTGGATACACACTCCAGGAAAACATAAACGAAAAATTTCTGACTCAGTTTTTTTTTATATGGAGTTTGACAGGAAGTTTTCGATTCCGCAGTGATGGATGCTATGCTTTAGGAAACAGAGGGCATCGAACGGCACTATTATTGATCCCACAATTATTGTTACACGCGACAAAATTGCATTGCTTCGACAAATTGGGGCATATCTGAGAACAGAAAAACAGCCGCTAAGCTTACAGCTGCTGGGTTTCGACTCACACGTGCCATTCTATGTTAACGAGCAACTTACAAAAGCTCAATATGAAATTTTCAAAGAAGCTATGAAAGGGAAGAGGCAAAAAAAGCTCACCGCAGTATTTACGCGCCGCTCCGCGGTTCATGTGAGAGAGGCTGGGAGCGATAACTACGTTCGCATTAGTAGCATGCAAGAACTTTTGTCCATGTATGCATCTCAATCTCATCACCAGGAAACGATCAACAAGGGAGCTTTCGTAGCTAAATGTCTCTCTTACCATTCTCTTTATGTACTTAATGTTAGTCATAAGAGTTTACTGCATTTCTTTCTCCATTGTTTTTTATGCACGTTTTTAAGGTGTAAGTCGAATATCTCTTTGAATTTGTCTATGCGTCTCTTAATTATGGATAAATTAACTGCAAAATGCAGAGTAACATGACTTCAAAGGCGAGCAGTCATGCATTAATCCGTATTCTTAGCAAGCAACACTCAGGAATAAATATTTGTCATATTAATGCTCAAAGTCTAACCAAGAAGATGGATGAGTTCAGGTACCTTTTTATTAACTCAAATGATGATGTCATCTGTGTGTCTGAAAAGTGTGACGAATACAATGTTTTTCGTTCGGACAGTGTGGGACATGCTGGGGTTGTTGCAATCTATATTAAGTCCAACCTGACATCTAATGTAATAAGTAAGCACACCAATGAGAGTCAAATAGAGTATATCTTTCTCGAAATAAAGGGAGCCAGACAAGCGTCCAGTTACTTATTGGCTGCATTTACAGACCAAATCGCACAACAGACGTTTCGGAAGCCATCGCAATACTGGACACAATATCATTAGGGTATGACAATGTAGTAATCACCGGTGACCTAAATGGCAACATGCTGAAAGAGCACCAGCTAAAAAACAATTTGGAAGCGATAGGTCTGCATGCTGCAAACTCTGACTACCCGACTCACTTCTCACAAAGTACTGACACCCTGCTTGACGTATTTTTTGTTATTGATCGTCAAAGTATTTTATTATATGACCAAATTTCTCTGCCAGTATTCTCTATTCATGACTTAATATTTCTGACGTATGATGTTTACTTCGAAAACTCGGCCGAAAAATCGGTGTGTGGCACGGCGGAATAGAATTTAGGTGATTTTTCAGCGGACGTAATTTCTGTGGCATCCCTGAATATTTTTAAAATCTCTATAAACTATTATGTTTTCGTTTAAGTCTATATTAAAATTATAGGTCAAGAAAAATAAGTCATGTTTCGAAAACATTGGCATGGACAGCTGACTGAACGCAGAAACATTGTGACTATGGTTTACAAAAAATAAGTCAAGTAAAGTATCACAGTAATTAGAAAAATGGGTAGGTTCAGATGTGTTTACTAACTTTAATCCCGTAGCTTCTATGTGATCCGATAAGTAATTTTCCCTCAGTATATTACTGTTGAAGGCCCCAGCAGGTATTACATCTGTGTAAGCAAGTGTCAATGTCAATAATAAGTCAATTAAATTGTTATTTGCTATATACCGCTGAGGTCTATACACACAGCCAATTAAAATTTTTGAGGAGTGTATTGCACTGGAGAGTTGGACAAATATCCATTCGTCTACACTATCACTAGAATGTTTGCATACAAATTTTGCATTTAGACGTTTACTTACATATATGGCTACACCTCCTGCGTAACTATCTCGATCAGATCGAAACAGGTCATAGCCAAAATATTCTACTAACACATCATTAACATGAGACGAAAACACCGTTTCAGACAACCATATGACATCAACATTGGACTGGACAAATATATACCTAAACTCGTCATTTTTTTTAGTCAGGCTTTGAGCATTAATGTGGCAGACACGCAAAACTGTTCCTTGATTCACAAGTACTCTCAGCATTGTATAGCTGCTCGCACTTGATGTCCATGCATAAAATTGCTCTAAGTTAGCTAGCTAATGTCATCTCGGCGCCACATGATCCTTAAATACGGCACAATTAACTTAAATTCATTATAAACTGTTTATTTAATTATTGTTCCTTAAAGCTTTCACAGCTGCTAAACTGGCCTAGGTATTGATTATTACTATGAACAAACTGGTATATATAGATATAGAGATATGTGTGCAAATAAGCTGAAATGTAATGGTATTATAATATGAAGAGGTGTATAACAATATAATTGAACGAATCAAATGAATCTGTTGCTGTAGATTCACTTGGTTCTGGTGATTGTCAATATGAAAATCGTATGCTGAAATATAAATGTGTATGCCACCGGTTCATGTACCAGTAACAAAATGTCGCCGCAATCGGTACTTGAACAAATTGGGCTTCGGAGATGTGAATACGTCAGAGTTTTCTTTCGTACTGATTTTATTTGGTAAAATGCGAGGTATATATACAGTTTCTATTAGTACAATTGTTTACTTAGGATCATAGGCTTGTTTAATTAGTTCTAAGTATAAGTAGGTATGAAAACATGCTATATTTATTTATGACTTAACCATGATTAAAAATTTCACTGCATGGGTCCGGGTCCAAAGGTCCGTGGGTCAGGTCTAAGATAATTTAAGACTGTCGTAAACGATTATCATGCAGATGGTGTGACATTTTACCAGTGCAGATCATCTCGAATGTAATTTATGACTGTATTATCAATATAACAAGATTATGTGCATGCATGTGCATGCACGTGCATCCAGCTGTCTGTCGAATATTTATTTAGGTCAGCGGTGCATATCTCATCTTTATTGGGTTAGTTTGAGAATATTTATTTAGGTTGCTGAGAATTCTTACTACCTAATAACAAACATAAATTTAGGTCTAAACATACGGTTTGATGTTTAAATCTAAATCGTACATCCTCCCGGCCGTTGACCATGGGATGTTCAACCATCATTAATGTTGATTGTAAACGGCTGACTTGATGTGTTTCCTCCATTCGCTGATGTGGTAGGCTGTTGCATTGGCTGCGATGTATTCCTGGTTTTGTGCCATTTCTTGACCAAATGAACTATTACAATGATCATTATGAAGATCATTGAATGTATATGGCAATATGATGATGACCGATATTTTCAAGGTTGTGGGGTAACTTGAAACTATTCGGTGGTAGCAGCCTTGTTTCCATTTGATACAGCTCCTTGTAATTTAAATTTTCTTCGTTCGTTGAAACTGTATCTGTCGGACGTTCAGTTGATGTTTTGTTGATGTCATTTTCTCCGAACCGAGCGTATGACGAATGCCATGTCGTCTCCATTGTGCTTTGACTTGTTACGGTCATCAAGGAATTTCGAATGATGCATCCAGGTTTTGCGGTCAATAATCCTGAATTTTGTAGTTTGATATCTGATATTCCATCTGCACATACTGCTGATAATTTCAATGATGATTTTGTTGAAAATATCCATTGATTTTTACCATGCATACTCAACCATATAAATGATTTTTTTGTTTTGATTAAGTTGCATGATGGATCCGTTTTGTTATGGAACATTTGTAATTCGCAACTTGTTTCAGCTGAGAACATTGTTTGTTTATTATAGCATACAAAATCATTGTTTGCTCTTGGATGGCAATTTTTTAGATCACTCTCTGACAGTTCAACGAATTCGTCTCGGTGACTGTTGATTGCGATGTATGGTGTCTTGACTTCGAACATACTTATCCCGTTTTCAGTTGATGATGGGATAGGTGTCAGCTTGTAGATTTCCAGTTCGTATGCTGAAACTAATGGAAAAGTAACTCTGATGATGGCATGATCATTTATAATCGTGCCTTCAGCTTTCATCATCTGATACACCATTAGCATATTTTCGGGAGTTACTGGGAGAACTTGTCCCGGCTTTAAGTGGCGAAATTAACACAGGGCTTATCGTGTTGTGCCGGATATCTGTCAAGACGTTGATAATTTCCGCTTGCATTCGTTGTAGGTTTGCAGATAATAGAGTCAATTGAGTTGACAATGTTATATACCATTGAAAAGCGATGAAGTGATCAGCTCTTCCCTTTGACTCGGTGATAAAGTCCTCAACTCGACTTAGTCTTTTGGAGTTTGAGATTTCATCCCTTTTTATTACATTAATTGTAGAGTCAATCAATGATGTCTGATTTTTAAGCAGGGTTAATAAGTGATTCTCGTTATCCTTAACCTTTGCTATCGTTTCCGACATTTCACGGGCATATGTTGAGTCTAATACGCCAAACAGACTGCTTGCGATGTTTCCAATGATGTCCAGCGGAGCTCTTTGTTTCCGTGTCCTTGCTATTAGCGTGTTTTCAGCTTGCAGGTCCTCTTCTATATGTTTGAAATGTTGATACATACTGGTACATGCGTCTACTTGTTGAAGTTGCTTGCATAGATGTCCAATTTTTGAAGTACCCATGGTGAATGTGTTCATGTCTTTCCAATAGGGCTTTAGGTTGTAATAGACAATTATGGTCCAGTCAGTTGTCGCAAGTTGGCTGGTTCCTACTCTTTCGAAGTATATACCCGGTTTTGAACCAAACTGGGTTATGTTGATTGACTGCGCCATTGCTAACGGTAAAAGTAACAATATAACAAACATTGTCATGGTTAACGACAGTCTATTCGGCTGTGTCCTTTTTCTAGGCTGTCTGTCTTCAGATGACTCTCCATTTTCAGATGGATCATCTATTGGATGTTTATGTGCGGGTTCCTCTTCATTGAACAGTGGAGCAACATGTTGAATCTCACGTTTGAAGATTCCTTTGGCTGTTTTTACTTCAACCACTCGTACGAAATTGTCCTTGCCATGAAACAATTGAGTTATTCTTCAAAGTGGCCATTATCTTCCTTTAGTATTACCAATGTTCCTTCTTAAATGTTCGCTGACGATTTCCTCCACTTTTGATGCTCCTGTAGTTGTTGGAGGTATTCGTTGGACCATTGCGTCCAGAATGAGTGTTTTAATTTTGACACTGCTTGCCATCGATTACCTACCTACCTCACTGTCAGCTTGTGCGGTTAACGGCTCTCCTATCAGAAAGTGCCCTGGTGTTAACGCTGTTACGTCGTTTGGGTTGTCAGATAACGGTGTCAGTGGTCGAGAATTTAATATGGCTTCTATTTCGACTATAACCGTTTCTAATTCCTCATATGTTAAATTTGCCGTCGTCACATTTTTTAAAAGCAGATGCTTTGCAGATTTTACTGCAGCTTCCCATAAACCGCCGAAGTGTGGTGCACGAGGAGGTATAAATTTGAATTGTACCCATTTGTTGTTGCACTCCTGTACAATTTGTTCCTTTGCCTTTTCTGAGAATAATGCCTCTTCTAATTCTTGAAGTTGGTTCCTGGCTCCTCCTCGACGAGAGGTGAACCGTCGGAGTGCCGCTAAAAATGCTTCTGTGGTGAGATCGCTGACTAGCTCTAAATGTACTGCTTTAGTCGCGAAACAACAGAATATGGCTATGTAAGCTATATTAGGCTTCTTTCCTCGTATTTTATAGTGGATTTTAAATGGTCCACAGTAATCAACTCCAGAATTGAGGAATGGCCTTGCTTGGGTGACTCGAAGAGGTGGCAGATTTCCCATGATCTGCTCTAGCAGTTTGGGCTTGGCTCTTGTGCATTTCACACAGTTCTGCACAATGCTTCTGGCCATGTTTTTTCCTTTTAGTATCCAAAATTGTTGTCGTGATGCTGTCAGCAATGCCTGGGGGCCACAATGCATGTTGTCCTTGTGTATTTTAGCAAGGATCAACTTGACAATTGGATCGTTGTAAGGTAGGAGCATTGGGTGTTTGGCGTCAAATGAAATATTTGCCGCTTCCAGTCGACCACCTACTCGCAAGATTCCCCTGATCCAAAACGTGATCGAGTTAATCGAACTTCCCTTTTGCGTTTCCTTATTTTTTGTTAAGTAACGTATGTCCTCTTTGAAGTCATTCTGTTGTATGTTACGAATGACAATCGAACTTCCCTTTTGCGTTTCCTTATTTTTTGTTAAGTAACGTATGTCCTCTTTGAAGTCATTCTGTTGTATGTTACGAATGACAATTTTCTGAGCTTCTTTTATCTCATTGATATCTCATGATTGAGATCTCATTGGATAGTATTGCTTGTGTACGTTCTCCTTCCTCGGAAACGCATCAAGTAAGCAATTATTCTGATTAGTTTGTTGTATGAATTGTTGTGCTTTATTTTGTATATAATATCATCCTCCTGAGTGATGGTCATAATTGATAACTGACTAATTTTTTGGGGATTTGCACTGATATTTTCTTCTTTTGTAGCCACAAATGCTGGTGGCCATGTAGATGGTGGGCCATGAAGAAATAGTGGGCCATAAAACCACATACTATTTTTCGCGAATTTAATCGACGTCATTCCTCTAGATAATGCATCTGCTGCATTATTTTCAGATGAAACATGCCTCCAATGCCTTTGCATCGTTAATTCGTGTATTGTAGCTATTCTTGTAGCTACGAATTTGTGTCGTATGGATGTTGTACAATTAATCCATGACAAAACAATCCTTGAATCAGAAAAATGTTGTGGCGTTCTCCATGGATAAATCTTCTTTTACCTTAGCTGTCAGTTGTGCACCCAATACAGCCGCCTTTAGTTCCAGACGAGGTAATGTTAACGCATTTATAGGAGCTAAATGTGATTTGGCCCATAGCAATTGAATTGTTACTCGTTTATCCTTATGCAGTGCTCGGATATATACAGCAGCTCCAAAAGCTTTCTCTGATGCGTCAACAAAAGTGTGTATTTCTGTTGCTATCGGAATTTTTTCTTGGAATATATGACGTGGTACTTTAATGGTGTTTAATAATTTTAACTCCTCCCTGTACCTTTTCCATTCCTCCTGGAGATGAACTGGAAGCGCTTCTTTGTAGTCAAATCCTTCCTTTGTGAAATGTTGCATGAAGACCTTTGCCTTCATTACCACCGGTGAGAAGAGTCCAAGTGGATCGAAAATCCTAAAGATCTCCGATACGACATCTCTTCTAGATATTACATCCTTGGTGGCAATTTCTGTTCTTCCACAAAACTGGTCAGATTTAGGCATCCAAGTGATTCCCAGGGTTTTAATGCTGTAATCTTCATAAGCAGTATCGTCCAATTGTACGCTTGAAGTGATGTCTTCCGTTGGAATTCCTTGAAGTACATGAACGTTGTTCGTGCACCATTTTCTTAACTTAAACCCTGATTTATGCAGTAGTTTGTTAAGTTCTTGCTGTCTCTGGAGGGCCTCTGGTATGGAATCTGCTCCTGTTAAGCAATCATCCACATAAAAGTCATTTTCCAGAGCAGCAGCTCCAAACGGGTAATTCTTTCTTTCTCTTTGGGCGAGATATTGTAAACATTTTGTGGCTAAATATGGAGCCGCTTTTGTTCCATAAGTCACTGTTTTTAGTCTATAGTATCGTAGATCTTCTGATGGATCATTGCGCCATACTATTGTCTGATAGTACTGGTCCTCGGGATTAATCCAGATCTGACGATACATTTTTTCGATGTCCGCGGTAAACACATATCTGTGTATCCTGAACCTAAGCAATATTGAAAATATTGAATTTTGCACAGTTGGACCTTTATGCATTAGGTCGTTGAGCGATTTTCCGGACGAGGTAACTGCAGACGCATCAAAAACCACTCTCAATTTAGTTGTAGAGCTGTCAGGTTTTATGACACAATGGTGTGGAATGAAATAACGTGATCTTCCTATTTCTTTTGTCTGCATTTCCTTCATATGACCAAGGGCCTCATATTCTTTCATAAATGTAACGTAGCTTGCTTTGGTCTCCGGATCTCGAGCGAGCCGCTTTTCTAGGCAAAAGAGTCGTCGTGTCGCTAGATCACGACTCTGCCCCAGGGATGAAGGGTCTTCCAAAAAAGGCAATCGGACGATGAGTTTATTATCTGATGCCATCTGAACATTTTGTAAAAAATGCTGCTCACATCGTTTTTGCAGTGGAGAAAGATATGTTGTGTTATTTGGAAATGAGTCCAGTTCCCAAAATTTTGCGATCTGTTGATCGACTTTTTCTTCTTCCGTCAATACTGCACATGTGTTCGGATTTTTTGAAGCGTCTTTTAGTTTTCCAGCCACAATCCATCCTAATTTGGTTTTTTGTAATTTAGGCAATCCTCTTCCAATCGATACATGCTTGCATGATATCGAAGTAGTGTTCTGCTCCTAACAGAATGTCTATTTTTCCAACTTTGTAGATTGGACAGTTGACTGTGCTGGTTGATCTGAGACTATGTGTGGCAGTACAATTGCTTCTAGTCTTGAACTGAATTTGTTATGTCTTGATTTGAGCATAACATTGACTCTTGCTTTTGATGTTTGTGTTCGTCCGCCAATTCCATTTATTTGTAGATCTGATTTTTCCACTTTCAGATCTAATATTTTCAATGCTCTTTCCGAGATTACATTGACTTGTGAGCCTAAGTCAAGCAATGCTCTGAACTCAGCAATTTGTCCATTGTTGCCTTGGATATGGACTCGAGCGGTAGCCAATAGTACATAATTATTTTATATACTATTTGCTGATGCTGCAGTTTTGGCTTCGGACTTAGTTTCCAAATGGAGAAGAGTGTTGTGTCCTTTGTTGCATTTAAAACAATCTCTTCTTTGGCAATTTTTTGCTGTGTGATCGCGTTTGAAACATTTGACGCACAGTTGGTTCTTTTGAACCCAATTTAATCTATCTGCAGAAGTTTTCTTTAAAAACTGTGTGCATTTATAGATAGCGTGATTTGGCTTTTCACAAAAATAGCAGAAATACTGACTTTCAGCTCCTGCTGAGGCACATGTGATGGGTTTCTTTGGTTTTTCCCATCCAATGGCTTCCAATGTAAGGAACCTTTGCTCGAGGAATTTCATGAATTCGCTCATGGGCTGTAATTCCTTAGTATTTTGTATGGATTGCTCATACAACGTATGAGTTTGACGATCTAATTTCTTCGTCAGAAAACATAGAAAAAGCGTATCCCATTTATCTGTTTTTATGTCGATGTTATTTAGTGCTGCTAAAGTTTCTTTGATGTTATCGTGTAATGCCTTAATTGATTTGGCATCATTTGATATGTTTGGTTGATCCAATAATTTTTGAATCAATGTGTTACTGAGCACTCTCTTGTTGCTGAAACGCTCTTGTAACGTATTCCATGCTGTGATGTAATTTCCTTCTGTTAACGAAAGGTGGTGTATTAAATTTTCTGCCTCTCCCGTAACATTGGTCTTTAAATACCACATCTTTTGAATGACGGGTACAGATGCTTCATGAATCATTTTCCTAAAAATGTCATGAAATTGTTGCCACTTTAGGTAGTCTCCATCAAATTTAGGGATTGCAACCTTTGGCAGTGGTAATGCATTATGCATATGTGGAGGAGGAATAAATGGCTGAACAGGGTCTGATACAGTCATTGTTTGAATTGCTAATACTGCATCTTCAGCTGCAATATAACTGTTAATGTTATATCCCATTTTCACAGGATCGATGCATTTGGAATGTATTTTGACATGGATCGTTCTAATCTCATCCCAATATTTTATTATTATTGCTTTGAAATCCTTTCGCGTCTCAATTGTCATTCTGTTCATGATGCGCTGTAGTCTTTCAAGCAGCACCCTTTGTTTTCGGATCATGGGCTCAATTTCGGACTCATTCACCATAGAGGTAATAGATCCAGAATCTATCTCCATTTCCAAAGCAGACAATTGTTTGGTCAACTCGTCGTTGTATTTGCTGACCAATTCTTTAATATTTTCAAAATATTTATTAGAGAAATAATTGTGCTCATATTTCGAGCCATGAGTTATTTCTTGAATGTTTGTGTCTTCCATTGAAAATGTTTTCCAGAGATACATTAACCTCTCAAGTCGGGTTTGAAAATATTCAGGCTTCTGCTTCCTTTCAGAGGGATCCTTTTTGTAGTTCCTGATGATGTTTTGGATTTCTTCGCCCGTGGCCAATTGCCGGTCCAGCAGAACATTAATGCTTGAAGATGCCATTTTTATTATTTGTTGTACTACTTTGACCCGATGGAGGTAATTTGTTTGACGTTATGACAGGCTGTGCCTCTACTCACAACCAAAAAGGTGGTCAAAGTAATCTAACAAATTTTTAATGACAATGTGAAATATTTTTTTTTTTTTTAATCCAACCGTAGTCGCCAAGTTGACTGTATCGGTTTGGGTAGTTCCTTCACAGAAGGTAATGAGAAATCACAACTGTGATTGATTATGTATGTATGTAAATTGGTCGCCAAGTTGACCAATTATGTAGGATTTTCCAAATAAATCCAAGTTCAAAATCGGGAACAATACTTCAGATGAACGGTTAAATGTCCAAAAGTTGGGGGTCACCAAATGAACGAATCAAATGAATCTGTTGCTGTAGATTCACTTGGTTCTGGTGATTGTCAATATGACAATCGTATGCTGAAATATAAATGTGTATGCCACCGGTTCATGTACCAGTAACAAAATGTCGCCGCAATCGGTACTTGAACAAATTGGGCTTCGGAGATGTGAATACGTCAGAGTTTTCTTTCGTACTGATTTTATTTGGTAAAATGCGAGGTATATATACAATTTCTATTAGTACAATTGTTTACTTAGGATCATAGGCTTGTTTAATTAGTTCTAAGTATAAGTAGGTATGGAAACATGCTGTATTTATTTATGACTTAACAATGATTACAAATTTCACTGCATGGGTCCGGGTGCAAAGGTCCGTGGGTCAGGTCTAAGATAATTTTATGACTGTCGTAAAACGATTATCATGCAGATGGTGTGACATTTTACAACTGCAGATCATCTCGAATGTAATTTATGACTGTATTATCAATATAACAAGATTATGTGCATGCATGTGCATGCACGTGCATCCAGCTGTCTGTCGAATATTTATTTAGGTCAGCGGTGCATATCTCATCTTTATTGGGTTAGTTTGAGAATATTTATTTAGGTTGCTGAGAATTCTTACTACCTAATAACAAACATAAATTTAGGTCTAACCATACGGTTTGATGTTTAAATCTAAATCGTACAATAATTGTTAAAGGCTTACACTAGGGTAGTAAAAAAAAACGAGAATACAATTAGCAAATTGAGTAATCATAATCATAATCGAATTAATCATAATGAAGTAGGAAATTAGAAAAGCCATTCGGAAGGTGGTTCCGATGGAATACAAAAACTTCGAAAGCGCAATGCCTCATTTAGGTGCACATTAATTGTCTGTTGGGTAATCACCCATACATTCGCTTGTCGTGAGTTACAGCGTGAACGAAAATTACCACGGCTTGCGAAAGAGCAGAGCAAAACAAATGATCGAATACTTTGGCATAGGTCAGCACTACAGTACTGCCAATAAATTTACGGTCGGCGCTAATGTAAACGTTCATACCGTTTTAATTCGCTATTCAACTACTACACATACAGTATACGCTCACAATCAATCACTCACAGTGGGTTTAATCCATCGATGAAAGCGCTTCCATAGGATTTCTGCAGGTGGCTGTAAACTTTAAGAATTCAGTATTGGTTCTCTCCACTCTTTCTTTACCAAATTTTCCCTCCCTAATTAATGCACAAATAAACGTAATCATAACAAAAACTTTTTTGAGGCGGCTTAATCAAATTCTCAATCCATTGACGCTATGCACATTACTGTCGTTTAAAATAAATCACTAATAGAAAGAAACACTGCATTGGCACGAAAACTAGTGGTCCGACTAAACGGAAGATCCACTGCAACGGTAATCGCTCTCTCCTTTTTCTGCTACTGTCCTATGCTGGCTGCTGGAGAGCGTGGGGGTGAAGACGAATGTAGAAATGGCTCGCCCAGAAACTTCTTTGCATGATGTTCGAAGCAGCGTACGAGAAGTCGACAGCTGGTGCTGTATGTATATATGTATACGTAGACCGCTGCTGCAACGTTCTTATGCCAAGCTAGACGTGTCGGTGTAGGGGCGAATTCGGTACACTTTGGGTATGTTGGGTACAGTTCACCGTAGAAGTAGGCGCCCAGATAGTGGAACCTTAAGTCCGCAGCACGATAAAAAAACCCATATGTGCGTACGATACTTCGTACGGTACTACATACGGCCAACCCCCAATGGAATCGGCCTGATGATAACTAACGATGAATTTGTTTTTTTTCTTTTTTCGGGTCGTGTAGATGTCGAAATAGCTCTGGGATCGTAACACGCGGTATTATATTGGTAGACCACAGTGGAGGTTAGGTTTACTTTTCTTTTCTCTTTTCTGCACTGAATTTATAAGACGTCCGTCTGGTATCGCAAGCTCAAAGGAAAATAAAGACATGGGCAACTCTCCATCCGCTCGAACTCTTTTTTGTCTTTGTTTTCTTATTCACCACTCATTGACACTTGGCTCTGTTAATCGAATGTCATTTCAACACTGGCTCAACTGCCCGCGCAAGGTGCATTTAACGAGAGGGTGAAACTGGGTGAAGCTTGCACAATATATTTTGTTGGGTCAGGTGCCACTACAATGGTTCTTAAAAATAATGTTGAGTATGAAAATTAACTTAGATAATTATCAAAATTGAACTTTTTATTTAGGCTGTGAACCAAAATAAGTCATTTCTGATATATTTCGGAATTTAAAAATTTTTGTAGTACTTTTTTTATGGTGTAATTTTTTTTTTAAGAATTTTTAAAATCTGGTAGTTTTTTTATGGTTTTTTTTCAGAGTTAGCGCTTCTATTTTTCCCATAACTTAAGTATCTTATATCTGGTCGCATAGAACTTTGCTCCGACCCAAACAATGCCTGCAAGATATTAAGCTTTCAAATTCAAATTTCATCATTTTTTGATTTTTTTTTTTTTTGTAAATCTTTAAAATCTTGGGAAAAGTCGAAAAAAAAAATAATTTTCGGACAACATTTTTTGTTTTAGATAGACGCATTAATTAGGCGTCGTTTAAGGTATTGTTCATTAAAATCTATGGATAATTTGTTAAAAATTTGTAAGCCCCGAAATCTATAAGAACGAGAAGGAACGTATGAGTCGCTTCTGGGGACGCGACTCTACTTATACCCGTACTCAGTCAGTATTTACATTTTGGAGCATGATTTTTTAGAATTTTAGAATTAAATAAAAAAATTTTACATTTTACATTTTTTTGCTACATCTGCTATATACATCTACATCTACCATGTATATTCTACATCTAACATGTAGATTATAGATGTACCATTTAGATTCTACATCTCCTCTGCTAGGGGTTGCTCGCGCACTGAACGCGGCAGAGTGTGCGAGCGAGAAAGAGATAGAGTAGTGTGTTTCTTGCTGGAATGGGCGGGGGAAGCAACTGAAAATTAATTTCGTCATTCTGGCTATAATTATAATCCGATCTGATTCAGATTCGGCGATCTGATAGATTTGGGCATTCTCTACGATACTGCGTATCTTTAAAATTGTGCCTGCCACAGATTTTCGTCTTTTGTGGAGGCGGAAGGGGGCGGGGCGAAATTTTGAAATACACGTGTAGCAGTGTGATATCACATGAGCCTGGAAACCAAATTTGGTTGCCCTAGCTCTAATAGTCTCTGAGATCCAGGCGCTCAACAAGACGGACAGACAGACAGACAGACGGACAGACATGGCTCTATCGACTCGGCTATTGATGCTGATCAAGAATATATATACTTTATGGGGTCGGAAAATTTTCCTTCTCTGCGTTACACACATCCACTTTTACCACAAATCTAATATACCCCTTAACTCTTTTTTGAGTACGTGTATAAAAAGTCATTTCGGGCCACAGCCTAATTGTCGTGTTGACTAGTATTATCTAACGAAAATTATTGGTGTTGTTGTGGCCGGATGGGGAAGGGGGCGCCTCCTCAGTCGCAACATCATGGCTTAGGCTCTGCAGGGCATAGAGATCTTCCATGCTCCTAACAAACAAATTCGCCGTGTACACTCTGCCGAGCATAGACAAGAGCACGCCGGGTGAAGTCGGTTGACAAGACATTACGCTTCTTCATCTTAATGGCCTCCTTGGAGATGGTGTAGCTGCATCTATTGAGTTGCTCATTGAAGTAAAAAAGGGTCTTGGACTAGATTCAAAGAAACTCCAGACAAAGTGGTTGTTTAGTCTGTCGTCGATGTTCTCCAGCCCGTTTCTACAACAAGATTTTTTCACGACTGCTTTCAAATTTAACGATGATCACAGGATCGACAACAGACTCATTTACATGTGCATGCACCCGCGTTGTCCATTACAGGCACTACATGTACCCGCAAATCATTTGCAATGAGTGCATCGGCATCTGCATTAGCTTTGGCTTGGAGTTTTGCCTCTAACTCCTCCACCTTGCTGCATAGCGCACGAACTGTATCGCGTCTCTCTTCAAGCTCTACCATTCGTTTCCCAAGTTGCTCGACTTCAACCGAAAGACTATGAAGCTTAGTCTCAAACTTCTCAGCCATCTCACGCAGAACTCTTTCTTCGGCTTCCATAACGCTGCAGCTGATGTGATTATTTTATTTATTATTTTGTATCTTTATTTAAAGGTTATTTTTGTTTTGTATGTGTATCATATTATTCATATCAATAAAAAACATAGTTCCGTATTATTTCCATTTAATCGTGAAGCATTCACAACAGCAAATGTAGCCATATCGCTGCCTTTATTCACATACTTGCAAATATATTTCATAGATTTCACTGAGCTGCTGAACTCAACATTAATGTGAATGTTTTGCTTAGCAGAGGATAATATGGATAATATTTAATAGCGTAGACATTGACAGTCGATGGGTAGTACACTGTCAATGTCTACGCTATTAAATTTGATCATGAATGATTGTACACAATTATCAATATTTATATTTCTATTATATTGGATATTTATCGACGTTGGTGAAATCTTTTGGAAAACGTTTGGTAAATTTTCCATCTTTTATGCAAGGCGATAAGCGATTAATATCACCGCATGGGCACTGAATCATGTTTGTGGTAATTAAATATAACAATAGTGGATCAGTAGACGGCTCTAAAATATCGGCGGAAATTACACCATCTAATTTTTTTAATGGATCTCATTTAAGACTTCAATTTTTGTTTAATGAATAATGTCAATAATTCAATGTGCTGATTAAGTAGTTCGTCCACCTCTCCAACTATGCGCCTGGCTATTGCCAAATTGAGGCTATTATAACTGCGACGTGCATCTACGCGATTGCCGAGTGCTCGATTTATGACTTACCACCCATGATGTATATTTGTAAAAACGTATGTGTTTCGGTTGGCATTGGCAGCAATGAAGCAGCGGCTCGAAGATCATGAAGCTGTAAACTTTCATTTAACAAGGGGCTGAAAATGCCGTTCGAGCTTGGTAAACTGTATGGATACGGCTGACCAGAGTAGGTTTCATGAGAATAGGTTGTTTGGAAACATTTGGCAAAAAGATCGTAATTGCCTTTACAACTTTACATTTTGTACAATGTCACATTTTTTCATTCTTGTGTCCCACTTGGATCATGAAATTTTCCGACGTGACGACCGGCTGTTTAAGCAAAATAAAAGGAAAATGCGGAGCGCAAAACACGCAAAACGGTCTCATCTCAGCACGGATTTATAGGACTACGATGAACAAGCACAAATATCATTAAAGGCTTCCAAGGTAACTTGCAGCATTCGATTCTGTAAACCATTTCCTTCTAGCACAAAAACTTCGCCTTTTAGGGTTTCCGTCTAATCGTTTGAGGTGGATTTCTAGCTAGAGTCCTCTTTAAAAACTCTTTCTCTTCACCTGTTAAAGTTACTTCTGGAGTTCCACAGGGCAGCCAAAGTTGGGGCCTACTTTACACACACTTTATTAATGATCTGCCTTCAGAATTAAGAAACTCTCGAGTACTCATATATGCGGATGATGTTGAACTCTGTGTCCAGTAAAGGACATTTTATTTCACTCTCGCTTGCAATCCGTTCTCAATAACTTTCAGTCATGGTGTTGTGCAAATATGTTAAACCTAAATGCATTTCGAGCAAAGTAATGACATTTCATCGCTCCAGCCCGTTGTTGGCTTCTTACACCCTCTGCGGTGTTTCTCTTGAGAGAATTACCTTGGTTAATGACCCCGGTTTTAAAGTAGACCCCAAGTTGAAGTTCTACCATGGTAAATAAGGCCATGGGCGTGCTTGGTTTTATAAAGCGGTCGTCAAAGGAATTTTACGACCCCTATATAATGAAGAATCTCTGTATCTCGCTTGTTCGTCCGCTTTTAGAGTAGATCTCATTTAACGCACTTACTTTTTATACCCGTACTCAAAAAAGAGTTAAGGGGTATATTAGATTTGTGGTAAAAGTGGATGTGTGTCTGTCCGTCTTGTTTGACGCCTGGATCTCAGAGACTATAAGAGCTAGGGCAACCAAATTTGGTTTCCAGGCTCATGTGATATCACACTGCTACAAGTGTATTTCAAAATTTCGCCCCGCCCCCTTTCGCCCCACAAAGGACGAAAATCTGTGGCAGGCACAATTTTAAAGATACGATAAAACTAAAAAGTATCGTAGAGAATGCCCATATCTACCATATAGCCGAATCTGAATTAGATCGGATCATAATTATAGCCAGAATGAAGAAAATCATTTTCAGTTGCATCCCACGTATCCCCCTGCATGAAACACGATACAGATTCTCTTTCTCGCTCGCACACTCTGCCGCGTTCAGTGCGCGAGCAACCCCTAGCGGTGGAGATGTAGAATCTAAATGGTACATGTAGAATCTACATGTTAGATGTAGAATATACATTGTATATGTAGATAACAGATGTAGCAAAAAAAAAAATGTAAAATTTTTTTATTTAATTCTAAAATTCTAAAAAATTATATGCTAAAAAATGTATATACTGACTGAGTACTCACACGTTCCTTCTCGTTACTTATTGCTCTGCGTGGCCTTAACTGGGATGCAGGCGTGAGACTGCTATTTTACCCTCGTAGATTGTTTTTAATAAACCTTCCAAAGTCGTAGAAAAATGCTTGGTGTGATTTTTATGCACAACCTTGACTTATTGAGCCGCAAAAACTTTACGATTCCTATTAGATCTACTAGAAACTTTATTCCTTTGTTCCTTCCGCTTTGTATATCAAATTATTCCTTGCATGAACCGTCTAGGGTCCTAAGCTCGGACTTCAATTCCCTCTACCATATATCCACCACCAGTAATAATATGCAAAGGTTAATTAATTTTTTCAAAAAGTACTCAAGCAAGGAGAATATTTTGTTCTTCCCTAATTTAAGGAAACAATTTAAAATATGAATTTAGAAAAAAAAAGGAATTATTTTTTTCGATTATATTTTATTATTTTAAGAAACGTTATTTTTTGCACTATTTTCAATTTTTAGCGGAATATAAAAAAAGGCCAATTTTGGCCAAGCATTGTACTGAACGGAAAAATAGTATCGATATTCAGCCAAAAAACAAAAGAAAAAACCATTAGAGCAATTGAACCTTTTAGGAGATTATTTATTTTATTTATTACTTTCCATTCCAAGCTATTTTAACGACCCTACGTAGTTGGCCATTACGGCCGTTAATTACACCCCTTCCAGTGACACACAGACTTTAATTTTTCTTTTAATAACACTACTCGACAAAATCGAACTTTTTTTTTCCTCAAGGATCCAAACCGACTTTTTCTGATAGATATGGGGATTTAAAATTTTTTAAAGAATTATGGTTTTTTTTCTATGGCAGAACTTTTTTTGAAGAATTTTTGAAGTCTGGTATTTTTTTTTTAGCTTTTTTCAGAGGTAGCGATATTTTTTTCACATAACTTTAGTATCTTACGTCTGGTTGTAAAGAACTTTGCTATTTTGAAAAGATAATTAAAACAGCTAGAAGTTAAGCCCAAACACTTTGTGATTACAGCTTACCGTCTGGGAAATATAAAGCATTGAAATGCAAAAATGATGATTTTTGTGCGGTATTTTTTACGAAATTTTGACTTTAAAAACTCAGGAAAAGTTATATCTTGTGTCCTCTATTTTTTTGTGTATAGGTGCGTTAATTTGGCGTCGTTTAAGGTATCGCTCATTAAAATCTATGGAGAGACTTTGGAGCTAAAATTCGTTAACCAAACCTAAAATATGGAAAAAATGCACAAAAAATACCTTTTTGAAGGCGGCGGGCCCAACTGCCAATTGGGAACAAAGCAAACGAAAAAGGGTTGTACATTTGGTACCTGTTCGCGTTCCTTTGGTATTAAATGTTGTTGAGAGTTACTTTTTTCGTGACCTGAGGTAGAATACCTATTCAGGTCAAATTTTTCCTTTATATTCTCACAAGTGCAGGTCCACAAAAATTGGATCTTTCTTTCGTTGTGCCCAATCTGAGGTATGGGTACCTGTTCAGGTCAAATGTTGACCTTTATTTTTACACAAATTAGACGTTTGTCGCTTCTACCTATTCATATTTCAATGAAACCAAAGTAGAAATACCTGAGATATAGAATTTCATTCCCTAACCCATACAACAATCAGTAATTTTTAGACTTTTTAGTCAATTCTAAGGATATACAAACTTTTTATTTTTTACTGCTTGTTACTGTTCATAAAATAATTTAAGTTTTCTGGCTGTCTTCCTTTGTCACTCCAATCAGATTCCCTTATGAGAGTCCACACATAGTCGCCCATCATGTTTTCATTCCAAACACCTTGATAACGTTGTTCCATAGCCTTTAATTGTTGGTGAAATCTCTCTCCATGTTCATCACTTACGTCCCCTAGGTTTGTCGGAAAAAAGTCCAAGTGGGAGTGTAGGAAATGGATTTTTAGTGACATGTTGGCTCCAATTTTTTCATAATTCTCAATTAGGTCTTGAACGATATTAACGTAATCATCACTCTTGCTGTTGCCAAGAAAATTTGCTACTACCATTCGGAATGAGTTCCAAGCTGCTTTTTCATTCGTAGATAAAATATTTTCAAATCCATCATCTTTTAGTAGTTTTCGAATTTATAAAAATAGAGGACACAAGATATAATTTTTTTCGACTTTTCCTGAGTTTTTAAAGTCAAAATTTCGTAAAAAATACCGCACAAAAATCATCATTTTTGCATTTCAATGCTTTATATTTCCCAGACGGTAAGCTGTAATCACAAAGTGTTTGGGCTTAACTTCTAGATGTTTTAATTATCTTTTCAAAATAGCAAAGTTCTTTACAACCAGACGTAAGATACTAAAGTTATGTGAAAAAAACTATCGCTACCTCTGAAAAAAGCTTAAAAAAAAAATACCAGATTTAAAAAATTCTTAAAAAAAAAGTTCTGCCATAGAAAAAAAAAAATATCATCAAACCATTTCTAAGCCCCAAATCTTTAATAAAAAGTTGGTTTTGTTCCTTGAGGAAAAATCGTGTTGACTAGTGTAATTAGAGCACTAGTCACTAGGTGTCACATTAGTTTGGGATTAAACTTAGATCTAAATTAATCTTTTAATATGACATACTAATAAGTGGTTACATATGAAATTGTCACATATGAAGTTTCACAGGTGATTTCATATAGGACATTTTCGGAAGTGTCCCGAGTGATTTCACTCGTGGCATGTCTCGAGTGATTTCACTCATGGCTTATACGTATAAACCACCGGTGAAATAACTAGAATATTCAGTGAAAATTTCATATGAAGTTTCACGAGTGACAAAAGCGGACATGCCCATACAAATTTCATCTGGAGTTTCACCACTCACTGGTGTAGGACACAGGACATGCCAGGAGTGATTCACCGAATGAATCACGAGTGAAAAGTGATTTTTGGAACTGCAGGGCAGCGCTTACCCTTACACCCATGTATATCCATATGAAATAAGATAACCATATAATAAGATACCCTAACACCTGCATAAACAACGCATAATTCGTCCATACCGAAATCAACAGGAAGTCTCATGAAATCCAAAACTCTGGAATGCAATAGAACTTTGCTGACCAATACGTTATCAGCTCGTGCCCACACTCCACCCTAAGACAAATTAGAATCAATCCCACACTCCAACAGAAGGGAGAACTCATGTAAACAAGTGAGTTCCCAAGAGGAAAGCCGACACCAATCACCAGCTGCGGCTGACCGTTTCATCCAAGCCGACGCCTCCGCCAAGCCTCCCACGCATAAGCCAACGCATCGCTATCAGCCTCTCTCTTCAAAACAACGCCTCTCGCCACCGAAGTTTCGACTCTGTCAGCCGAAGCCATCATCACTCAATCCCGAAGACAATACGTCAGTCGAAGCCAAAAGCTTATGGAGATAAGCTTAAAGCTTCATAACCGAGGTCTCGAGATGAAGAACTCGAGAACCAAATAACAATTCCGTTTAAGACTTCTAAAAATCGAGTTGGGCAATTCGCCTCCTATGTTCTATTATAAGTTCGTTAAATAAAATATCTTTTTAAAAACTTACTACGAACTCGGGAAGTATTATTGGCGCAGCCGCTAGGATTCACAACACTAACGTTATTGTTCCGGTACTGATCTATTAGAAGCAATTTAAACGACTAGACTGCTGGAGATTAGCGAAGCTAGTTAGACCAAGTGAATCCGCCAAAGAACCTAGGTGCAACGTAGCACTAGGCTAAACACAAACGTTAAAAAAACAATACTTCTGTAACCAAAATTACAACGATTGAAATAAAACACCAACCAAATAATCAATTGAGTGACATACTCGTGAAGTGAATTAAAATCAACTACAGATCAAATCACCAGCAACCCTAAGTGAAATTCACTTAGACCAAGCACTATTGTCAATTCGACAAGTGCCAGCATATGACGGATCAGCTGGAAAGCTGAGCTCCTTCATCAAACGCATCGAATACATCCAAGAACTGTACCCGACGCAAGACGCCCGACAGTCACGAGTACTGTTTGGAGCCATTGAGGTGCAGCTAACCTCAAAAGCACAGTGACTATCACAAATGGTGCAACCCAACACCGCTTGGAACTGAAGACAGCTTTAATAGACGAATTCAAAAACCACACACCATATGAAGAGCTTCTGAGACAAATATACTTCACAAAATTCAATGGGAGTCTTCGTAAGTTTATAGAAGATCTAGAAACAAAAGCTGTTGTAGTTACCAATAAGCTGGCATTAGTAAACAGTGTAGCCAACACCCTGATTTACCAAAATGCATTAAATAATACAATCAAAGACGTAATATCGCGTAAACTCCCAGATAGGGGATGACCTTAGTACGTAACGACATAGCAACCCTGTCTAAACTTTAAAAAGCCGCTCATAAGCCACTGGCTTATACGAAGCCAAGATAGAAGATAAGAATACCAATAAAGAGCAGCATAAACAGCAACAGTCCGCTCAGAAGAATAATGGGAATTATTACCCAAACTTTAGTAGCAACACACAGCAATCTCAGAATCCATCTGGTTCAGGTACATCTAGGTAAAATCATAATAATCCTGGATTGCAACAGGAATTCCGTAATTCCTTGAATAAAGGTCAGGCACAGAATCCTGTGAATTACCAAGTTAATCAAAACCAAGCTAGTGGCAGCAGGTCCAATCAACCTACTAAAAGTATTAGGGAAAGCGAAAGCGACCAGATGAAAATGGATGTAAATTTTCATCAAACAGCATCGAAAGAAACCGAGGGGTATCCTATATAAACCTAAAATTAAATAATATCGTGGATTCGGGATCATCAATTAACATCATAAAGAAAAACATTCCGAATGACCCCATAAACACAGAAAAACTCAAAGTCCATAACATCAACGGACCAGTTAAGTTAACAAAAAGTATATAGTTAGGCCCCCCAACAAAGTCTGTCCCAGTGAGCAGAAGTTCTACCTGTATAACTTCTCGGACAACTATGATATCCTTCTAGGAAAAGAATATCTGATGGCCAGCAAGGCCATAATTAATTACAGAGACAATACTGTAATGTAAGGAGAAAGAACATTCCCAATCATTATTAGTGGAGAAACAATTGAAGAAGTTAGGACCGCACATAAGTGCAAAGATACATCTTCGGAAGAAGATAATATCGCACAGACGTGCCTTGACTCATCCTCAGAAGGGGGAGAGAGAATGTCACGAGCTAAGGCTAGATCATCTAGACGATGAAGAGAAAGAAAAATTGAAGAAAGTGTTGTATGAGTTCAGCGATGTGCAGTACAGAGATGGTGACAATTTGACCATCACAAGTACTGTCAAACATCCAATTCAAACACAACACGAAGATCCGGTATACAGAAAGCCATATAAGTATTCCCAAATACATGACGAAGAAGTCAACAAACAAATCAAAGAAATGATCGAACAAGGAACTATTCGTAAATCGAAATCGCCTTACTGTTCCCCCATTTTAATGATTCCAAAGAAGATAGACGCTTCTGGAAAACAAAAGTACAGGTTAGTCGCAGACTATAGAGGTCTCAACGAGATAACCATAAAGGATAAGTTTCCAACTCCAAGAATGGATGAAATCCTAGACAAATTAGGAAAGTGCCAATATTTCACTACGATCGACTTGGCAAAAGGTTTCCATCAAGTCCCAATGGAACCCAATTCGATCGCGAAAACGGCCTTTTCTATTAAACATGGTCATTACGAGTATACTCGTATACTCGTTAGCCATTCGGGCTAACCACCGCCCCTGCCCCTGCATGAACGATCTTTTGGAAGACTTAATTTTCACCGATTGTTTGGTGTACTTAGATGACATAATAATTTTCTCCACTTTATTGGACGAACACCTTCTGTCACTAAGAAAAGTCTTTGGCAAACTGAGAGATGCAAAACTCAAGCTTCAAATGGATAAGTGTGAGTTTCTGAAGAAAGAAACTGAGTTCCTAGGTCATATAGTCACACCCGAAAGAATAGTACCAAATCCAAACAAGATCAAAGCCATCACTGGGTTTCCCATCCCAGAAACCACAAAACAAATGAAGTCATTTGAAGGACTATTCAGATTTTATAGGAAGTTCATTCCTAATTTCGCTAACATAGCCAAGCCTATGACGCTCAAACAAAAGAAACGAGCAATAATAGATCCTTAAGAGAAATACGTCGAGGCATTCGAGAGACTAAAAGTACTCATCACCTCAGACCCTATTTTCGTGTATCCAGACTTTAACAAAATGTTTTCTGCTACTACCGATGCTAGTAACATGGCTATAGGTGCAGTTCTATCGCAAGACCATAAGCCAATCAGCTACGCCAGCCGAACGCTGCACGAACATGAGATCAACTATTCCGCCATCGAGAAAGAATTGTTAGCAATTGTTTGGGCTACTAAGTATTTCCGATCATACTTGTTCGGAAGAACATTCGAAACACTTAGCGACTATAAGCCTTTAGTATGGTTAAACAACCTCAAAGAACCAAACATGAAACTACAAAGGTGATAGATCAAATTAAACGAATTCGACTTCAAAATCAAATATCTACCTGGCAAAGAAAACCATGTAGAGGATGCAGTTTCACGAGTCAAACTTATCGAAAACCTACTCGGAGAAGTCTCTAATAGTGCAGGCGCCCCAATACACAGTGAGTAAGAAGACAATCTCAATCATATTCCCATTACGGAACGAAAAATCAACTATTTCAATCGCCATATTGAGTTGATAAAGGGAGATGAAGTTAAAGTAACTACACAACACTATTTCCATAAATTGTTTATCAAAATCACAAACAAGGAAATGACTAACAGCTTTGCCAAAGAACTCATTAAGGAATGTCTATGTACCAAAAAGAGTGATTTATATTTCCATAATGAGAGTAATTTCCCAACCTTCCAACAAGCGTATTTGGAAATAATCAGTCCAAACTATTTCACAAAAGTTCTGATATCGAGTACATAACTCATGGATATAACAAATTACTTGGAATTCAAAGAATTGATAATTAAAAACCATAAAGAACTACTTCATCCAGGAATAGAGAAAACCATCAATTGGTTTAAGGGAAAATATTACTACCCTGACCAAAATATAATAAACTAATGCACAACGTGTAAAATTTCCAAGACTGAGCATAGAAACACCAAGTTTTCATTTGAAGTAACACCGGAAATCTTAATCTCGGAAGATGTCAAAATCTTAATTACATCCAGTAACGAGAAGGAACGTGTGAGTCGCTTCTGGGGACGCGACTCTACTTATACCCGTACTCAGTCAGTATATTTTTTGAGCATATAATTTTTTAGAATTTTAGAATTAAAAAAAAAAAATTTACATTTTACATTTTTTTGCTACATCTGTTATCTACATCTACATCTACAATGTATATTTTACATCTAACATGTAGATTATACATGTACCATTTAGATTCTACATCTCCTCTGCTAGGGGTTGCTCGCGCACTGAACGCGGCAGAGTGTGCGAGCGAGAAGGAGATAGAGTAGTGGTTCTCTGCAGATGGGGGCGGGGGAAGCAACTGAAAATTAATTTCGTCATTCTGGCTTTAATTATGATCCGATCTGATTCAGATTCGGCCATCTGGTAGATATGGGCATTCTCTACGATACTGCGTTTTTAGTTTTATCGTATCTTTAAAATTGTGCCTGCCACAGATTTTCGTTCTTTGTGGGGGCGGAAGGGGGCGAGGAGAAATTTCGAAATACACTTGTAGCAGTGTGATATCACATGAGTTTTGAAACCAAATTTGGTTACCCTAACTCTTATAGTCTCTGAGATCCAGGCGCTCAACAAGACGGAAGGACGGGCGGACGGACGGACAGACAGACATGGCTCTAGCGACTCGGCTATTGATGCTGATCAAGAATATATATACTTTATGGGGTCGGAAAATTTTCCTTCTCTGCGTTACACACATCCACTTTTACCACAAATCTAATATACCCCTTAACTCTTTTTTGAGTACGGGTATAAAAATGGAATATCAGACGTTGAAAGAGTCCATAAATCTGTGAACGAAAAATTTAGGATCATATCAAGTGAGAGAGACCTCGAAAACAAGTACACTAAATTTGAACTAATAATGTACACATATAATCACAAGACCCGACATAACACTACCAACCGAGCACCTGCAGATATATTCATATACGCAGGAAGTCCAGAGTACGACACTCAACTGAACAAGGTGAATCAAATCACCCAGTTGAACCAAAGTCGTAATGACTTTGAAGTGGACACTACGTTTAGAAAATCACCTCTAGTGAAGTCTAAAATAACTAACCCTTTCAAAAAGAAGGGCGAAATAACCAAAATAGATGAAAAACACTACGAAGAAAAGAATAGGGGGAGAAGATAACACATTACAAAACTAAATATAAAAAGAAAATTAATATTAGCAAATATAACAATTCCAGCCGCCTACCGAAACGGAAGGGAACGATCAACGGCAACATAATTAAAATCATCGTCCTCATGATATTAATGGTCCTTACAACAGAAGGACAAAATATGGCTTAAAAATAGCTAAACGCAACAGGAGAGGCCTAATCTAATAAATATCGTAGGTACCGTCAATAAATACTTATTTGGCACATTAGATCAAGAAGATAGGAAAGAATTAGAACAGAGAATAGAAAATCTCGCCATCCATAGTATCTGTTTTGCTATTAAGAGTTTTTAATAGCCGTTGAAACTCAGTTATTATTAAAAAAGTCTAGCGCTTTAATGGATAATGTTGTACAATTTATTTCGTATTGGTAAGGGAAAGTAGGCGACTGTATGACCGATATAATAAAGCGATGCGATGGATACGAAGATTATCTCTCAACTAACTACAAGGGCAAATGGGCCGACTTGCCAGCGCCCTATGCAGCAAGACTTTAAAGAAAGCGAAAGCGAGAGATGAAAGGATAGCAGCTCGGGGCAGATGCTAAGCCGAGCACGAACGTCATATAGAACGCGAGAGAGACCAGCTTAGATGCTGCAACTGTAACAACAAAGCGAAGAAGGCTAGATTGAAATGAAAGCCGCTGCCGTGCATAGACATGGGCTAATTAACAGTGATTTGTACAGTGAACAGTGCAAATAATAAACAATAAGGATTATGTACGTTAGGCTGCTCCACTAATTATTATCTAAAGAATTTACGCTTAAATAACGTTCTGGGAAACCCGACAGTATCCAAACAAATGAACTAAATTTAGTTATAGAGGTACCAAAGCATGGAAATGAGATAATAAAGCAATTAAACGAAGAAAACAACAAAAATCAATTTTCAACCTACAACATTTCACAGAATACATCCAGGATATAGAAATGGGAATGCAACTTACTAGACTTGGTATTTTTAACCCAAAACTACTAAAACAGTTAAAATGTACACCTATAATCACAAGACCTGAAATATATAAATTCTGAGAAATTATTAAATATTAAAACTTCTACATGACTAAAAGTTGATACAAATGAAATCTATATAATCTCCAATATTCCGAGTGAAACTGCTAATGTCTCCGTATATAAAATTGTTCCATATCCACATAATCAAAATAATATTTTAACAGAAATAACATTTTTACAATTGTATAAATTGTATAATTGTATAAAAGGGATTTTAAAACAAAACCCCACTAAATTTCCATAAACAAAAACATTTAAGAATTTCCAAATTAATTACGTTGAACCAAATATATTGTTAACATGGAACCTTCCCAAATCCAAATTAAACCAAAATTCTTTAGATAAAGAAATAACAATCGAAGGAAATAACATAATTAAGATTTACAACTTGTTCAGAGTGAGGAGGGTGGTGGGGGGGGCACCAGCTCTGTGGGCATTCCAGCCACACCACTGTTAGCAATCCAGCTACGCAAGCTGTTGCCCTCGCTCTCGCTCTCACGCTTATGAGCGGTTTTCCCCCCGGTGAAGCGCGCTCGCGCGCATATTCACCACGCTTGCGCTCCCGCTCCCGCCCACGCTCACGCTCCCGCTCTCGCCGCCGACAGCCCTCGGCAGCTGGAGTACAACCGATCGAGCATTAATTCGCTTTTCCACCCAACGCAAAACGGCCGGCTTTTGCTCGCGACATATACATATACATATACAGAACAAACCCCCGAAATATATATTTGAAGAACCCGGACTCTAACGCCTTTTATCTTGGGACTCTCTGGTGGACACCCTGAGACGCCTCTACGCTCAAACATTGGTCCTTCGAGCCGGATATACTTCGCCTTCCCCAAGCATATCCAGCATTCGAGCACGGCATCGCCTTCACCACTACGATCCTAAGATAAGTACTACTTTCGTGTGCCACAAATCCCTTCCATTCGCGATTTGTGTTTCCAATTTCCGCAGAGTCCGAGTTCCGCGATATAGGTACATATATATATTCTTATATATGTACTTATTTCTTCTTACTGTGCCATCCGTTTTCCGCGTCGCTTCGTTCTTTTCGACGCCGCCATATTATCGGCGATTCAGGCCGTTCTCCGTTGTCCAACTCCAACTACCAGTGCTACGGTAGTTTTTCAATTCCGTTTTGTTTAAATGTGACAACAATTAAACCAAAAAAAATAGTGCATTCCGAGCATCTGTATGTACGCACATTCCAGCCCATAAGAGCGGCTTGCGTACATACACACACATCTACATCCGTGTCTCTACAGGTGCATTCCAGCACGACCCACCCCAATAAAATATACTTTGGCACACTCCGAGTGCAACTACAATCACATCAAGTGTTTTATTTCCATACATATAAACACATATATATTTATTTCCATACATTCATACATTTATTTCCATAGTTGGCCGCAATATATTGCCAACTATATCCATAACAATATTCCATACAAAAAAAATACCACTCCCCGTAGAAAAATACCGCACTCCATACTACATACATACTGAGCGAAAGTGCCAAATTTAATATAAAATTCACGATTTTGTACAATCCGTGCACTCCAGCCACTTTTCACGATCGCTACCCCAACTCCAAAATTCTCCACTTTCCAAATAAATTACTCGCGACTAAAGCACTGCGCAATTATAATAATTATTTGGCAATTTCCACTGCCAATTGGCAAATTGTTGTTTCGATCTTTTGTTGTTGTTTTTTTGTTCCTTCATTAGAGGTGGCGCAATCCAAAAATATCGGTATCGTAACCAAGTTTTGCGTTCGACCAAAAATAAATAAAAATATAAAAAAAAAGACAATTTCCAAACAAACACACCGACACTATAGGAATAAATTGAACGATCCACGATTTCTAATCTAAACCGTTTCGTCATCCTTTTTCCGATTTTTTCTTTTTTCCTTCGGTATTTCTCCCGATAGTTCTCCAGCGCCCATCCACAGTCATATTCTTGACTGTAGCTTCCGGTAACGATTACGGCGACTAGGTTTATCTGCACTTTGTCGATCCAAACTGACATAAAGAGCAAACTATCGCCCATTCCAATCAACTATCGAGGATATAAATGCCATTCCGTCCGCCGTCCATCCGCAAATAACCCCGTTCTGATCACGACTGCGTCAAAGAGGTAAACGGAGGAGCCCGCACTAACAATATTTGCAAAATATTGCCAAAATCAGTGTGACCGGTCCTCTCCTCGGCTCAGTGCAATACAAGTCACTCATTGTTTGAGAAATTTCACTTCACGGTGATCTCAAACAATCCGAGTCGACCCGACTATTGTTTTCCAACAAGCTCGAGGCCTTTTTCCTGACAGCCTTCCATAAGTGGGTTATATTTGTTTCACTCAGATCATTCTTCTGTCCCTCCAAGACTTCCAAGTCCGATTTTCTGTGCGTGTGTGAGTTCGGAATATGCCAACAGGTCACAAGGACGGCAACCAGCTTTTGCCTGTGACCTCTTCCAACCGGCTACGCACCTCGTCCGCCTCCGGAACTACGCCGACTCAGAAAATCAAGGCACCCCTCACCCCGAGAGCAGCCAGTAGCAGCCCTGCGGCAAGGACCAAATCGGTCCTGTTCCCGTCTCCTGTCACTCTGAAAGTTCCAGCTGTGACCAAACAAGATCCGAAGGGCTCCTTCGTCAGCAGCCCCGTCAGCTCTCGCCACTGTATCACAATGGCTCAATCCGCCACCTCAGTCGCTCGGACCAAATTGGTCGCCGCTATTGGCCGACTGATGCACCTGGCAGAGCGCATCACCGCCGCCCCATCCGCCTCCTTGTCCGAGGTCCGTCGAGGCCAAATCCTCAGCATGTGGACGGACGTCGAGGCCGAATATAAGGCCTGCTCCGCGGCGATGACGGACGAGGAGCCAGAAATCCAAGCGGACATCCGTGACACATACGGCGAATGCTATGGGGTATTTGAGCAGTGCCTCAGTGACCTCAATGCCCAACTGACCACATCCACAGTTCTTCCTCCTTCACAGCCAGTCCAACAGGGCGGCTGTCGACTGCCTCCCGTCAACATTGAGGCATTCTCAGGGGACTACGTCCGCTGGCCTACATTCCGGGATCTGTTCACTGCGGTCGTGATCAACAATCCTAGATTGTCTCCGGTAGAGAGGCTGTACTATCTCACCGAGAAGACCCGGGGCGATCCGAAGGCCATCGTAGAGAAATCCCCCCTCACTAATGACGGTTTCGAGTCCGCATGGTTGGCTCTCCGCAGCCGATATGAAAATAATCGGCTTCTGGTGACCAACCAAATCAACATCCTCCTCTTTTTGCCCCGCGTAACATCCGAATGCAGTCGTGCCTTGAAGGATCTTCAAAGTACGATGCAAGGAGTCCTAAATGCGCTAGCGGTCTCCAACGTCTGCACGGACAACTGGGATAGTCTGCTTGTGACCATCTGCGCTTCCAAATTGCCGAAGTTGAGCCGGGCGTTGTGGGAAGCGTCCGTAACGGACAAAAAGGAGGTGCCGCCCTGGAAGGAAATCGACTCCTTCTTGACTCAGCGATACCTAACGCTAGAGGCTATCGAGTGCGACCCTTCCACTTCCCAAGGCGCTCCGAATCCGCCACCCGCCAAAGGCAGTCAGAATCCGCCATCCTCCCGAAGCCAGTCCAATCCGTTCCTTTCCCAAGGCAATCCTGTTCCAAGGACAGCGCACTCGTTCCAAAGCAACATGAATCCGAGCAAGAGCACATGTGATCTCTGTTCCAAGGAGAATCACCCAATCCGACTATGTCCTCATTTCCTACAAATGACCGTTGATGCTCGCTCCAGCAGCATAAGGCAAAAGCAGCTCTGCTTAAATTGCTTCGCAAAAGGCCATTTGCTTCGAGAATGTCAAAGCTCCCACAATTGCAACACTTGTGGAGGACGACACCACACGCTTCTGCATCGTGGCGATCCAGCTACCAGCGAGTCACATTCCACATCCGTACCCAATTCCACATCCGTACTTAATTCCACAGCTTGGCCAGACGTAAGACGGCAAGCACCCGCCGCACAAAATTCAAATTCTTCCGAACCTTCGACGAATGTTCAAACGTATTTCGCTTCCGGCACAAGTTCTGTCCTTCTCGGCACGGCAATTATTAATATTTGCCACCTTGGGAAAACTTTCCGCGCCCGCGCTCTGATCGACTCGGGCTCCGAGGCAACGTTCATTACGGAACGCCTTTTCAACACGATTCAATTGCCTTTCCAACGAATTCAGACACAGATCTCCAGCATCAATCAGACAGTATCCGCTCAGTCCGATAAGCTCTGTCAGTTTTCCATTCGCTCTCCAACGAGGCCTGGTTTACAATTAAACGCCAAAGCCTATGTTATCCCCGAATTGGCAAAGAACCTTCCGTTGAATCCTATCTCGCCAAGTTTCTTGAAAGATTTGCCGAGTCTTCCATTGGCGGATCCTACATTCTTCGAGAGCTCACCAATCGATGTCCTGATTGGAGCCGATATCCTACCATCGGTAATGTCAAGCGGCTTACAGCCCAACATATGTGGCTCTCTTCTCGGCCAAGAAACCATTTTTGGTTGGGTGCTCACTGGTCCCGTGTCCAATACGGCGAGCCATCAAGTTGCATCCTTTTCTTGTCAAATTTCCAGAGTAGCTTCTAATGTCCCAAATGTGCCCGTCATCCGTTCCAAGCTCACTTCTAATGCTTCTTCGACTTTTTCATTTCGCCCTAGCCATTCACATACAGACATGGGTTCTCGACCCCGTTTCGACCGCACCGTGGAGAGCAGACGTTCACGGGGTATTAAGTCCTACCAATGCCGAGTCTGCTCTGAAATCCATCCTCTACGGAAATGCCGCCGCTTTCTCCGCCTGGATTCCGAAAGGAGGCTCCAAGCTGTCCTCCACTTCAACTATTGTACCAATTGCCTGGCTCACCGACATTCCGCCCAGGATTGCCGAAGCGGTGATCGGTGTAAGGTGTGTAACCGGAGCCACCACACGTCACTCCACCTTCCCGAGTCTCGGCACCCATCTGGCTCCTCTGCGGCACCGCCGCCTTCATCTTCAGCGTACAGCGCCGATGTGCGCCCTCGTCTTCCTGTGAGCCGCCCCGTCATAGGAATCCCGGATTCATCAGCAACCTCCTTGCTTTTAAATCGGAGCATGTAGGGTCTTTGCAATCCTGCAAGGGAGGGGAGAATGTTCAGAGTGAGGAGGGTGGTGGGGGGGGCACCAGCTCTGTGGGCATTCCAGCCACACCACTGTTAGCAATCCAGCTACGCAAGCTGTTGCCCTCGCTCTCGCTCTCACGCTTATGAGCGGTTTTCCCCCCGGTGAAGCGCGCTCGCGCGCATATTCACCACGCTTGCGCTCCCGCTCCCGCCCACGCTCACGCTCCCGCTCTCGCCGCCGACAGCCCTCGGCAGCTGGAGTACAACCGATCGAGCATTAATTCGCTTTTCCACCCAACGCAAAACGGCCGGCTTTTGCTCGCGACATATACATATACATATACAGAACAAACCCCCGAAATATATATTTGAAGAACCCGGACTCTAACGCCTTTTATCTTGGGACTCTCTGGTGGACACCCTGAGACGCCTCTACGCTCAAACACAACTGTTCAACCCAATTAAACTAATTCACAATAACTAATTCAATGCTAGATTTCACACAAAATGTCTATGTGAGTAATAACATAACTAGATTAGAACCATTGTCTTATGTACAGACAAAAGAAATAATTCTAGAACAAACAAAATATAACTATTGCAAATAGTTATAATAATGATGTTCATTTTATCAATAATAAGCATAATTGGGTTTCTAATTGTTAAATTTAAGAAAATACCTAAAAATATAACTAAGAAGAAGAAAAAAGTACCCCAATAGTTATAGAGGGAATTCCCTCCCTATACCCTAAAGTGAAAACCTGAGGACAGGCTTATAAGAAATGCCGGAGGAGTAACATATCCATAATGCCCAACACCCACATACGCATTAAGTACACGTTAAGCACTTGACATATCCATACCCACACCCACACCTATACACGCTATGCATATGCCCAGCACTCACCATTACATCCATGTATTCGCATCCATAGGAAATAAGATAAACATATAAGGAGATACCCCAACACCTGCATAAACAACGCATGATTCGTCCATACAGAAATCAACATACATGAAACCCAAAACTCTGGAATGCAATAGAACTTTGCTGACCAATACGTTATCAGCTCGTGCCCACACTCCACCCTATGACAAATTAGAATCAATCCCACACTCCAACAGAAGGGAGAACTCATGTAAACAAGTGAGTTCCCAAGAGGAAAGCCGACACCAATCACCAGCTGCGGCTGACCGTTTCATCCAAGCCGACGCCTCCGCCAAGCCTCCCACGCATAAGCCAACGCATCGCTATCAGCCTCTCTCTTCAAAACAACGCCTCTCGCCACCGAAGTTTCGACTCTGTCAGCCGAAGCCATCATCACTCAATCCCGAAGACAATACGTCAGTCGAAGCCAAAAGCTTATGGAGATAAGCTTAAAGCTTCATAACCGAGGTCTCGAGATGAGGAACTCGAGAACCAAATAACAATTCCGTTTAAGACTTCTAAAAATCGAGTTGGGCAATTCGCCTCCTATGTTCTATTATAAGTTCGTTAAATAAAATATCTTTTTAAAAACCTACTTTGGAACCCTGGAATTAGTATTATATGTATGTTGTATTCTTTTAGTATTGTTTCATATACTACAATTATTTTTTCCATTATAAGAATATTGTGCAAAAAGTAGATTGTATGACGGAAAATTACAGCATTGCATGTCCGTTCGTTTCCAATGCGACTCTTTAGAATATTCAACTTCCAACTCCTTCATTGTTTCATAAGCCAAAGAGCACTGTAATTAAAAACAAAATAAGTCATTTTTCTGTTTATAAATAAGAAAGGCTGGACCGAGCATAAAGTTAATTAATTTAATACTTCCTACAACGTACTAAATTTAAAAATCCCGATTTTGTTTGTATAGTCAAATTAAAAAGCTAATCAATAATCCTCTGTTTAATAGCGGAAAGGGGAGGGTAATATTTTTTATAAAATTGACAATAGTCAAGATGGCGGTAAAGAGATAGAACAAGACAGTGTGAGATTGCTCGAGGCAGAGGAGGGAGACACTGAAATTGTTTTCTTTACTCGGGCTAAAACAATGATCCAGTCGCAACAAGGAAGACTTTACGATTTGAGAGGCTAAAACTTTAATTAGTGTGAGATGTAAGAGTCCAAACGGACGGACGGAAATGGCTATGTATATGGCACAAAATTCAATTTTTTTTTACTCAGCAAACCAAGTCGACTTTTTCCGCTAGATTTAAGGCTTTACAATTTTATAATGAAGGCAAGGTGTTTTTTATCTTTATTTTTGTTTTGTTTTTTCTAGATGTGCTTCTTTTTTCACATAACTTACATCTCTGTGAAATGATCTTTACAATTCTAAAAAGCTGATATATATAGCTATATAAAAGTTGGACCGGAAGACTTTGTAGCTTTAGCATAGTGATTTCAAGTATCCCTGAAGTTCGAAGCCCATACTCCCCTTAGAAAATTTTGTTGAGTTAGAATCAAAACTTAGATTAGTTTGCATGAAAACAGACGGACATCGCTTAATCGTCTCGCCTTGTCATTCGTTACATGCTGTGTAAACAAATAATACATACCTTGTTTGCATAAATTGTAACAATAAATTTTCCCGGCTTGAATGTATTGATAACTTGATTGATAAGGTTCCTGTAGTTTGTCATTGCCACGTTAGTTTCAAAGCTAACATAAGAAAATAAATTTTCTGGTGTAATGTGAATCGTCATATATTCTCCCTGTGGATAAACAATAATTTATATGAATCGCCATATATTATCCTTCAAGTAAATGAATTATTAACAATGCAAAAATAGCAACGAATTATACTTTTTTTGAATAGACTATGAGCTCCAAAGAGAGCAAAAAATTGTACATTTTGAGATTCATAGCATAACATTTTCCAGACTGTCAGCTTAAGCTATAAAGTTTTGGGTGCCGATTCCTTCCCGAATCCAATTGAAACAGCAAACGAGACTCTCACACACTTACATTGACCGGTACCAAAACATAACGTCTGACCAAGCATAGCAAGCATCATGTTCATAATTGCAAGAACGAGATTCTTGCGCAGACTTGAAATGACGAAGCATGCGAATGCGTGCGAAATAACCAAGAACAACTTGGTGCTTGCTATACCGTGTAGCATTTGAATGGATTTGCTGAACACAACAATTTTCAGCAAATGAAAGAACATCAGAAGACTCGTAAGCAGCGCACATGCTTGGAAGAACCAATACAACCCGCAAACACTACTGTATGTTGTTGACTCCCTTGCTCTCGTTCTTTTTTTCGTGGTCGTTCGATTTTCGTTTTCGAATACATGAGATGCTTGGTATTTATTTTGTTTGTTTGAGTCGTATTTCTGGTGTCTGGAGTATTTTGGAAGTAGACGACAACGAGTGGATTCGTTCAGGGCTCTAGTGACGATTGATAGCCATATTCATTAGCTTATTAGAATGCGTAGTTTTCTAGCTAGATTCTTTACTCATCTTACTCAGGCTATGTGAAAACTAAAACCTTAAAATTAATTTCTTCATTCTGGCTATAATAACACTAGCCAGCACGACAATTAGGCTGTGGCCTAAAATTACTTTTTTTTATAGATTTCGGGGTTTAAAATTTTTTAACAAATTATGGTTTTTTTTATGGTGTAGTTTTTTTTTAAGAATTTTTTAAAATCTGGTATTTTTTTAATGTTTTTTTTCAGAGGTAGTGCTTCTATTGTACACATAACTTAAGTATCTTATATCTGGTTGCATAGAACTTTGTAGTTTTGAAAAGCTGACAAATGCAGCTATCAATCCGACCCAGACTCTTTGTATCTGCACGCAGCTTAACGCCTGAAAACGAGCGAGAAGGAGATAGAGTATTGTGTGTCTTGCAGGAGGAAGCGGGGGAAACAACTGAAAATTAATTTCTTCATTCTGGCTATAATTATGATCCGATCTGATTCAGATTCGGCAATCTGGTAGATATGGGCATTCTCTACGATACTGCGTTTTGAGTTTTATTATATCTTTAAAATTGTGCTTGCCACAGACTTTCGTCCTTTCTTCGGGCGGAAGTGGGTGGGGCGAAATTTGTAAATACACTTGTGGCAGTGTGATATCACATGAGTCTGGAAACCAAATTTGGTTGCCCTAGCTCTTATAGTCTCTGAGATCTAGGCGCTCAACAAGACGGACAGACAGACAGACGGACAGACAGACATGGTTATATCGACTCGGCTATTGATGCTGATCAAGAATATATATACTTTTTGGGGTCGGAAACGTTTCCTTCTCTGCGTTGCACTCATCCACTTTTACCACAAATACAATATACCCCTTAACTCTTTTTTGAGTACGGGTATAATAAGAATAACAAAGATTTAGTTGTTCCAACTTCAAGAGTTAAATTGTTGTTTAAAGGTGCATAAATTCCTTCAGAAGTTGCATTTCTTTATACAAAAGTACCAGTGATACATTATGTTCCCTTTAGTCAATGCTATAGATGCTATAGATTTGGATATTTTGCTCAACATTGCAAGCAAGCAGAGCAAAAATGTTATAAGTATTCATATTCGCATTCATTAGAAGCTATCTGTACTGATGTGATCTTTGCAAATTTTTTTTCTTGTCCTGCAAGAAAGCGACCGTATGCTATACACAAATTTATGACGGTGGAAAATTTATCTAGATTGGGGGTCAAAACTAGATATCCGGCGCTCTTTGGCAAGACGGAATCAGTAGATATTTTTGATCACGATGCTTTTCCACAACCCCTTTGGCAAAAATCGACAAATGAAAATATACTGATGAAAAACAACATGTCTTCCACGGCAGAAACTGTACATTCTTTTAAACCCTTTAACAAAATTGTTAAAAACAACTTATATATAAAAACGGAAAGTCCAAATGCACAAAACACAATTAAAGCTTGACAGAATGTTTTGAGAGAGCATGAATATGTTCCCTCAACGTTCAGAAATAATATACAACATGAGACGGCTCTTAACACAGCTGAAAAAAGCCTTAGCAAGCTTTCTCTAGACATATCCCATTTTCTTACAGATGCAAATAACAACGAGAAGGAACGTCTGAGTCGCTTCTGGGGACGCGACTCTACTTATACCCGTACTCAGTCTGCTTATAAATTTTTTAACTTCTGATTTAAGTAGAATTAAAAAAAAATTTATTTTTCACTTTTTTTTTATTACATCCGTTATCTACATCTACAATGTATATTATTCATCTAATATGTAGGTTGTTCATGTACCATTTAGATTCTACATCTTCTCCGCTAGCGGGCGCTCGCGCAATGAACAAGGCAGAGTGTGCGAGCGAGAAAGGGTCTCTTTCTGTAGGAGGCGGGGGAAGCAACTGAGAATTAATTTCTTCATTCTGGCTATAATTATGATCCGATCTAATTCAGTCAGTATGGTAGATATGGTCATTTTCTAGGATATAGAGTTTTTAGTTTTATCTTATCTTTAAAAGTGTGGCTGCCACAGAGTTTTCTCCTTTGTGGGGGCGGAAGGATACCTGGCAACCCTGTAAGAGTACACTTTGTTTGCGAGTCGCTCCGTCATTTAAACTTAAAATAAAACGATTTAAACCAGCAAATTAAACATATAGCGTGTTTGACACATAGTTACGTGGCACAAATCATTCCAACTATGAAAGGCGAACAAACAATAACTAAGACTACGTCTGTTCACATTTAATTTGCCCGGGACGCAATTACACAAAAACATACGCAGCATAACTCTCACTCACTTTCAAGCAACACTAAAAAATACACGGATAATCAAAAATAATATAAAACAAACTAAACAAATAAAATAAACACTCAAAATGCCACCAGCACCAAAACGGCAGCGGGAACAAACGTCTACGGACCTGAAAGTCGCTCGAAAGCCTCTTCGCCCCTCTTGGTCCAGCTCATCGAACAGAAGATGAGTGAGCAGCTCCAGCAAATCACGGACAGCATTAGGCAATCTGAGGATCGCATTCTGCTTGACCTTCAGGATAGGCTGAAGGTGATGACCGGAGATATCAAAAATCTCACTCAGCGGGTACACCATCTGGAGTCAGAAGTTGGTATGTTCCAACAATTGAAAGTTCGCGTTCTGGAGCTGGAGACCGAAGTTGGAGACAGGAGGGCGAGATGGAGGTAAAACTGGCAAAGCAAATCAAAGCATTGCTTGTTACCTGCGGGTACACGGTGTTCCTTTTAGCCAAGAGGAGAATTTCACTCACTGTGTTTTGCTTTCAAGCTCACACCGCCACCGAGAATTAAAGATATTTTCCGCATCACACGGCACAACAAAAACGTTGCCACTGATCCAACTATAATTATTAAACTGTAGCACGTGCGAGATAAGGCCGCTCTGCTGCGAGCAGTTGACAATTATCGGCGGGAGCTTAAACAACCATTAACCCTGCAGCTTTTGGGCATTAACTCTCAAGCTGCCTTCTACATTATTGAGCAGCTCTCAAAAGAGACATATACCTCAGGGAAAGAAGTATATGTGCACTTTTTAATTTGCTTATATTTTCTATAAACATAACGGTATATTTTTTGTAGGTATGCAAGCTTGTACTCTTATCTATTATAAAGATCTCCCACTCCAATGTTCCTCTTTGCGCTTCACTCTTTGTACCGTGTTAAATAAAATGTGTAACAACTCATGGTTTTCAAAGGCAATAAGTATATGTGCAAGCTTAGATTATTGTGCTATCGCGTGCGGGTAAGCTAAGAAGTGTGATCCAAAAAAGTTATTTAATCAGCAGAATGTAAGTAAACTTGTTTTTATACGTTTGGAGACATAAATGTTTGTTATAATTATGATTTTACGGCAGAATGCCACGTGGAACACATTTGTCGGAGGAAGATCGCGGTCTGATCAAAGGGCTGGCCGAATCTGGCCAGAACACTTCTTATATTGCCGCCAGACTAAATCGGCATAGAAACACAATAGCAAACTTTCTCAAAAATCCGGGAATGTATGGAAAAATAAAGCGAAGCGGCAGACCCACTGAAATCGATACGCGGTGCAAGAGGCAAATTCGTCGTCTAGCCGTTCAAAACAACAAGTCTTGCATGGAGATCAAAGGTCAACTGAAGCTTGACATATCCAAAAGACGTAGAAATCAAATTTTAAACGAAATCGAAATGGTTACATATGCTTCCCGCGACGCTGTACCGAGGTTATTGAAGCGCCACAGAAGCTGAGAAGTACAAATTTTGGTCAGAGGAGTTCACTAAAGTTATATTTTCGGATGAAAAAAAATTTAACTTGGACGGTCCTGACTCCTGCCAAAAGTATTGGCGCGACAAAAGGCAACCACGGCAGCACTGCCATAAACGAAACCACGGTGGAGGATCATTAATGGTTTGGGGTGGATTTGGGTATGCTGGGAAGTCCCCACTTTGTTTTATACTCACCAGAACAAATGCAGAAATGTATGTAGAGTTGTTGGAAACAATACTCATTGAATTTGCTGGAAACCTTTACGGGGATGAGTGGATCTTCCAGCAGGACAACGCGCCCATCCACACGGCACGGAAAACAAAAAACTTTTTGAAAGCTAGGAAGATTCCCATATTGCAATGGCCAGCGATCAGTCCGGACCTTAACCCAATAGAGGATCTTTGGGGAATATTATCCAACAAAATTTATAAGAATGGACGCCAGTTTGATACGGTAAATGACCTCAAAAAAGCATTGCTCCAGGAATGGGATCAAATTAACCCTACAATTCTTAAAAACTTGGCAACCTCAATGCCCACCCGGATAAATCAAATTTTCACTAAAAAAGGAAAGCATATAAACTATTAATAAGCAAAAAGAAAAATTTTAAAAAAATAATTTCATTAGTATTTTTAATTTTCATTTAGAATGCACATATACTTATTTCATATGAATGGAAAGTTATTCATTTAATATTTAGTTATTCTTAAAGTTTATGAAAATAATATTGTTATTTTTTTGTTAATATATACCTTTACCTATATATATAAAAAAAAAGTTTAAATCATTCTCTTTGTTTTTAATGGTTTTTTGTAAGTAATATCAATGCACATATACTTCTTTCCCTAATCTTTAAAAAGGCAATGCGCTTAAAAAAGCTCAAGTGTCTCTCTTCGGTTTTCACACGTCGAGCAGTAGTGCATGTAACTCAATCTGCGGGAGCAGAGGTATTGATGATAACATGAAAGAGCTCCATGCACTACGCGCCCGACCTCCCCCAATTAATGCTAATACTGGGCAAAGTGAAGAGAATAGAGAAGAGTAAGCAACAATTCCTAAAAGTTATGATAACTTTTGCTCAACCGATTCTCTCCTCAGCTCTCTTACCAGTTAAGTTCAGTGTTAGTTCTGTAAGTAATATATGTTTCGCATTAAATGTTTTGTTTCTATATTTATACTTAACTAGCAGACTCGCGCGCTTCGCTGCTTTCTAATTGAATTTAATGTTTAGGAATTCATCGAAATTAAAATATGATAATTTTGGTGTAATGACATATTTTATTTATTGCAATGCTTTGTGATAAACAATATTTTTTGTTTTGCAGTCGGTACAATGAATAATTAATGCCGAAGGTTTGCCTACCCGTGAGCACGCTACATACAGTTGACCATGTGAAAATACCGGATGCTCCAAATTTAAACCACAAATTTGCAACGACTGTCCTTGTGATTAATTAATATTCATAGCAAAAGCAAGACGAATCGGAAATTGTAGTCGTTTGAAATCAAATGGCATGTCAGTCGGAATCATCGGAATTCTCGGAATTAAAACGTGTTCACCACAAAATTTCCCAGTCAAAATAGTTGCTTCAAGTAAATTAGTCATATCTTTTTTCACAGCAAGTCTTGTACCATTGCAAAGTCGTGGTGGATTAAGATTCCGCAGCATAATTATGGTGGCTCCAACTTTTACTTGTAAATAGTATGGCGGCAATCCAGGTAAGTCCAATGAATTTAGAAATTCGACTGGATAATTTACAACATCATCTTGATTTATAATTGTATCAACCGACCTATACGCAACCATTTCTCCTGGGATGGAATTCAACATAGTTGCGTTGATCTCATTGACATCTTTATTTGTTCCGGTCAAAATTGCTCTTTCCCTCAACCAGTCATGGTTTCTATAATTTTGTACAATATTTGGAAACACGCTCGAATCAAGTATTCCTTCGATGACACAAAAGTGCAACAATTATTTGGAAGCGTTATGAAGTCAGAATTGTCAACGGGAAGTATGCCATTACCAATGTCTAACAGTTGTCTGGAAAATAAATCTGCTGAAGCATCGTTTTGCAATTGAACACGTACACGCATTATTTCATCAGCAGAAGTTCCTAGTTTGACTACAGGCAATGTTTGTCTGAAATCACCTGCTAACAATATCAATGCACCACCAAACAATCGATTATCTCCACGAATATCTTTCAAAGTACGATTAAGTGCTTCCAGTGACTTCTTGTTGGCCATAGTACACTCATCCCATACAATAAGAGAGCATTGCTGAAACACTCTCGCCATTGCAGATCTTTTTGAAATGTTGCATGTAGGATTATCGTCAGCCTTCATATTCAAGGGCAACTTTAGGGCAGACCACCATCCAATAATGTGGCAGCGATGCCAGATGAAGCCAAAGCCAATGCGATTCTTCCTTGTGCTCGAATGGTAGTCAAAATAATCGAAATGACAAACGTTTTTCCGGTACCTCCAGCTGCATCCAAAAAGAACAGACCACCATGTTGTTCTTCGATAGCTCGCAATATTTGGTCGTAAACCGTTCTTTGGTTGATATTTAACCGTGGCTCATTGTTTTGCACAAACGAATTAAGCTCGGCACGATCATACCGCTGTTCACGCTCCAGTTCTTTGTTGAAAAGGTCGTGTATATCACGATTAGGCGCTGTCATACCTAATTGAGCTAATGCTTTGCTGCCCTCATCATGCAAAAGTCTTCAATAGCAATCAATGCTTCGTTGTAAATTTTCGGCGTATAGTCCATGTTTATATCACCCGTTTGACGGGTGACAAATGATTTTGTTGCTTTTGCCACAATTCAATTGGCTTTGCTGGACTGCACGTGGCTATAATAATTGCGAAAAGTGTCCGAATTTGATGTGGACTTGATGACAATGCTGCATCTTAAAGTGTAAGATCCCAATGCATGTCATTCTCAAGCATATTCAATCGTTCGCATGCTTCGCGATACGTCCCACACAATTCTTCATCAACAGTTCGCAGATTCAAATGTTGGTCCACGAACATTTATTAGCAACAATCGCAAATAATAATACTCTTGATGATGAACTGTAAAATTCGTCCTATCGCATCTGAGTGAAACAATACTGGCTGACCATGAACGGCTTTTCCGCGTCTTCGCCTTTAAAAAACTTTTTGACGAATTATTCCATGTATAATATTCGGCGTATAGCAATGTTTTCGGAAAATCATCTGCTTGACACAACGAAAAAAATGCAGTTAGAGTTGTTGCTGGTGGTTGCGCAGCTCTTCGCATTGCATTTCCGGGTGTGAAAAAAACGCGTTGACCGTTTTCAAGTTGAACAGCTAAATGAACTACAGTTGGATGCCTATCATGGATCGGGAATGATAACACTAGTCAACACGATTTTTCCTCAAGGAACAAAACCAACTTTTTATTAAAGATTTGGGGCTTAGAAATGGTTTGATGATATTTTTTTTTTTCTATGGCAGAACTTTTTTTTGAAGAATTTTTTAAATCTGGTATTTTTTTTTTAAGCTTTTTTCAGAGGTAGCGATAGTTTTTTTCACATAACTTTAGTATCTTACGTCTGGTTGTAAAGAACTTTGCTATTTTGAAAAGATAATTAAAACAGCTAGAAGTTAAGCCCAAACACTTTGTGATTACAGCTTACCGTCTGGGAAATATAAAGCATTGAAATGCAAAAATGATGATTTTTGTGCGGTATTTTTTACGAAATTTTGACTTTAAAAACTCAGGAAAAGTCGAAAAAAAATTATATCTTGTGTCCTCTATTTTTTTGTGTATAGGTGCGTTAATATTTGGAAACACGCTCGAATCAAGTATTCCTTCGATGACACAAAAGTGCAACAATTATTTGGAAGCGTTATGAAGTCAGAATTGTCAACGGGAAGTATGCCATTACCAATGTCTAACAGTTGTCTGGAAAATAAATCTGCTGAAGCATCGTTTTGCAATTGAACACGTACACGCATTATTTCATCAGCAGAAGTTCCTTGTTTGACTACAGGCAATGTTTGTCTGAAATCACCTGCTAACAATATCAATGCACCACCAAACAATCGATTATCTCCACGAATATCTTTCAAAGTACGATTAAGTGCTTCCAGTGACTTCTTGTTGGCCATAGTACACTCATCCCATACAATAAGAGAGCATTGCTGAAACACTCTCGCCATTGCAGATCTTTTTTGAAATGTTGCATGTAGGATTATCGTCAGCCTTCATATTCAAGGGCAACTTTAGGGCAGACCACCATCCAATAATGTGGCAGCGATGCCAGATGAAGCCAAAGCCAATGCGATTCTTCCTTGTGCTCGAATGGTAGTCAAAATAATCGAAATGACAAACGTTTTTCCGGTACCTCCAGCTGCATCCAAAAAGAACAGACCACCATGTTGTTCTTCGATAGCTCGCAATATTTGGTCGTAAACCGTTCTTTGGTTGATATTTAACCGTGGCTCATTGTTTTGCACAAACGAATTAAGCTCGGCACGATCATACCGCTGTTCACGCTCCAGTTCTTTGTTGAAAAGGTCGTGTATATCACGATTAGGCGCTGTCATACCTAATTGAGCTAATGCTTTGCTGCCCTCATCATGCAAAAGTCTTCAATAGCAATCAATGCTTCGTTGTAAATTTTCGGCGTATAGTCCATGTTTATATCACCCGTTTGACGGGTGACAAATGATTTTGTTGCTTTTGCCACAATTCAATTGGCTTTGCTGGACTGCACGTGGCTATAATAATTGCGAAAAGTGTCCGAATTTGATGTGGACTTGATGACAATGCTGCATCTTAAAGTGTAAGATCCCAATGCATGTCATTCTCAAGCATATTCAATCGTTCGCATGCTTCGCGATACGTCCCACACAATTCTTCATCAACAGTTCGCAGATTCAAATGTTGGTCCACGAACATTTATTAGCAACAATCGCAAATAATAATACTCTTGATGATGAACTGTAAAATTCGTCCTATCGCATCTGAGTGAAACAATACTGGCTGACCATGAACGGCTTTTCCGCGTCTTCGCCTTTAAAAAACTTTTGACGAATTATTCCATGTATAATATTCGGCGTATAGCAATGTTTTCGGAAAATCATCTGCTTGACACAACGAAAAAAATGCAGTTAGAGTTGTTGCTGGTGGTTGCGCAGCTCTTCGCATTGCATTTCCGGGTGTGAAAAAAACGCGTTGACCGTTTTCAAGTTGAACAGCTAAATGAACTACAGTTGGATGCCTATCATGGATCGGGAATGATAACACTAGTCAACACGATTTTTCCTCAAGGAACAAAACCAACTTTTTAAGATACTAAAGATTTGACGGCTCTGAAAAATGGTTTAAAGAAATACCAGATTTAAAAATTCTTCAAAAAGTTCTGCCATAGAAAAAAAAAATATTTTGAAAAAATTTCACCAAATCTTTAATAAAAAGTTGGTTTTGTTCCTTGAGGAAAATTTTTATATTATCTTTTTCAGAGGTAGCGATAGTTTTTCACATAACTTTAGTATCTTACGTAAGATACTAAAGTTATGTGAAAAAACTATCGCTACCTCTGAAAAAGGATAAAAAAAAAAATGCCAGACTTCAAAAATTCTTCAAAAAAAAGTTCTGCCATAGAAAAAAAACCATAGTTCTTTAAAAATTTTAAATCCCCATATCTATCAGAAAAAGTCGGTTTGGATCCTTGAGGAAAAAAAAAGTTCGATTTTGTCGAGTAGTGTAATATGAGCCATACTGCTTCATTTGAACTGATGTATCTGCCCATTTGAAATTGAGTGATTTCATCGGTAACATTAGCAAATGTATTTAATAGATTGAACTGAATTGCAGACCTCTACGTTTAAGTGCGCTTTATAAATCTTAGATAATAACGGTGAATATGGCATAACCCAACGATTATCAATCTCCAAATCTTGATTTTTAAATCTCAAAGTTACCGAATAGCCATTATCTTCAGTTGATCGATGCCGATATTCGGGATATCCTTCGTTGCCCGTCACTGTATCGGAGACCAAATTTTTGGAAAACGTTTGGAGCATTTCCCTTCAACCATACAGGGTGAATTCAAATTCAACACACCACATGGACCGTGAATCATATTTTTGGTGACCACTTCAAACAATTCAGGATCCACTGTCGGATCTGGAATTTCTGCCGAAATCACATCGTGAATTTGATTCGGCCTTATTTTTTCAATAAGCCAAATTAAAATATGCGCATGAGGCACACCTCGTTTCTGCCATTCAATTGAATACATCCAACATTGAACAGACCCAAATGCACCGTGTTTGACAATTAAATCCATGAGTGATTTCAATTTTTGTCTAAAAACACGTGCTAAAATATCATGGCGAGCTTTCGATGTTTCGCCAACAAACAATAATTCCGAGATTTCTTCCCATTGCGGATTACACGTGAAGGTGATGAAGAGGTCTGGTCGACCGTAACGGCGAACGTATGACATCGCATCTTGCGCGTACTCAAACATATGACGTGGACTTCCAGTAATATTATCATAGTTCCAACGTTTTGTGCATTACCATCGTTGTTAATGGCATCACGCAAATGAACATACTCTTCGGTACGTAATTTGGCTTGGTTGAATCGAAGAAAATTTCACCGTTTCGATTCAATTTTTGCATACATGTCAACAGTATACTGGTGGAAAAGTGCTCTACAACTCAATATGTGGTTGTCTTGATTTTGCCGTATCTGCAGCCTGTATGCGTAATAATTCATAGCACTAAATTTCTTTGTTCCTTCTCGACCGTTTACTGGATTTATCATTTTAATGTTGAAATTATAGCCATCTTGTCCGCTCCAAAACAATATGGGATATTGTAGTGCATCATAACAGCGAAGAGGTTTCGGATATACGTTCAAGTTGTTCATTTCTACGATGAAGCACAATATCACGATTATTAAATTGCTCACCAACTATGACTATTGTCACTTCGTCAACTGTTTGTGCATTGAAACACCTTACGTGTTCGCCAACCGGTGTTTTATCAGCTCGAATAACAATTTTATGATCGTCAGATGGCATTCGATCAAGCGATGTTTTGAAAACCTGAACCAATTCATTGTGCTCATGGAACATATTTTGCAAATCGAAAATAATTTGTCTCCGCGTGTTGGTAATAATGGCACACCGACGATCAGCTTCAAATATAATTGCAAAAATTGGTAGTCTCCGTTGTCGAAAGGTAACAAACAGCCAGCTCGATGGTATATTTGAACTTGGATCTGAATAAAATATATGATAGAATGAGAAAAAACGTACAATTTGCATAAAAAAAACTATTTAATTACATTGAACGTTGGCATGAAGTTGTCTCTTATAATATTTGTGGCGACAAAAGATGTCATTTGAAAACTCGAATTATACTTTCGTATATTGTTCAATAAATGATTAGACTCAGGTGTCAATCCATTAAGTAATGTGCTCAATGGTTGTGGTGGGCTGCCTAATTCAGGCAATTTCACTTTACCACTCGCACAGCACATCCCATCTGCTTCACCTTTAAATTTTAATGCCTGACAATGGCGACAACGGTCGTTCATTGGACCAATTATAATTTGCCTATGAGAAGCGTAATCGGTGACACTACTGTACGCAACGCAACACCTTGTAGATTTGGAATATCACGACGTTCATGTGCAGTTGTTGTTGCATCATTGTTCCGTTAATTTGAACGGGCCCTTGCTGTGCGTAGACGATTATTTTCATTGCGATGTGTAATGTCTTGACTACTTTCACTCCTTGAAGCCACAACTTGAAACGAATTTCGCGTTCGCCGACCCAAATTTAATCCTCTATTTTTTTGTGTATAGGTGCGTTAATTTGGCGTCGTTTAAGGTATCGCTCATTAAAATCTATGGAGAGACTTTGGAGCTAAAATTCGTTAACCAAACCTAAAATATGGAAAAAGTTCACCAAAAATACCTTTTTGAAGGCGGCGGGCCCAACTGCCAATTGGGAACAAAGCAAACGAAAAAGGGTTGTACATTTGGTACCTGTTCGCGTTCCTTTGGTATTAAATGTTGATGACAGTTACTTTTTTCGTTATACCCAATCTGAAGTAGGATACCTGTTCAGGTCAAATGTTTCCTTTATATTCTCTGAATAGAGGACACAAGATATAATTTTTTTTCGACTTTTCCTGAGTTTTTAAAGTCAAAATGTCGTAAAAAATACCGCACAAAAATCATCATTTTTGCATTTCAATGCTTTATATTTCCCAGACGGTAAGCTGTAATCACAAAGTGTTTGGGCTTAACTTCTAGCTGTTTTAATTATCTTTTCAAAATAGCAAAGTTCTTTACAACCAGACGTAAGATACTAAAGTTATGTGAAAAAAACTATCGCTACCTCTGAAAAAAGATAAAAAAAAAAAATGCCAGACTTCAAAAATTCTTCAAAAAAAAGTTCTGCCATAGAAAAAAAACCATAATTCTTTAAAAAATTTTAAATCCCCATATCTATCAGAAAAAGTCGGTTTGGATCCTTGAGGAAAAAAAAAGTTCGATTTTGTCGAGTAGTGTAATATGAGCCATACTGCTTCATTTGAACTGATGTATCTGCCCATTTGAAATTGAGTGATTTCATCGGTAACATTAGCAAATGTATTTAATAGATTGAACTGAATTGCAGACCTCTACGTTTAAGTGCGCTTTATAAATCTTAGATAATAACGGTGAATATGGCATAACCCAACGATTATCAATCTCCAAATCTTGATTTTTAAATCTCAAAGTTACCGAATAGCCATTATCTTCAGTTGATCGATGCCGATATTCGGGATATCCTTCGTTGCCCGTCACTGTATCGGAGACCAAATTTTTTGGAAAACGTTTGGAGCATTTCCCTTCAACCATACAGGGTGAATTCAAATTCAACACACCACATGGACCGTGAATCATATTTTTGGTGACCACTTCAAACAATTCAGGATCCACTGTCGGATCTGGAATTTCTGCCGAAATCACATCGTGAATTTGATTCGGCCTTATTTTTTCAATAAGCCAAATTAAAATATGCGCATGAGGCACACCTCGTTTCTGCCATTCAATTGAATACATCCAACATTGAACAGACCCAAATGCACCGTGTTTGACAATTAAATCCATGAGTGATTTCAATTTTTGTCTAAAAACACGTGCTAAAATATCATGGCGAGCTTTCGATGTTTCGCCAACAAACAATAATTCCGAGATTTCTTCCCATTGCGGATTACACGTGAAGGTGATGAAGAGGTCTGGTCGACCGTAACGGCGAACGTATGACATCGCATCTTGCGCGTACTCAAACATATGACGTGGACTTCCAGTAATATTATCATAGTTCCAACGTTTTGTGCATTACCATCGTTGTTAATGGCATCACGCAAATGAACATACTCTTCGGTACGTAATTTGGCTTGGTTGAATCGAAGAAAATTTCACCGTTTCGATTCAATTTTTGCATACATGTCAACAGTATACTGGTGGAAAAGTGCTCTACAACTCAATATGTGGTTGTCTTGATTTTGCCGTATCTGCAGCCTGTATGCGTAATAATTCATAGCACTAAATTTCTTTGTTCCTTCTCGACCGTTTACTGGATTTATCATTTTAATGTTGAAATTATAGCCATCCTGTCCGCTCCAAAACAATATGGGATATTGTAGTGCATCATAACAGCGAAGAGGTTTCGGATACACGTTCAAGTTGTTCATTTCTACGATGAAGCACAATATCACGATTATTAAATTGCTCACCAACTATGACTATTGCCACTTCGTCAACTGTTTGTGCATTGAAACACCTTACGTGTTCGCCAACCGGTGTTTTATCAGCTCGAATAACAATTTTATGATCGTCAGATGGCATTCGATCAAGCGATGTTTTGAAAACCTGAACCAATTCATTGTGCTCATGGAACATATTTTGCAAATCGAAAATAATTTGTCTCCGCGTGTTGGTAATAATGGCACACCGACGATCAGCTTCGACTTCCGCGTTCCCGATCAAATATAATTGCAAAAATTGGTAGTCTCCGTTGTCGAAAGGTAACAAACAGCCAGCTCGATGGTATATTTGAACTTGGATCTGAATAAAATATATGATAGAATGAGAAAAAACGTACAATTTGCATAAAAAAAACTATTTAATTACATTGAACGTTGGCATGAAGTTGTCTCTTATAATATTTGTGGCGACAAAAGATGTCATTTGAAAACTCGAATTATACTTTCGTATATTGTTCAATAAATGATTAGACTCAGGTGTCAATCCATTAAGTAATGTGCTCAATGGTTGTGGTGGACTGCCTAATTCAGGCAATTTCACTTTACCACTCGCACAGCACATCCCATCTGCTTCACCTTTAAATTTTAATGCCTGACAATGGCGACAACGGTCGTTCATTGGACCAATTATAATTTGCCTATGAGAAGCGTAATCGGTGACACTACTGTACGCAACGCAACACCTTGTAGATTTTGAATATCACGACGTTCATGTGCAGTTGTTGTTGCATCATTGTTCCGTTAATTTGAACGGGCCCTTGCTGTGCGTAGACGATTATTTTCATTGCGATGTGTAATGTCTTGACTACTTTCACTCCTTGAAGCCACAACTTGAAACGAATTTCGCGTTCGCCGACCCAAATTTAATCGTCTCGACATTTAACTTTAAAAACCACACAGGTTGGTTTAAAACGCACAAATTTTCAAAAGCAACAAATATACTTACACAAATTGCAATTTTTTCAGAAAACAAATTTTCACACAAAAAGTCATAAAAAACAAAATCTATCATAAAATGTTCTTTTCTACAGAATGACACAAAATGAAGTGAAATAAGCGTTCCAACACACATTTTTAGACCAAATTTGTTCTACAGAATGACACAAAATGAAATGAAATAGTCGTTCAAACACACACTTTTATTCCAAATTTAAGATTTTTTTGAATCTCTTTTAATTCTTGAGGAACCTATTTATAGAAAAGAACAAATTTGTTTGCGCAAACCAGGTCGCATTCTCTGGCTATCATTTAAAAAAAAAACAGCATGCAATTTGGTGCACGCGTTGCGGAGATAGCCGCTTACACACAGATTTTTTCTACAAATTTATAGTATAGATTTGTAAATTTCGTGTGTTACTGATAGAGAAAATATGCACACTAATATATGTAGATCCACAGAGAATAGCAACACACTTATCAAGGTTCTTGCTAAGCAGAAAATCGGCTTACAAATATGCCATATAAATGCACAAAGTCTATGCCAAAAAATTGAAGAGTTCGGGAATTTGTTTGTCAAGTCAAACGTAGATGTGTTTCTGAAACGTGGTTTGTCTCACAACTAAACGATGTCTTGATTTCTTGTGACGGCTATGAGTTATATCGATCTGATCGAGAAGGCCATGCAGGTGGGGTTGCAATATACACAACAACAAACTGAAATCCAAAGTAGTAAGTAAACAACCCAGTGGAAGCGCAATAAAGTACATGTTTCTTGAAGTCACTGGTAGAGGGAGTTCAACGAGTATTCTTATTGGCTGCCTTTATAGACCTAATCGTTTTATTGACTATTCAGATGCAATTGAGTTTAAACCAGGGGTCGGCACACAGACTCACACATTTTTTTGGTGCGTTTGTGTGCGAAGACAACAGACACGAAGTCAAATACGTTACTGATTTCTCTGCCGCTGCGAAAGCCGAGCAATTGTGCATAGGGCACACGAATGCTTCTCTGCCGCTGAGGCAAGCGAGCAGAATATGAAGCCGTTTGTGCATAGGCCGAAGCATGTTTCTCTGCCGCGACGTCAGCAGAGCAGAATTTTCTCTGCCGCTACGCCATCATGCAGAATAACGAAACCACACGAAGTCTTTACGCTGTACGTGTGCCGACTGCACTGCCCGAAATTTTTTCCTATTCACAGTGCATACGACGCTGCCGGCCTCTGGTTTAAACCAAAGACAATATAAGTATAAGATGCGGAACGCTCATACATTTCAATTGCCATATGCAAGGCAATTTTTCAGCCAGCGACGAAATTCGCGCCATCTCGCTCACACAAATTTGAGAGCGTACGAATCTAAAAATAGAATCCGCTTACATGTGTGAGTACACACAGAACCAGCAAGTGCGTATGTGTGCGTACTTGTGCGAAGCATACGATTTTCGAGACGAAAAACTTTTAATGAGTTGAGAAACGAAATTATTTACCGGCGTTGAATACGTCGCGTGCTGAATACCCTAGTGACAATTATTCCAATGTGAAGTCATGTATTAAATATATTATGTACTTTTATATAAGTATATCCGCTAATTATTATCGAATATACCATGTTAAAAGAAATTATCATTGGAGGGATATACAATAAAAGAGTTTATTAATATTGGGGTGGCAAGCGTCTTGCAAAATTAACTTACACTTATAAAGTGGAGGGTATATTTCGACAGCGCTGCAAAAAACGTATGCATGTGCACACATACAGTCGTCGCGACGACTTGGCTCGGCTGTCGCATCGGCATAGAACCAACTTCGTGTGCCTTCGTATGCTGTATGCATACACGAGAGTGGCTGGCTATAGAGCGCTCTCTCTCTCTCTCTAAAATTTCAAGAGAGCCTGGAGCCAGCTCTAGAGCCAGCATGAAAAATTCGTGTACCAAAATTTCGTATGGCGTTATTTATCTTATACTTATATTGTCTTTGTTTAAACCTTGTTAATTCGTCTATGCCAACACACTTTTCTAATACCACTAATACGCTACTAGATGTTTTTTCGTTAATGATATTAATAAAATTCTCTTATATGACCAAATTGACGTACCAGTATTTTCTAAGCATGATTTAATTTACCTGACGTATGAATTTAACCCACATCTGACATCCACATCTTTAAAATTCTAAGACGGATTTAAATAAAATGATCTCAACTGAAAAATGTCACCATTGCGCTGAAAAATTCAACAACGCAATATCAACAAAGCAAAGATGGGGTGAGCTTAAAAAACTTGGCATAGGAATCCTGAAAGCTTCCCCTATAATTACTGCTGATGACAACGAACTGAACAGAAAACTTGTGCAATCGACCGTACCTGATGTCATGACAAACCCTTACATTGACGCCGTAACAAATACCGACTGTGATAATAGCTTTAGTTTTATGTGCGTAACTCCCTGTGATGTCCTGAGTTCCGTCCTTAAAATTAAGTCATATGCTGTTGGCATGGAAAATCCGCATCCCAAATTTATTACAATGATTTTGCCTAGGATAATCAATCATGTAACTGTTATATGCAGCACTGCGCTTACAACATCAAGTTTCCCTGATCAGTGGATCAGGCTGTTAATCTTGGTATCACCATTAACAAGCCATTGACCAAGTAACCAAGACAGCCGGTAAAACGTATGGTATATTAAGACTACTTTCCTTGACTCAGCAATTTTTGCCAAAACACCTCAGATTCTTGATAGCCAAAACATATCTAATTACCCCCGCTATGTTATGGTATGGAAATTTTTGAAAATTGTGATAGTGCATCTCAGCACCGACTAAAAGTACCATACAATAATGTAGCTAGATAAGTCTTCAATGTTATGAGCATCAATCAGATGAAGTTTAAAACTTGGAAAGACTACAGAATTCTAATAATGTTGCATAAAATTGCATATTTTATATTGGCATATTATTAATATCCGTTACAAGCTTGGCAATTCCGAGCGGCAATTTTTTATAGCATGTATAGCATGTATTCGTCTACCATAAAACCTAAAGAAAACGAGAAGGAACGTGTGAGTCGCTTCTGGGGACGCGACTCTACTTATACCCGTACTCAGTCAGTATATACATTTTTGAGATATGATTTTTTAGAATTTTAAAAAAAAAAAAAATTTACATTTTACATTTTTTTGCTACATCTGTTATCTACATCTACATCTACAATGTATATTTTACATATAACATGTAGATTATAGATGTACCAATTATATTCTACATCTCCTCCGCTAGGGGTTGCTCGCGCACTGAACGCGGCAAAGTGTGCGAGCGAGAAGGAGAATGAGTATCGTGTCTCTGGCTGGAGGAGGCGGAGGAACCAACAGAAAATTAATTTCTTTATTCTGGCTATGATTATGTTCCGATCTGATTCATATTCAGCAATCTGGTAGATATGGTCATTCTCTACGATACTGCGTTTTTAGTTTTATCGTATCTTTAAAATTGTGCCTGCCACAGATTTTCGTCCTTTGTGGTGGCGGAAGGGGGCGGGGCGAAATTTTGAAATACACTTGTAGCAGTGTGATATCACATATCACAAACCAAATTTGGTTGCCCTAACTCTTATAGTCTCTGAGATCCAGGCGCTCAACAAGACGGACGGACGGACAGACGAACAGACGGACATGGCTATATCGACTCGGCTATTGATGCTGATCAAGAATATATATACTTTATGGGGTCGGAAACATTTTCTTCTCTGCGTTGCACTCATCCACTTTTACCACAAATACAATATACCCCTTAACTCTTTTTTGAGTACGGGTATAAAAATAATGCAATGTGTAGTTTATTAAATTTTAACTTTATCTGTAAATAGCGGGAGGATGGATACGGAGGTGTTGAAATTTATATAAAGAAAAATATAATATTTAATATTTTAAAATGCAATACTAGTCTTGAAGTCATAGGTCTAAGAACAAACAATCTCTTGCAAAACATAAATATTTTTATGTGTGAACTGTGCCCCAAACATCGAACTACTTTCGAATCAGGATGTAAGAATTTATTTCAGGTTTTTCTTGCATAAATAATGTCTCTCCAACTTTTTCACCCAATACTAATTATTCTTCAGCACTAGACATTACACTGGTAAATAGATCCAATAATAACATAAGCTGGTCCGTTCAAAACTCAAAAATTTTAATGAGCAAACATTTCCCTATAGCTATTGATATTTTGAAATACTCTATCAAACCTAGCAATAAAATTTTACACAAAAGAGTAATCGAGGATTTCTCTAAAATAAAAATAAGCACATTAGAAAACCTAAATAATTTAACCAACAACATAATCTAAAAAAATACTATAACATTTTCTGTAAGTGAGAAGGAACGTGTGAGTCGCTTCTGGGGATGCGAGTCTTCTTTTATAACTGTACTCAGTCAGTATATACATTTTTAAACTTATGATTTATGTAGAATTTTACAATTTTACATTTTTTTTTGCTACATCTGTTATCTACATATACATCTACAATGTATTCTACATCTAACATGTAGATTCTACATGTACCATTTATATTCTAAATCTTCTCCGCTGACCGCTATCGCACTAAACGAGGCAGAGTGTGCTAGCGAGAAAGATAATGAGTAGCGTAGTCTCTTGCAGGAGGAGGCGGGGGAAGCCACTGAAAATTAATTTCTTCATTCTGGCTATAATTATGATCCGATCTGATTCAGATTCAGATTCGGCAATCTGGTAGATATGATTATTCTCTACAATACTGCGTTTTTAGTTTTATCGTATCTTTCAAATTGTACCTGCCACAGATTTTCATCCTTTGTTGTGTCGGAAGAGGCGGGGTGGTATGTTGAAATACACTTGTAGCAATGGGATATCACATGAGTCTTGAAACCAAATTTGGTTGCTCCAGCTCTTATAGTCTCTGAGATCTAGGCGCTCATCGAGACGGACAGACGGAGGGACAGACGGACATGGCTATATCGACTCGGCTATTCATGCTGATCAAGAATATATATACTTTATGGGCCTCTTTAAGGACGCTTTTGAATATATTAAAGCTAAGAAAACTCTAAACAATTACATATATGTATAATATTAGAAAAGACAACATGAACACACTTTCCGATGCAAGATGACCAAGAATATATATACTTTATGGGGTCGGAAACGTTTCCTTCTCTGCGTTATACACATAAACTTTTACCACAAATCTAATATACCCCTTAACTCTTTTTTGAGTACGAGTATAATTAAAGAAGATTGGGAAAGGGAATATACTACTCACGCTACGTAAAGAAATAAAGGTTACACAAATTTATTTCCTTATATACAGGAACCATGGTTTAAAGACAAAAACTGTAATCTAAGCCGTCTGGAAATCAACAGACTACTAAGTGGTCACGGAATATGTAGATAAAGTTCCGCTTGCTAAAATGAAAGTAATAAATAACAATGTATGTATCACAATACCTGCAACATACCAGAAGACACTTCATATATGATTTTCAAATGTCTTGATTACTCTCAAGAACGAAATCGTTTTCCAGTACTCAAATCCTATACTGATATATATCGATTCTTTGAAAAAGAGCAGTTTCCACGGTGAAGGTGATTGAAGCCAGAGTCCCGAAAGGCAGCGTGCTAGGGCCAACGCTGTGCACGCACGATATGCCTAAGAATAGCGTTGACAATACGTCTCAGCCAGTCCTGTCAAGGGCCAACTGCGTTTACGAAGCCACGGACAACCTCCAGCGGTACCTTAAAAGGTTTGAGAACTGGGCATGTGGGTGGAACGACGAGCTTCATGACGAGCTGTTGGAGCAGCGGAAGGAATAAGTACCTGGGATTCCCGCTGGACACCCGCCTGACCTTTGCCAGTCACACAAGGATGGTCAGAAGTGCCTTGGAAAGCAAGGCTAGAAAACTCTACTGGCTTCTTGAGCCAAAAAAAAATCTCAGCCTGGCCAACAAGATCCGCATAAACGAGGTAATCCTGGCGCCTGCAATGGATGTATGGCATGCAGGTCTATGGTATCGCAGCGAAAACGAACTTGGAAAGGATCAGGGTGTTTCAGAACAAGACCCTCTGAAATATCTGTGGTGCTGAATGGTATGTCCCTAATAGAGATATCGCCAAAGACCTTGGAATCCCAGTCAGTCGGTAACATTATTAACGAACAAGCCACAAGATACTTGACCAAACTAAGGAGCCACCCGAACGTCCTCGCTAGAAGATTGGTAAGGAGCAGAACCAGGCGAAGGTTAAACCACATCCATCCGTCCGACTTGGCCACCCGGAACATATAAATTATTGTTGCACAATCTCCGTTTTCGTCCGTTGTTCCTGCATTTAACTTAAAATAGTAAATTGTAAATAGAAATTGTCCTTGACCCTTACAAAAATTGCTAATCAACAGTAACAGTACGTTAACTAATTGTACTGGATAGCCTGTGATAATTATTATAATAAACCTACATAATAAAATCTGGAAAAAAAAATTTGGAAAATAGCCTATCGAATATTACAAATATATTGTTGAATTCACACGCATCGCAAATATGACATTGTAAATCGAGCACGCTAAGAACATCATTGCATGAGCATCATACATACACTTCCAGTCATCATATTTAAAAGTTAGAACAATTAATCAAGTCTTTCAAGAACACAAAGAGAAGGCCAAATAAATCTTTAAGTCTTAATCAATACGGTTAAAAGTAAATTAATAAAAAAATTTTTTTTTAAATACTTACTTTTCTTAAAGCATTTTTTGCCTACTTTTGAAACAAAACATTAATTAATTTCTGTCTTTGTTTATTAGATTATTATATAGATTCTTTAAAATAAAAAAAAAAATATTTCTGATGCTTAAATGAATATGAGCAAGGCTCAAGAGAACAAAAATTCTAAATAAAAATCTACTGAAGATATTTTGCGACTTCCCATGGGAAGGGCTCTATCATTAACCATACAGTATATAGATGTGTCAGTTCATACCCCGAAAATGTGGCAGCTGAGTTTTCTGTCCCAGCAATCCAGGGCCTTCGGCTGGGTGCTCACATACTGTGCTTGTGAGTGGGTTCTACAATTTTTGGCCGCTTGAACCGAAATTCGTTTTTCGTTTTGTTTTGAGGGCTGATTTAGCGACCAGAGCTGACCTGCCGCAACATAAATGTCGAATGGGCAGAGTGGGTGGGGGTGGGAAATAAATACAATATATAAAAATAAAGGATGTTATTTGTTTTATTTATTTGAAATTGCACACTTACATTTACATATCCCTGTTTTAGAAATGTATATACTAAATTAAATTTGTATGTACATAAATATTGTGCAAATGACGTCGGCTTTCGACTTGGCAACTTTGTCAATAAATTCCTTTTTTTTTAGAGAACTTTTCTATATATATATATACTTATATATATAGGTCCATGAGCCGAAACCAAATAATATATAACAATAAGATACATAACGCCATACGAAATTTTTGCAGGTTGGCTTTAGAGCTGGCTCCAGGCTCTAGAGCCCTCCGCTCTCTTGTATGCATACAGAATACGAAGGCACACGAAGTTGGTTCTCTGCCGCTGCGACAGCCGAGCCGAGTCGTCGCGACGACTGTATCTGGGCACATGCATACGTTTTTTACAGCGCTGTCGAAATACACCCTTCACTTTATAAGTGTAAGTTATTTTGCAAGACGCTTACCACACCAATATTAAAAAAATCATATATTGTATATATCCCTCCAATGACAATTTCCTTTAAGATGGTATATTCGATAATAATGATCGGATATACATATATAAAAATACAATATATATTTAATGCATGACTTCACGTTGGAGTAATTGTCATTAGGGTATTCATCGTGCGACGTATTCAACGACGGTAAATAAATTCGTTTCTTAATTCAATAAAGGTTTTCGTCTCGAAAATCGTCCGCTTCGAACAAGTACGCACAAATACGCACTTGCTGGTTTTGTGTATACTCACACATGCAAACGGATACTACTTTTAGATTCGCACGCTCGCGCGATCGAGATGGCGCGAATTTCGTCGCTTGCCGAAAAATTGGCTTGAAATGTATGAGCGTTACGCATCTTATACTTATATTGTCTTTGCCGAAACCCTGGGCAGCTCGGACAGAACATTGAGCTGCGCCACATTCGTTGTATGTATACACAAAGAAAAATTTTGGTACATACTAGAAAAGTATCCGAAGGTATTTGCTGGTATTACTAGTATGTTTCTACCCCCCTCGAAATTTTTATCAATCTATAAATTTGTAGAAAAAAATCTGTATGTAAGCGGCTATCTCCGCAACGCGTGCACCAAATTGCATGCTGTTTTTTTTTTTTGATGATAGAGAATGTAGCGTGGTTTGCACAAACAAATTTATTCTTTTCTATAAAAGGTTCTTCAAGAATTAAAAATTAATCAAAAAATCTTTACTTTCATTTAATTTCTCCTCAACGCGTACAAATAGTTTTAAATGATAGCCAAAGTATTTCGCATTGTTTATATACAACAGTTTTTACTTTTCTATAAATAGGTTCTCGAAAATTAAAAATTAATAAAACAAAAATATCAAATTTGGTCTAAAAATGTGTTTTTGGACACCTATTTCATTTAATTTTGTGTCATTCTGTAGAACAGAACACCTGATAGATCTTTTTTTATACCTTTTGAAAAATTTTTTTCAGAACAAATTGCTATTTGTTTAAGTATATTTGTTGCTTTTGATTATCATTGTTTAAATTCGATGAATTCCTAAACATTAAATGTAATTAGTAAACAGCGAAGCGCGCGGGTCTGCTAGTTTGATATATTTCGGCAGCAAAGACGAAGCAAACATTTAAATATGAGAACAAAAAACCAAATTAAATATTATAATAATGAATACGAGCCCCGACCACTATTAATTCGTACGGCAAGCTTTTTTAGCCATATGCAATGTTTAACAGACGATATTTTCAATACTAATGTAGATAACACATGCGAACTTATTTTTCTCTGAAAGATCATTTTATTCTCTTAACATTAGAAACAAAAAGCTTTGTTGTACTTCAACAACAACAATAATAACAAACATTTCTTCGAATGCTTTGCTTAACTGATAAGAAAAATTTGACCACTAATTATTCGTACGGTGCGTTCAATATTAGCTGTTTTGATTAAAAAAATAATTTTTTTTAATATTAATATTGTATTACATCTCCTTTGGCCTCTACAACGCATTTACAACGCTTTGGCATAGATTTTAACAAATTCTGGCATTATTCTTTTGAAATGGAGTCCCACATCTCTTGCAGTTTTATTTTTAGGTCTGAAAGTGTTCTTTGAGGCTCATTTCTTAGGTTTCTTTTCATTTTGCCCCATATATTCTCGATTGGGCTTAGGTCTGGGCTATTTGATGGCCAATCTAAGACCCCAATTTCCTTACACTGCAGCCATGATTTGGTTCGTTTCGCAGTATGAGATGATGCTCCATCCTGCTGAAATGTATATTCACCACAGTCAGCCAGTTTTGGTATTGATGGCAGCAAACTTTCCTCTAATATGTTAACGTATTTTTCCGCGTTAACTATCCCCTCAATAAAGTGCAGTTGTCCTACCCCTTTGGCAGACATACAACCCCACACCATTATGCTTGCAGGGAACTTAACAGTCCTTTTCAGGCAGTCTTTATGGTACGCTTCAGTTTTGTTACGGATGATTCTCCTTCGCGCATCACCGACACACACATCAAATTTTGATTCATCGCTAAATATGATGGTGTTCCATTGCCTTTGAGTCCAAGACATCCGTTCCCGAGACCATTGTAAACGCTTCTTCTTTTGACGAAGCGTAAGCAATGGTTTTTCCTTGGCCTAAGAGTAGTTTAAGCTATTGAGTATGTAACATATATAATCACTATACATATTTTATAGAACTTATATCCAATATCTCGCAACTGCAGGCGCGTCCGTTCACGCTTCACACTTTTTCCGATTTTATCAGACCAATCAGAGGCTAAATTTTCAAACTTTGTCGACGATCAGACTTCACAATTGTGGCCAGGGCTCTTTTGTCACGAGATGTTATTGCCGATTTTCGGCCTCTATTTGCGATATTATTTTCAATATTGCCATTTTTCTTAAAATTGTTTACAATGCCTTGAACGGACGACTTAGCCAGATTTAATTGTTTGGCTATTTCACCGAAAGTGTTCCCCGATTTATAATAATCAATAATTAAACTTCTTATTTCGTTGCAAATCGGCTTACCACGTGCCATCGTTGCTAAACTTTGACTAATTTGAACCAATTACACATTTCTTACATTCGGCATTGTATGACTGATTCCAGATTATGACTAGATAGTGATTATTTTACACTGTTTGCTTTTGTTTTGATCTTCTTTCAATTCTAAGCTAAGCTAACGCACCGTACGAATAATTAGTGGTCAAATTTTTCTTATCAGTTAAGCAAAGCATTCGAAGAAATGTTTGTTATTATTGTTGTTGTTGAAGTACAACAAAACTTTTTGTTTCTAATGTTAAGAGAATAAAATGATCTTTCAGAGAAAAATAAGTTCGCATGTGTTATCTACATTAGTATTGAAAATATCGTCTGTTAAACATTGCATATGGCTAAAAAAGCTTGCCGTACGAATTAATAGTGGTCGGGGCTCGTAGAATCTAATTAATGCAGCATTATATGAATGACAATTATATTGATATTATAATATATTTTTTTTATAAATTTTCACAAATAGAAAACAAATATTGTTTAAAAAAATTTTGTGGTGGTCGGCAGGGCAGGCGTCGCCATCTGCTTTCCAATTAAATTACGTTTCCAATAAAATATTGGGGAGCCTAGGGGATGCCTGGAGCGACCTTAGCCGAAGAACTGAATTTTATTAACTTTAAACAAAGCCAAGAAGCTCTCTGAGCAGTGTAACCGTACAGAATGCAGAGCACACCACTAGCCGCTAGAAGAATATATGACATTTGTTTGCTAGCAAACAGTTTTTGGATCTGAGCACTATGTTTAAGCTACAAAATTATGTACTACTCGTTAAAAATAGTCAAACAGAAGAGCAGACTTTTTCAAAAGTGATGCGCAACTTGAAAACCTACTTCCAAAATTGTGTAACGTAACAATCCATTTGAGTGCGCTTCTTTTGTTAGGTTTAACCTCTTAAAGAAAGTAATTGAGAAGAATAAGGATTTCGCCCTCGGCAATCGATGTGGCATTCAGACATGTGGATATGTAAAAAAGTATGCACATTTTCCTCCACAAATTGTATCCTGCTGTGGTGTTCTGTGCTTTCCTCTACTGTAATATAATTAACTGTACAAAACCTTTTTAAGTTTTCTTTTTTAAGTTTTCCTTGGCGGCTATTTTTGAAATGCAAATTCAAATACAAATTCACCCACACAGACTCACCAACTGCTGAATTTTGCATTTATTATTTCAATACTGTTTTACCTTTTCATTTATTCCATTCATAGAGTAACCGCATGGATCAAACAGAAAATCGTCAATATGCATATTTGGCAAAATTTTATCAATTCCGGATGTCTAAAAAAAAAGGTCGGAAATATTAAAATGCTTAAGAAAATTGTTTCAGTGAGTTCATACCGAGGTCGCTTCAAATGCGCTTAAAATATTTTTTTTATTAAAGACCGACATAGCGTCTTGATCAAGATTCTGCATAAGAATTTCAATCGTTTGATCTGGATCAGACTCAACGAATTCATCCATCATGTGTCCTGGGGATAATTTCATATCAGAACGACTAAAGGTATAAAGATACCAACATTCCAAGTTCATAGAACCTAAACAATATGATCTTCCATTTGGGAAAAGAGTGTCAAGGTAAGAAACCTCTTCTGTAAATCCTTTATGTGGGGTAATCTAAATAATAAATACTTCAACTAATAAATAATATAGCATTTTAAAACAGTTTCTAACCTGAGCCTCCGGTCGAATGAAGTTTTTTCGTGAATAAAACAGTTCTGTAACTATATTGTACCCGTTTACACTGGCCAGCTTTATCAAATGACTTAAGCATTTAAGTGGAGTGGTAGTTCCACATGTTTTCAGTATCCATCTTCTTTTTGATACAAACATACTGCTTTCACTGAAATTTATTAAAAATGCATAATTTATTTTGAAAACCAGGTAGGAAGCTATCTTCGACGCACAGAAATCCGACGCCAAGAAACAGCTGTTAGGCTGGGAGCATGACCCTGCCACGCAACACACCCTCTCTGGATTTCCAGACTGATATTCCCCGACAAATTGCTTAAAATAGCCAGTGAAGCAAATTAACGTAATCCCACCTATGTTTTCTATTTGCATTGCCCACTGCATATAAATATTGTAACCGTTTATAATTACTCACGGCAGCGGCCGTTCTTTCGCCTCTTTATATATCCTTCTTCATTTACTACTGCAGCTGCAGCATCTATGCTGTTCTCTCGCATTCTCTCTCTCTATCTATCTAAAATAAAATACGTATTTGGAGTTTAGTTTTCCCTAATTCTCCCAAAAATTACGGTCTAGAAATATTATTTACCACTCTGAATTGATCTACTTTTTTCTAAAGTTTTCTTCGTTGCTTTTGACCAGTTTCCGACAAAATCGGCTACCACTTCAATTAAAATGGTTCGTTGCGAAAACTTTTGTGGCATTTGGCTGCCTTTAAAATATCTATACCGTCGATAGATACCAATCTTGCTCAATCATTTCACGCACATCATCGATATTTTGTGGTACAAAAACTGATTTTAAACGACCTTCCTGAAATTCGTTCTGCAACGAAGGATGAAGGATGTCTACGATTAAATTCGTGGTACCGTTTTTTTTTAATTGCCAATGCATGCCAACTAAACTGATGTAATTATTTTTGGCCTAAAAATCCACATCAAATATGCTTCAAAATCATGACACAGAAATTTGCATGTTTAAATTTTAAATTTTTTTCTGCGATGAATTTTTTGTTTATTGTTAATTGATATACGATTTTGCCGTACAAGAAAAAGTTAAATGCATGTTGACCTCAGAAAATACAAAACTTTTTAAAGCAAATGACCGGTTAAAATAGGGCTAAAAGTGCCTGAAACTAGAAACATAAATAACAGCGTATCTTTCGTTACTATGGCAGCTAAATTAAAATATATACCACGATGGTAGTACCAAAAATTAGCCACATCAAAACCGAAAAATCAAAATAATTTTATAATTTTATATTTCAATTTTGAATAAACTTCTGCCTAAAAAAATAACATTTTAATATCTTTTATGTGGTTCAAAAGGACTTTCTTATGTCCTATATTATATATGTATGATTCCTCAAATAAAATCGAATACTCTATGAGTATATTTTATACCTTAACACAAAAGCATCAATTAAATCGTTTTTTGAAAAACTGATTATTTCACAATTTACATGTCTTAGTACATTTTCCCAATCACATCTGAAATTATAAGCGTAAATATAATTAGATCACACAAACATTAGTTAAATTATTGTTTCGAAAATAAAGGCGAGTGTATTTATAATTAAAGATAGATTATACTCAGAGTCTATTTTTTTTGTTAGCTAGATTTTGGGCTATGAAAATATGTGTACAAATTTCTATGACGTCGCAGCTGTTAGTACAAAAACGGAAAGTGTTGTTGAATTCGCCAATTATTTCAACTCCAGTTATTTCAAGTTACCAAACAATTTTTTTTTTTTTAATACCCCAAGCTAAATTGTGTGACTAAAATGACTGCACCATCAAGTGGCCCGACACCAAGCCGAAGCAAGTTACGCGCGGAACCCAGACAGAAACGCAGCCCTCCTCCCGCCCAACCGACCGAGGGGCGCTGTCGTGGTAATGGTGTCAATTAAAGGTTAATGCGTCACAAATGCATCTACAGATTGAAAGATTTGCTTTTTTGTACACAAAAAAACATTTACTTTTCATTTCGGCGAGGAAAATCTTTCCGTTTTGAAATCGCGAAAATATTGCACTTTGTGGAAACGGGAGCACCAAACTTTCCGTTTTCAAAAGTAAATCGGATTTTTTTTTGAATGTGAAAAACACGAATTTGCCCGAAAAGTAAACAAAACGAGCGGGAAGGTCGTTAGTCCCGGAAAGGGCTTCTCTTATCACCCAGAAGACTGTTACGTGTTTCATTGGTTGCTGATACTGAGAACTATTGTAGTGCGCTTGTTTATAGAGAAAAATGAAATTATTTCTCTATTTTCATTTTTATACCCGTACTCAAAAAAGAGTTAAGGGGTATATTAGATTTGTGGTAAAAGTGGATGTGTGCAACGCAGAGAAGGAAACGTTTCCGACCCCATAAAGTATATATATTCTTGATCAGCATCAATAGCCGAGTCGATATAGCCATGTCCGTCTGTCCGTCCGTCTGTCCGTCTGTCCGTCTTGTTGAGCGCCTGGATCTCAGAGACTATAAGAGTTAGGGCAACCAAATTTGGTTTCAAGACTCATGTGGTATCACACTGCTACAAGTGTATTTCAAAATTTCGCCCCGCCCCCTTCCGCCCACACAAAGGACGTACAGAATCGTACAGAATGACTATATCTACCAGATTGCTGAATATGATCGGATATCAGATCGGAACATAATTATAGCCAGAATGAAGAAATTAATTTTCTGTTGGTTCCCCCGCCTCCTCCAGCCAGAGACACGCTACTCATTCTCCTTCTCGCTCGCACACTCTGCCGCGTTCAGTGCGCGAGCAACCCCTAGAAGAGGAGATGTAGAATATAAATGGTACATCTATAATCTACATGTTAGATGTTAAATATACATTGTAGATGTAGATGTAGATAACAGATGTAGCAAAAAAATGTAAAATGTAAAATTTTTTTTTTTCTAAAATTCTAAAAAATCATATCTCAAAAATGTATATACTGACTGAGTACGGGTATAAGTAGAGTCGCGTCCCCAGAAGCGACTCACACGTTCCTTCTCGTTTTAAATTCAACGGTTTAATTTCAATAACCGCCTGAAGATATGCCGTTCAAAATATGGGTTTCCGATCGTAGTAGCTTTCATAGAGCTTTTTGACGAAGCATATGTTTTGACAAAAAGTGGCAACGCCATCCCGTTGTTTTGATTCTGCATTGTGCTTATATTTATTGCTAATTGCTTTTATTCGAAGTATAAGGCAAAAAGTACTGTACTGGAGGAAAGAAAAAACGAGGGCTGCTGCACAATTCTGTTCCGGGAGTCTGTCTTTCTCCTCGTGATCGTCAAAGTGTTCAGTAGTGCGATATTCTGGTGCTCTGTATTATAGATGAATCTTAACCCTATATACAGCCACTACGCGAATTAATTGAGATTAGTTGTGCTCGCCAGTTAAAAGACCAATTTTCCAACCGTTCATATTTGGGCTATATCTGTGAGTATGGTCATATTTTAACCTATATCCAGTGGTCTAAAAAAAGTGAAATGTCGCAAAATTTTGCGATGCAGCGTGAGGTGTACCTAACCCCAAGACCACGGCAGCACCTGCGTGGTCCGCCACAACGCTCGTATCTTTCTGCGCGGAGCAACGTAACTAATATCGTAAGTGATGAACTAAAAATTGAATTCGAGCCCTGAGATTAATGAAGGTGGTAACCGTTTGCGTTGCATTGGCCTTCAGCCATGATTGAGTTCCCTAATATTTACATCTGCACCGTGCCATTGTGCATGTTCTTCACTGACCTTCTGTCACGAAACTTTCCTGGTTTTTTCTTGAAATTTTGAAATCAGTCGAAAAAAGAAAAGAAATGAATTTACTTATTGATAAGGTTCATCATACTAAATACTTAATCTAAATATTTCATATTTTTGTATCATATATTATTTTTTTCTCTATACTATCACTACATTATTTTTCTCTTTGCTTTACTGATTCGTCAGGCACTGTTTATAACTTATATACATTTACCCATTTATTATTTAATCTACGCATATATCGTTATGAATCTTATTATAATTCGAAATTAGTTTTACCAACATTAGGTGTTAGGCTCGGTTAGAGTTAGCTCGTTTTTTTTGTATAATAAACGCATAATTCTGAATTTCTGAAAGTATCGTAGTGTTGCCATGAATACCTGCTAAATTTCGTATTAGGAGCCATGCGAGTGTCTGGTCGGAGGAATATGGTGTAAACATAAATGAAAAGAGATCATTCCATAACACCAAAAAAAAAAAAAATCACGCAAATGGGGTGATCAAGGTTGGGTGGGCATTGGCTGTTGCAACAACACCTGCACGCGAATAAAAATAATGAGATTTGATACATACAGCGAGCACGTATTCATAAGCCCATATCGGAACCCACTCCTACTACCGATAATACAGCCGGAGCCAGCGCGTGCAAACTTGCGATATACAACCCAGACCAGCTCGAGACTCGAGTGGCCCATCTACAGCAACTATCGTTGAAGGTGACATGCTACACTATCCACTTGCTGATTCAGTCTTTTATAAGCTACACAAAGTGGATCTTCTATTCGCCATCTTTAACATTTTAAGTTAAGGTCGAGTAAAGCAGAGATCACTAAATTGCAAACACACACTTTTTAAGTGGGTGCTATCTGGACGTTGCAAGTCTAAAAGCCCTCGGGCTACACATGCGACTTTGCCCCAAGCCTGCCACAATCATTGTTAATTGAATTTATGGAGGAATACATGGCGCTTGGCCATAGATGGATTGAATATAAAATGCAATCCCTGTAGAGGATCAAGTAGCGCTGAATGATTGCTTATTGTTGAAGCAACCATACAGCCCTGCTGTTCAAACATGAACATGTCAATGTACGAGTACATTAAGAAAAGATTCTGTACACAATCTATATATTTCTAAATTTAAATGTAGTAGTACATAAAGTCGATAATTTACGACCGTTTGAAAGAAAGGGCAAAGATGTGTGGTAATAAATACGCGACAAGCAACACACAAGTGGAGATCCCACTGATCAAATGTAGAGCTAAGCATTAATGTTGTATGCAATGAGTTGCATGCACTCAAACAACCCCCACGGTAACTGTAGCCTTTCCATGGGTCTAGCGATAAGAATAGAATATCAATTGTACCACATACATTGTTTGTAAACTGATATAAGGCTCTGATTTTAAGAATAAAATTTAGTTTGAATTTACAACTCAACTCGCAAATGTCTAGACTTTTCTTAAGGTCTTAACACCTGCCTATATACTACTTTTCTGGCGCAGGGTAAATGTCAATGAATCAGTGGCAAATGTCTCAAGACTGTCCACTTATGAGACTGCCAGCGCACCATTTTTATGCCCGTACTCAAACAAGAGTTGTATTTGTGGCTGTATGACATTTTCTCCGCAGTTTCAGCAGGCACTGTCTCACAAAACCTGGCTAGCAGAGACGCAGGGACTCTGGAACATTCGCAAACATTCGCCAGCTACGCGAGAGGTGTCAGGTCCATTCACCGTCTCTGCGCACTGCGGATATGCTGTGGCTTTAGGACCATGTCGGACGACGCCGCGCTTGTCATCGCAGGAGTTCCCCCCATTGATCTCCTAGTCGTTGAGGAGAAGAACGTGGCATCGGCCACGCGAGCAGGCGTCGAGCGGAAGGCGGCGAGAGAGCAGGCCAGAGAGGAGAGTCTCATGGCCTGGCAAAGTCGCTGGGACAGCTCACAAAATGGCCGGTGGACCCACCGTCTCATCCCTGATATAAGAAGATGGACTAGCAGGAGCGAAGGCGCGGTCAACTTCTATACAACGCAACTCCTTAGTGGACATGGGTGCTTTGCCCAGTACCTATGCAGATTTGGGCACGAGAGCTCACCATACTGCAGATGGTGCGGCAGCATGGTAGAGGACGCGGAGCACATTCTGTTTGTCTGCGGGCGCTTCGACCATATTAGGAGCGTGCTATGGCAATCCGCTGGAAGGCGGTTGTCACCCAGCAGCCTGGTTGCGGCGATGATAGGAGACGCCAATGTATGGTCGGCAGTAAGCAACTTTGAAGGAGCTCCGGAGATGCGAGCGGCTTAGAAGGGAGGCAATATAGGAGGAACCATCGTCCCTGCGAAGCAATGCTTCGCGGCCGTCCCGCAGGGACACGGTACTTCCTCTGTCGCCCCACGTATACTGACGGCGTACCTAGTCTATTAACTAATATATAATAATTATTAAGCTAGTAGTTAATGTTTCTATATAAGCGCAATTTAAAACAAAATAAATGAGTTAAGGAATTAAAAAAAAAAACTTGCGCAAATAGGATTCTTCGTATATACATCAGAACAGCAGAGTCAACACAGTCTCTAAAAGATCTGGCCACTTTCGCTATGAAAGTTTACGCACCAACCTGATTTGAGATCAAAACAAAGCCAACTTTGAAGTATGGCCCCGTGCAAATTTTTAACATGGTTAAAAGGTGTTTATATTTGAGAGATGGTCTAAAGAGCATTGTTTTGAAAACAATACAAAGAAATACCCTTTTCGCTCATCCAGAAAATATTTTTATGGCCATGTTACAAGATGATGCGTCTCATATAAAGAAACTGGCTATCCGAAAGATACGGAAGGCACCTAAGGAGGCAAAAACAATTAAAATTTGTGATTTTCATCTTCCAGAACTTCAAGTTCATGCTTCAATTTATTATAATTTAATAGATTGGGCGAAAGAAAAAAAAGAGGCTTCATTGTCTGTATGTGGACAAAGCAAGGAAACCACTACCACTGTTTGAGACAAAATCTCAATTTTTCAACCAAAATAATATATGGAATATTATTATTTTTATACCCGTACTCAAAAAAGAGTTAAGGGGTATATTAGATTTGTGGTAAAAGTGGATGTGTGTAACGCAGAGAAGGAAACGTTTCCGACCCCATAAAGTATATATATTCTTGATCAGCACCAATAGCCGAGTCGATAGAGCCATGTCTGTCTGTCCGTCTGTCCGTCTGACCGTCTGTCCGTCTGTCCGTCTTGTTTGTTAATTTTCTGTTGGTTCCCCCGCCTCCACCAGCCAGAGACCCGCTACTCATTCTCCTTCTCGCTCGCACACTCTGCCGCGTTCAGTGCGCGAGCAACCCCTAGCGGAGGAGATGTAGAATATAAATGGTACATCTATAATCTACATGTTAGATGTAAAATATACATTGTAGATGTAGATGTAGATAACAGATGTAGCAAAAAAATGTAAAATGTAAAATTTTTTTTTAATTCTAAAATTCTAAAAAATTATATCCCCAAAAATGTATACCGACTGAGTACGGGTATAAGTAGAGTCGCGTCCCCAGAAGCGACTCACACGTTCCTTCTCGTTTTCATTTAATACTATGAACTTTAAGATAAATACACGAAAATAATCATTAATGTTCCTGTGAGTCGCTTCTGGGGACGCGACTCTACTTATACTCAGTCAGTAAATACATTTTTGGGCCTACGATTGTTTAAAATTTTAGAATTAATGTTACATGTAGAATCTCCATGTTAGATGTAGAATATACATTGTAGATGTAGAATATACATTGTAGATGTAGAATATACATTGTAGATGTAGATAACAGATGTAGCAACAAATTTTAAATGTACAATTGTTTAAAATTCTACATAAATCATAAGCTCAAAAATTCGTATACTGACTAAGTACGGGTATAAAAGTAGAGTCGCGTCCCCAGAAGAGACTCACACGTTCCTTATTGTTTTCTGAAGGATTTTTAGGCATTTAAGCATTTTTTAGGTTACGAAAAAAGCTTTAAATATGCAAAGTCCAAGTTGAATTGAATTAAATTGGGAGGAATTTGATTACACTATGAAACAAAATCTATTATTTTTTTTCTTAAGGAAACTAGCCGACTTTTTGATAGATGTGGATCATTTTTTTCAATGCAAGGTTTCTTTAAAAGTATTTTACACCTGATGGTAATGAAATTTTCTATAAATCGGACCGGAACACTTTGCAGCTTCAGCTTACCGTCTGGGAAATATAAAGCTTTGTAACACAAAATTTTTGCAGTAATTTTATTTTTTTTATACACGTACTCAAAAAGAGTTAGGCGTAAATTGTATTTGTGGTAAAAGGGGATGTGTGTTTTCCACCCCATAAAGTATATATATTCTTGATCAGCATCAATAGCCGAGACGAAATAGCTGTCCGTCCGTCTGTCCGTCTTGATGAGCGCCTAGATCTCAGAGACTATAAGAGCTAGGGCAACCCAATTTTTCCAGACCCATGGCATATCACACTGCTACAAGTGTATTTTAACATTCCGCCCCGCACCCTTCCGCTACAACAAAGGACGAAAATCTGTGGCAGGCACAATTCGAAAGAGGATCATAATTATAACCAGAATGAATAAATTAATTTTCAGTTGCTTCCCCCACCTCCTCCTGCAAGAGACCACGATACTCATTATCTTTCTCGCTCGCACACTCTGCCTCGTTCAGTGCGTTAGCGGTCAGCGGAGAAGATTTGGAATATAAATGGTACATGTAGAATCTACATGTTAGATGTAGAATCTACATGTTAGATGTATAATCTACAGCTCAAAAATGTATATACTGACTGAGTACGGGACGGGTATAAGTAGAGTCGCGTCCCCAGAAGCGACTCACACGCTCCGTCTCGTTATTGATTTTATTTCGGCTGGAAATTTAATTGGTAATTGGTGATTTCAATAACACCAAACTAATATACACATACGCAAACATTTTTCTATTATACTTACACAATCAATGGAACCAAAATTCGAATTATTATCCATTTTCTTTCCTTTCGACTCGTTTGATTCAAACATTTCACACTACACCTTGTAAAAAAAATACACAACGAATAGAGTGAAAGAGCCACGCACACGCATCGTTATTTTTCTCTGTTAAAATATCGAATTTGTTGCAATCAAAGTATCATTTTCACTTCGTGTTTGTCTATTCGTGTGACACATTTCGGTGAATCCACGCAAAAAAAGTCTTTTTACAATATAGGTGTGACGTCAAACTATTGAAATAAAAAAAAAATGTTGCATGAAGTTAGCATGGCGTAGTTTATTTGTGGCCATTTCGTGAAAATAGGGGTTCGGGGAAACGTAAGCCACTTTTTACGGGTAATTGTGAGACACACGGTTTTTCACATTTAGCAAGGTAGCTTTTATTGTTTGATGTTTCTTTATGATTGTTTATGCAAATGTTTTAAAATTAGCCACTGAAACGTCTGCGATCGCAAAATCTTTTTTAAATGTGCGGAAATGACCGCAAGCTATTGGATTTGTAAGTAGTGCATGTCAGATTGATTTTCATTTTTTTGTAATTTTTTTTCTTAATGAATTACAGTTATTTTGCCGTATATAATAAATAAATATACAGGGGTGCCACAGAAATCACTAGTGAAAATGAAAACCGCGCAAAGGTCTTCCGCTTAAAAATTTTCGCCGTGCCACAGAATTCCGAGCGATTTCATTTTTCTTAGCATTGTCACAAACCAATTTCGAACTAAGGCTAGGGCTGACACCTTTCAAGATTCAATTCGAATAGGGTTTATTTTGCAGTTTTCTTGATTTTATCATATCAAACCAATTGTTTTTTATTTTTTTCTTTTATGATATAAAATAATTGATGTTTCAAAGCTGTACTTTTATAATTTCAAAGCAAAAAACATTCTATGTCGTGCGAGCAAACAAAACAATGTACTCGGCAACTCTAGCAGTTGTCTGGCAACTCTCCGTGCATGTCAGCAATCAGCTGTTAAAAAAAAACATTTTACGGTGAACTTAATTAAAATGCTTTTACCGAGACTGTTGGACATCGAATAACTACAGAGGAAACATATAAGTAGGTTTGTACCTTGCAGCGCAGGCTTCTCAGATGCGCATCGGACTCGTTTTCGCGTTCAGACGATACGAATGTGGTTTTTGTGATTGTCTTCTCAAACTACTGCTAATTTAGTTCATTACAATTACCAGTTTTTGGTATAATGAACAGGGGTTTTTGACATAAATGCAATGGCAATAATGTGTAGAAATGGTTTGTTAGTTCTGTTTTGGCATTTTAAAGCGATGCCACCTTGTATAACTTCAAATGACTACCAATGTTTTCACAATTTTCACAAAAAGTATGTACACGTTTGACGTAATCGAAGTTTTACTGCAATGAGCTATTTTTTGTAATGCTTAATTAAAGAAAACAGAATGCTTTCAATATAATTAATATTAAATATCTTGCTCCGAATTCGGCTTAAAAAAGGTGGCATTACTGTATTAACTTCGAAAGTCCGAATCGCTCTAGGTGGCCACCTCGGTCTGCAGCGGATTAAGATCGTTAAGTGAAAATTCAGTCAGCGGATTGAATAGTGATTTACTAAAACGCTTATTTTATTAACTTAACATGTAGAATATTAAATCATTTTGATGATGGTTAATAACCAATTGAACAACCTTTATGGGAAAGTAAGATTAGAATCGTTTTAGGTGTGTTTATGGGTGTATTTAATCAAATCGCTGGATAAATTGTGAGCGATTTTGATTCCGCTGAAAAATCGGTGAGTGGCACGGCGGAATGGAATTGTGGTGATTTTCCAACGGAAGTGATTTCTGTGGCACCCCTGATAAATAAACCTTTTATAACATTATTATTTTTATTAAATTTAAAAAAGGTGCTCACAATTTCCCGACATCGTTTTCACACTTGAGATAAGAGGCAATCGTCTGGGTATATTTTGATTGAAAGAAAAGTAATTAGTCATACTACAACATTCCGCGTTGAAATTTAAATAAACACTACATTTTATGGTCACCTGTTGCTCCGAACGATGTGATTTGGAAGCATGAATTTAATTTGCGAATGGACTTCAGGAAGATGTTTGAATCTGGATCCATGCCGATGAGCAACACATGCCATTGGACGTCAGCCATTCCGATGATACAGGGGGACTAACGGATGAAGGGCTGTCTCGCCATAACTGGAACCTTGGACTAGGGCTAGGAGTGGGCTTGCCCTGATCCGATGCGGCCTTGCTCCTGGATTCTAGGATGCGTGGGGATCACGAGCGACCCGTCACCCTTCGTAACTGTACACACCAGTGGAAGTGCGACTATACTCTCCTCAAGTCACTGTCACGGATGCTGGCTTCTTGTAGTCGGGCGGATAGAAGAAAACTCGTCGTGAAATAACCCCAATCCACGGTGAAACAGGATATGTTAATGGATGCATGGCCGAGGGGGAGCTCGGTGCTGTATATGCGAACTCTGGATACCTTCCGACCTCCAGTTTAAATTAGGCTTCCCGGGGAAAGCTATGCCTCGGGTGCCCATCCCCTTCCCGCCTACTCGTGGGAACTACATGACTAAACTAATTGTTAACGAGAAGGAACGTATGAGTCCCTTTTGGCTCTACTTGATGACCATAAAAAAAAAGTTATGTGAAGCCCTACCCCTGAAAAAAAAATTCTAAAAATACCAGATTTTAAAAAATTCCTTAAAAAAAACTACACCATAAAAAAAAACCATAACCATTCGTTAAAAATATTTAAACCCCAAAATCTATAAGAACGAGAAGGATCGTGCGAGTCGCTTCTGGGGACGCGACCATGATAGGCATCCAACTGTAGTTCATTTAGCTGTTCATCTTGAAAACGGTCAACGCGTTTTTTTCACACCCGGAAATGCAATGCGAAGAGCTGCGCAACCACCAGCAACAACTCTAACTGCATTTTTTTCGTTGTGTCGAGCAGATGATTTTGCAATAAAATATTGCTATACGCCGAAGTACCCGAATATTATACGTGGAATAATTGGTCAAAAAATTTTCAAAGGCGAAGACGCGGAAAAGCCGTTCATGGTCAGCCAGTATTGTTTCACTCAGATGCGATAGGACGAATTTATACAGTTCATCCTAACAATCAAGAGTGTTATTATTTGCGATTGTTGCTAATAAATGTTCGTGGACCAACATTTGAATCTGCCAACTGTTGATGAAGAATTGTTTGGGACGTATCGCGAAGCATGCGAACGATTAAATATGCTTGAGAATGACATGCATTGGGATCTTACACTTGAAGATGCAGCATTGTCATCAAGTCCACATCAAATTCGGACACTTTTCGCAATTATTATAGCCACGTGCAGTCCAGCAAAGCCAATTGAATTGTGGCAAAAACATCAAAATCATTTGTCAGAGGATTTTTTACATCGATTGCGCCGTCAAACGGGTGATATAAACATGGACAATACGCCGGAAATTTACAACGAAGCATTGATTGCTATTGAAGACCTTTGCATGATGAGGGCAGCAAAGCATTAGCTCAATTAGGTAGGACAGCGCCTAATCGTGATATACACGACCTTTTCAACAAAGAACTGGAGCGTGAACAGCAGTATGATCGTGCCGAGCTTAATTCGTTTGTGCAAAACAATGAGCCACGGTTAAATATCAACCAAAGAACGGTTTACGACCAAATATTGCGAGCTATTGAAGAACAACATGGTGGACTGTTCTTTTTGGATGCAGCTGGAGGTACCGGAAAAACGTTTGTCATTTCGATTAGTTTGACTACCATTCGAGCACAAGGATGAATCGCATTGGCTTTGGCTTCATCTGGCATCGCTGCCACATTATTGGATGGTGGTCGAATGGCGCACTCTGCCCTAAAGTTGCCCTTGAATATGAAGGCTGACGATAATCCTACATGCAACATTTCAAAAAGATCTGCAATGGCGAGAGTGTTGCAGCAATGCTCTCTTATTGTATGGGATGAGTGTACTATGGCCAACAAGAAGTCACTGGAAGCACTTAATCGTACTTTGAAAGATATTCGTGGAGATAATCGATTGTTTGGTGGTGCATTGATATTGTTAGCAGGTGATTTCAGACAAACATTGCCTGTAGTCAAACTAGGAACTTCTGCTGATGAAATAATGCGTGTACGTGTTCAATTGCAAAACGATGCTTCAGCAGATTTATTTTCCAGACAACTGTTAGACATTGGTAATGGCATACTTCCCGTTGACAATTCTGGCTTCATAACGCTTCCAAATAATTGTTGCACTTTTGTGTCATCGAAGGAATACTTGATTCAGAGCGTGTTTCCAAATATTGTAAAAAATTATAGAAACCATGACTGGTTGAGGGAAAGAGCAATTTTGACCGGAACAAATAAAGATGTCAATGAGATCAACCCATCTATTTTGAATTCCATCCCAGGAGAAATGGTTGCGTATAGGTCGGTTGATACAATTATCAATCAAGATGACGTTGTAAATTATCCAGTCGAATTTCTAAATTCATTGGACTTACCTGGATTGCCGCCATACTATTTACAAGTAAAAGTTGGAGCCACCATAATTATGCTGCGGAATCTTAATCCACCACGACTTTGCAATGGTACAAGACTTGCTGTGAAAAAAGTTATGACTAATTTACTTGAAGCAACTATTTTGACTGGGAAATTTTGTGGTGAACACGTTTTAATTCCGAGAATTCCGATGATTCCGACTGACATGCCACTTGATTTCAAACGACTACAATTTCCGATTCGTCTTGCTTTTGCTATGACTATTAATAAATCACAAGGACAACCGTTGCAAATTTGTGGTTTAAATCTGGAGCATCCGGTATTTTCACATGGTCAACTGCATTAACGGCATTACGTATTCATTGTACCGACGGAAAAACAAAGAATATTGTTTATCACAAAGCATTGCAATAAATAAAAATATGTCATTACATCAAAACTATCATTTTTTAATTTCGATGAATTCGATGAATTTTTTGGTCCCGGTGGACCTCGTTAGAGAAATGACCATATGTCGAGATAAAGTTCGACGTATCCAGATGCAGGATCAGATCATTATTAAGCCTTCAAATGCAAAAATTGACCATTTAGCCTAGTGCTCGATAGCAAAAAATGTCATATATTGACACTGCATTCCGTACGGTTACACTGCTCTAATAGCTGCTTGGTTTTGGCACTAACAGTACAGTATATAAATGTGCCAGTTCATATCATACAACGAAAGTTGCGCAGCTGAAGTTTCAGTATAGGGCTCATAGAGCTCAGGCTCTAGGACTCTGGGATCGACCGCTTTCGCCTCATGACGTTACACGAGCAGACTGACAGCAAGCATGCATGAGTGTACGTGTAACATTCCAAAATATATCAAGCTTTTCCCGTCCCGCAATTCGCTCGCTTTTCGGAGGTTATTTTGCAAATACAACAACAAACTCGCGCTGATTGCATGTGTGAGATTTATGAATTGGATTTGTGTGGGTGTGAATAAGATCCGAAAGAGAGGGACGGGATCACCTTGTCTAATTTCATCATGTTCGAGGTTACGTAAATATGTGTGTGTGACGTATTCTCACATACGGTGCTTGTGTGGACTCTACAATTTTTTAGGAATGAGCAGAGTGGGTGGGGGTGGGCGTGGGAAATAAATAAAATATAAAACTAAAAGCTGTTTTTTGTTTTGTTTTATTTTAAATTGCACATTTGAATAGGGGAGGTCGGGATATTTTGGGCAACTTCGATGAATTCGATGAATTTTTTGGTCCCGGTGGACCTCGTTAGAGAAATGACCATATGTCGAGATAAAGTTCGACGTATCCAGATGCAGGATCAGATCATTATTAAGCCTTCAAATGCAAAAATTGACCATTTAGCCTAGTGCTCGATAGCAAAAAATGTCATATATTGACACTGCATTCCGTACGGTTACACTGCTCTAATAGCTGCTTGGTTTTGGCACTAACAGTACAGTATATAAATGTGCCAGTTCATATCATACAACGAAAGTTGCGCAGCTGAAGTTTCAGTATAGGGCTCATAGAGCTCAGGCTCTAGGACTCTGGGATCGACCGCTTTCGCCTCATGACGTTACACGAGCAGACTGACAGCAAGCATGCATGAGTGTACGTGTAACATTCCAAAATATATCAAGCTTTTCCCGTCCCGCAATTCGCTCGCTTTTCGGAGGTTATTTTGCAAATACAACAACAAACTCGCGCTGATTGCATGTGTGAGATTTATGAATTGGATTTGTGTGGGTGTGAATAAGATCCGAAAGAGAGGGACGGGATCACCTTGTCTAATTTCATCATGTTCGAGGTTACGTAAATATGTGTGTGTGACGTATTCTCACATACGGTGCTTGTGTGGACTCTACAATTTTTTAGGAATGAGCAGAGTGGGTGGGGGTGGGCGTGGGAAATAAATAAAATATAAAACTAAAAGCTGTTTTTTGTTTTGTTTTATTTTAAATTGCACATTTGAATAGGGGAGGTCGGGATATTTTGGGCAACTTTTTTTATGTTCACCAGGTGACCATAAAATCAAGTTAACCTGCAAATTTTAACGCGGAATGTTGTAATATTATTATTTACCTTTCTGTTAGTCAAAATAGTTTGATCGAATATCTCTAAATTGGATGAAAATTGGCTCTTATCGAAATATCGAAAATCAATCTGATATGCAATGATTGCGAATCCCATAGGTTGCGGTTATTTGAAATGGATTGCGCGGTCGCAGACGTTGCACTGGTTAATTTCTCAACATTGTGCCTAAACAATCATATAGAAACATCAAACAACACAAGCGCCACCCCGAAGACAAGGACGTGCATACCCTGCAGGCAAGCGAGGTGGAAAAGGACTTAGGTCTGGAGTCCATCGTGGGGGCCGCCCAGGATCTTGCGCTGGACGACTCCGATGCCGCAGAGGACGAGGACGGTGACCTGACTATAATAGTCAACCCGTCGAGTGCATTTGAGCCAGCCTCCTAGAACCGCCGTACGCGTACGAAAAGGCATCCATGCTTATGTCTCATTACAGCACTGATGTCCTGGCAGCGGTGATGCTTGAAAGCGAGGACAAGGGCCTTATGGTAGCATCCTGCTACATGGCATACGACAGGCCAGCTCCACCGGAGGAGCTAAGGAGTCTGGTGGCTGAAGCCAGTCCGAAAGAAAAGCAACTCATAGTTGGTACGGACGCCAATATCCACCATAGCGTGGGGGGAAGCCCCGATATTAACGAAAGAGATGAGTCACTCCTAGACTTTATACTATCCACTAATCTAGATGTAGCAAACGTGGGGGAGGAACACACCTTCGTAGGCCCCACCTCGTCTAACGTACTAGATCTAACACTCGTAACGGGAAACAGTACTTTGGTATCTGGCTGGAGAGTCCTTGAAAGACCATCCTTCTCAGACCACAAGTACTTTCAGTTTAAGTGCGAATTTAAACAATTTCCGAAGATAACTGTCTATAGAAACCCCCGGAACACAAACTGGGAAAAGTTTAAAAAGGCAGTTACCTCGAAGCTCGCGACTCGTCCGGGCACAGAGAATGTTGCGTACCACGCAACATGCCCTCCCTTGAGAACGAAAAAGACAACCAAACCACTCTGGGGGAACCGGGACTTATCGCTTCAAAGAAACAACCTCAAAGAATTCTTCAAACTGGCGAACGACGAGATAATCAATGAGGAAGAAGATAATCAAGAAGGAAATACGCAAGGCACAAAGACGCTACAAAGCATCAGGACCTAGCAGCTGAGCAACAGCAACCTCCAACAGATCCCATATCGTCTAAGAGAATCCACTGGGCTATAGACTCCTTTGCGGGTACAAAAGCACCTGGACTAGACGGTATATTTCCAGCCATGCTACAGGCGACCAAAGACGTGATCACCCCATGGCTCTCTGCAATATACTCAGCTTGCCTGAGCACAGGCTATATCCCTATTCAATGCAGAACCTCGAGGATTGTCTTCCTCCCAAAGGCAGGAAAGTGCAGTCACATGAGCCCAAATGACTACAGACCGATAATCCTCAACTCCTTTCTACTCAAAACACTAGAAAAACTGCTGGATCAACACATCAGAAACGATGTAGGGAGTCGGATGTCAACCAACAAGCATGCCTACACCAAAAGGAAATCGGTAGAGACGGAACTGCATTCGCTAGTAGCCACCATCGAAAATGCCCTCGAAAATAAGAAGTATGCTCTAGGAGTGTTTGTAGACAAATCCGGAATCAACAACGTGAATACGAGCGCGATAATGGACCGCCTAGAAGAGATCAACTCACACCCTGCAATCAACCTCTGGATAAAGAACCTTCTAATTTGTAGACGGGTGTACTCAGAGTGGGGCACCGCTTTCATGGTGAAAGGGGTCTTGTCGCTCCTCCTATGGAATCTGGTGGTCGACGACCTAATAAAGAGATTCGAGAGGAGAGCCCCAAAAATAACAGCTTATGCGGACGACATAAGCATAATTATTACGGGAGTATGCCCATCGAGCCTCAGCTCTATAATGGAATCAACACTCAGGAAGATATGTGAGTGGACGGGAAAGGTAGGAGTCAGTATCAACGCGGACAAGACGGACCTCATCCTCTTCACCAAGAGGTACAAGGTGCCGGCATGGATCCCCCCGAAAATCGACAGAACAAGGCTGACCCCAAAAAAAAACACAATTCAAATACCTCGGCATTGTACTGGACAGCAAGCTGACATGGAAACCCAATGTATTGGAAAGGGTGAAGAAGGCCACCATTGCGCTATATGCATCCAAGAAGATGTTTAGCAGCACATGGGGCCTATCACCTGCACTAATGCACTGGGTCTACATCTCGGTAGTGCGACCGACTCTGCTGTATGGAGTCCTAGTGTGGTAGCAGGCTACAGAAAAGAAAACCTACAACAAGCTAATGGATAGAACTCAGCGGCAGGCACTGCTCTGCATCACTGGGGCGCTGAGGTCAACACCAACAAAAGCACTCGAAACAATACTCGGAATTGACCCCCTGGACATCCACGCTCAACTGACTGCAGGTAAGGCACCACAAAGCCTAGTCGCATCAGGCAAAATGTCGATGCAAGGATTCGGGCATAGATCCCTCAAACTTGCCTGGACGTCAAAACAGCGATATACATGGGACCCGACGACTGGAGAGAAGGTTGGGATCAAAATGAACACCTAAACATATACACAGATGGCTCCAAGATGGAGGTAGGAATAGGAGTGGGCATATACTGCACAGACCCTGAAATAAGGCTGTCCTATAAGCTACCGGACCAATGCAGCATATTCCAGGCGGAAGTCTTTGCCATACGGGAAGCGGCGAATGTTGCTCGATGTACGGAACGCCCACATAATGTGGTCAACCTGTTCGTGGACAGCCAGGCGGCGATAAGATCCATACAGTCGTCAGCGGTCAGTTCCAAAAATGCCCTGGCAAGCAGGGAGGCATTAGATTTCCTAAGCACGACAAAGTCAGTGCGGATATATTGGGTTCCCAGCCACCAGGGCATCAAAGGCAACGAGACAGCAGACGTGCTAAGGAAGGTGTCGGGCTGGCGAACGACAGGACTGAGAACGTTCCTGTCTCCCTCACAACGCTTCAAAGCGATCTAGAGAGGCGGAACCACCACCTGCAGGAAAAACCATGAAAAACCGCGAAAACCATGTGCAAGGAGAGCAATGGTAAACTCAGCCACTACCTATTGCACCTACCACGGAAGGACTGTAGGATGCTGATAGGTATACTCACAGGTCATTTCCTGGCTGCAGCACATGCTGTCAAACTAGGCATCACCAACAGTAACAAGTCCAGGAAATGTGATGAATCTGGGGCTATCGAAACCCTGGAACATCTCATCTGCAACTGCCCTGCTCTCAAGGGCTAGGAGAATATACCTGGGCGCCCCGGTACTGGCATCACTGGAAGATGCCTCGAAAAGGACGCCAGGGGAACTGCTAGCCTTTGCTAAAAACACTTCGATCCTCAAGGACTTAAAAAGCTCGTAAATATACTCGAAAGGTTCATACACCCCCATCCGGACAACTAAGGGCCATATTGGCCTATGCGTGGCCCCGTGAGGGCCGTCTGGGTTAACCTAACCTAACCTAATGTCACTATCAGATTCAGCGCCTGTTTGTTGAATCGATTCGTTTAATTCCTTCAATTGGTCGGGATCAAGCTCCGCCAATTGATTTAGACTTTCTGGCACGTTTATCTGAATATGTTGCGTATTGCTGACCGTAATAAATCTTGTGTTTAGGGATTTTATTTTATAACTTTTATAACTGCATCTTTATTGATGCATTTGTAAGATTTATCCAATTTGTTACGAAATGCGTCTCTTTGTTTCGCAATTTCGTTCCATTCCATTCTTTATCTGGAATTCTCTTACTTTTGAATCACTAAACTATCCCATTATGTAATTTATTTGTTTTTATATATATTCATATATATATATATATATAGGCCAGGCAAAAATCCTCCAGCTGAACCCTCCCAGAGGGTGCCGGCCGGGCAATGGGCACTGCATTACCCCGGATCGGGTTAATGCATTGCCGTTTGCTCTGTGCGAGGTAATGCAGTGTCTAGCTAAGGCCAGGTCCAGGTCTTCCCGATATAAAAATTGGGGGAACTGAACCATGGCCATGGCTGGAGGTGCCTGGCGGACAGGCATAAAACGCTAAGGGGTGGTCCCCCCGATAAATATAAACCACATGGACCGGAGTAAGGATCAAACAGGGACTGGGATGTCAGTCCAAACGTCGGTAGAAAGCGTGACTGCTACCACCGGCGGGCACGGGGAGGTGCAATCCTCTCTGCGTGTCGCCAGCGGTCACAACTCTGATATGGCGGGAGCAGGTCATATTGGTTTCAAAGCTACTGCCACCAAAACGCCTCTCTGCAAGCTAAGCCGCACGGGTGCCGTGGTCGAAACAGACTCGGACCTGGCGAGCGTGCTCAGCGTAAGCAGAACGGAGGAAGAGAGCCTTCTCCGCTCGCCCGAACCAGGTAGCACCTCCCTGCGTAGGGAAGGGCCGAAGCGTTCTAGAGAGGGGATGAAGGCTAAGGCCCAATACAAGGCAGCCCTCAAAATCCAAAGCCTGCTACAAGGCAAAGAGGACATCTCCCAAGAGGAGAAGTCCAAACTAGCCTGGGCTGAGCAAAAGGTAGAAGAAGGGCGTCTCCACTACGCGCAGCTGCCTCAGATGAAGGCGATGAAGGTTGAATAGGCCAATAGGGTTGAGGAAATGATGGCCACCAAAAGGCAACGCTCGACCGAGAGTGCCAAGGACACTCCGGCGGGCAAGCGGCAACGCGGGCCCAAGGTGGTTATCCCTCAACCTACTAAGACGAAGAAGCCCAAGCAGAAGGCCAAGGTGAGCGACGTATCCAAGAGGCACCTCATCGTGGCCCTGATCGACCGCAGCGACGAAAATGGGAAGATGACGGCGGCGCAGTGGAAACAGGTCCACGCCCAGCTGGGAGACCGCCTTTTCGCGCGAATGGAGGATGCGCCGGACGCTGCCATGCCCACCTTTAACGGTGCGGGATGGCTGAACGGGGTGAAGATCCTCAAATGTAATGATGACACGACGAGGATGTGGCTGTTGCAAGTGGTGCCCAAATTGGAAGCTCTGTGGGAGGGGGCCAAGCTGGAGGTAGTGGACAGGGAGATGATCCCTTCCATCCCAAAGGCGAAGGTGCTCTTCCCCATTGCAGTCCAGGGAGACCGAGCACTGAAACTCCTCCAGAGGCAGAATACAGAGGTGCCTACGGCGGACTGGAAAATCCTGCATGCTGGTAGCCCGTTACCCAATGAGGGGGGCCAGCACATGATCATCCAGATCAATAAGGAGGCAGAGGACATCCTCTACCCGAGATTCGGGAAGATGGCATGGGGCGTAGGCAGTGTCTACCTACGTCTCAAAAAGCGCCACCCCGAAGACAAGGACGCGCATACCCTGCAGGCAGGCGAGGTGGAAAAGGACTTAGGTCTGGAGTCCATCGTAGAGGCCGCCCAGGATCTGGCGCTGGACGACTCTGATGCCGCAGAGGACGAGGACGGTGACCTGACTATAATAGTCAACCCGTCGAGTGCAGTTGAGCCAGCCTCCCACATTGAGAGTGCTGCAGCTCAACTTGCATAAAAACAAGGTCGCGTCGGCGGATGTGATCATCCGCTTCAAAGAAATAACCTCAAAGAATTCTTCAAAATCGCCAAACAGGTGAACGAGGAGATAATCAATGCGGAATACAAAACCCTACTTAGGGAGTACAAGAAGGAAATACGCAGGGCACAAAGAAACTCGTGGAGGAACTTCTGCTCCAATATCGAGAAAGTCCCAGAAACGGCTAGACTCCGGAAGTTGCTATCAAAGCAACCTGCCATACAAAGTCAATGGACTGAGGGCAGCGAAGATGCCCTAACAGCACTAATGGAAGCCCACTTCCCAGGATGCACCGAGGTTGCTGACGCTACAGAGCATCAGGACCTAGCAACTGAGAAACAGCACCCCCCAACAGATCTCATATCGTCTAGGAGAATCCACTGGCCACTCCTTTGTGGGTACGAAAGCACCTGGACTAGACGGTATATTCCCAGCCATGCTACAGGTGACCAAAGACGTGATCACCCCATGGCTCTCTGCGAGTATATTGCTTGCCTGAGCACGGGCTATATCCCTATTCAATGGAGGACCTCGAGGATTGTCTTCCTTCCAAAGGCAGGAAAGTGCAGCCATATGAGCCCCAATGACTACAGACCGATAAGCCTTACCTCTTTTCTACTCAAAACACTAGAAAAGCTGTTGGATCTACACATCAGAAATGATGTAGGTGGGCGGATGTCAACCAACCAGCATGCCTATACCAAATGGAAATCTGTAGAGACGGCACTGCATTCGCTAGTAGCCACCATCGAAAATGCCCTCCAAAATAAGAAGTATGCTCTAGGAGTGTTTGTAGACATATCCGGAGCATTCAACAACGTGAATATGAGCCCGATAATGGACCGCCTAGAAGCGATCAACACACATCCCGCAATCAACCTCTGGATAAAGAACCTTCTAAGTTGTAGACGGGTGTGCTCAGAGTGGGGCACCTCTTCCATGGTGAAAGGGGCGCACAGAGGCACACCTCAGGGTGGGGTCCTCTCGCCCCTCCTATGGAATCTGGTGGTCGACGACCTGATAAAGAGATTCGAGAGGAGAGCCCCAAAAATAACAGCTTATGCGGACGACATAAGCATCATTATTACGGGAGTATGCCCATCGAGCATCAGCTCTATAATGATATCAACAGGGAGATATGTGAGTGGGCGGGAAAAGTAGGACTCAGTATCAACGCGGACAAGACGGACCTCATCCTCTTCACCAAGAGGTACAAGGTACCGGCATGGATCCCCCCGAAAATTGACAGAACCAGGCTTACCCCAAAAACACAAGTCAAATACCTCGGCATAGTTTTGGACAGCAAGCTGACATGGAGAGCCAATGTATTGGAAAGGATGAAGAAGGCCACCATTGCGCTATATGCATCCAAGAAGATGCTTAGCAGCACATGGGGCCTATCACCTGCACTAATGCACTGGATCTACATCTCGGTAGTGCGACCGACTCTGCTGCGACCGACTCTGTCTTAGTGTGGTGGCAGGCTAAAGAAAAAAAAACCTACAACAAGCTGATGGATAGAACTCAGCGGCAGGCACTGCTCTGCATTACTGGGGCGCTGAGGTCAACCCCAACAAAAGCACTCGAAACAATACTCGGAATTGACCCCCTAGACATCCACGCTAGACTGACTGCAGGTAAGGCAGCACAACGCCTAGTCGCATCAGGCAATATGTCGCTGCAAGGATTCGGGCACAGTTCAATAGGCCGAGCCATGATCAGTATATCTGACTACATGATCCCCCGAACGTGCCTGGACGTCAAAACAGCGATACACATGGAACCCGACGACTGGAAAGAAAGTTGGGACCAGAATGAACACCTAAACATATAAACGGATGGCTCCAAGATGGAGGGAGGAGTAGGTGCGGGCATATACTGTACAGACCCTGAAATAAGGCTGTCCTATAAGCTACCGGACCAATGCAGCATATTCCAGGCAGAAGTCTTTGCCATACGGAGAGCGGCGGAGGTTGCTCGATGTACGGAACGCCCACATAATGTGGTCAACCTGTTCGTGGACAGCCAGGATAAGATCCATGCAGTCGTCAGAGGTCAGTTCCAAAAATGTCCTGGCAAGCAGGGAGGCACTAAATTTCCTAAGCACGACAAAGTCAGTGCGGATCAATTCGGTTCCCAGCCACCAGGGCATCGAAGGCAACGAGACAGCACACGTACTGGCTAAGGAAGGCGTCGGGCTGGCAAACGACAGGACTGAGAACGTGCCTGTCTCCCTCAGAGCGCTTCAAAGTGATCTAAAGAGGAGGGCACACATACAGGCCAGCAGCAGGTGGAGGAGAACCACCAACTGCAAGATTGCGAAAACCATGTGCAAGGAGAGCAATGGTAAACTCAGCCAATACCTACTGCACCTACCACGGAAGGACTGTACGATGCTAATAGGTACACTCACAGGTCATTACCTGGCTGCAGCACATGCAGTCAAACTAGGCATAACCAACAGTGGCAAGTGCAGGAAATGTGATGAATCTGGGGCTATCGAAACCCTGGAACATCTAATCTGCCAATGCCCGGCCCTCTCAAGGGCAAGAAACAAATACCTTGGCAGTCCGGTAGATGCTGGAAAATGCATCCAAGAGGACGCTAGCGGAACTTCTTGCCTCGATCCTCACGGATTTCGAAACCGCGTAAAAACACTCAGAAGGTCCATACGCACCTATCCGGACAACTAAGGGCGATATTGGCCTATGCGTGGCCCCGTGAGAGCCGTCCGGGACTACATAACCTAAACTTTTTCCCACCCTCACCCACTCTGCCCATTCCTAAAAAATTGTAGAGCCCACACAAGCACCGTATCACAGTGGTCGATTCTGCCTATCTGGCAGGCAGGAAAGTAAACATCCCACTGATATTTATTGCTATATTTATATATTTTTCGTATCGATAGTCCAGTACCTGCACGCGGTTGAATCGCAAAAAACTTTTATGTCCATACCTAAGTAAATTTTATAGCCTTTTTATGGCTTTTTGTAAAGCAAAATAAATATTAATGTTTTGTGAATTGTATTAAAATTACCATCCATTTTGATCATAGTTAGTAAGTATTCAATAAAAAATATATGTGTTGGTCCTGTGCTTACATGTATTAGTGGTAATTCGATGTAGAACTTAACATTTCCTTTAGTGTGCTATTAATATCATACCCGACACTTGCATGGAATAGATCTTTTTACATCCGTCCCCTTCTGCCTTCAATCTTTTATTATTTATGAAACCAGTCTTTTTTGAATATTCTGTGTTAAAACAAACTGCAACTACGCGCAACACGTTAATTTATTTGATATTATAGGACAAATGTCAGTTTCGAAATACGCGCTTTTTGCGATATGGCGCATGGAAACTGAGTAAGAAAGAAAAGCTAAAGCGAGTTGGATCCATGTTTTCACTCAATTAATTGATAATTGATAAAAACGAACTCAAAGAAAATGATTGTTACCGAATAAAAAAAAATATTTTTTTTTAAATTTATTTTTTAAAGTTTTTAAGTTAAAAAATAAAAATTAAAAATTTATTTAAATACTCCGCTGATTTATATTCCAAAATACAAAAATATTTTTTAAAATATTACTCATTTATTTTTTGAGTTATTAATTATTGCCTGCCAGATTGGCAGAATCGACCACTGTGCGTATGTGAGAATATGTCACACACACATATTTACGTAACCTCGAACATGATGAAATTAGACAAGGTGGTCCCATCCCTCTCTTTCGGATCTGATTACAGAAAGATGTAAAATACTTAAGTTATGTTTAAAAATCAAGCGATACTTCTGAAAAAAGGTTCCTTCTGGGTCTAACACAACAAAAAACTATTAAAAATGTACATGCATATGTATATTTACATATAAAACAACTCTATAAAATTCTATAAGTTGGCCAAAATAAGTCTCTTGTAAATTTAAACCTCTTATTTTAAATTACAGATTACATTTATATATGTATGTATATTGTTATGACATATGCAAGTAGGAATAAATGCAGAAGCACATACCGGGTAATGTTTCGCAGATCATTATTACTATTCGAGGTTTCTTCAAACCAAATTTCAAGAAGTTTTTCAGCTCCTTCAAAAAAGTGTTCATTCCCCAACATAATCAATAGAAGTACGTAAACCAATGTGCTTATCGTACGCTGGGCTGGGAGCAAATGCAGTGAGACCACATTTTTCATACAGATATATAAAAAATATGTTATTCCTGAGCTCGATTTTAACTTGCCTTGGTTTGGCTGTCACCCCACAGCCTGCGCAAACTATACATACGTTAAAAGAACAATTCCAAACCGAAATCTGAAAACCTGGCATTCTCATTGATAGTTAAGTTTTATCGTATCTCTAAAATTGTGCCTGACACAGATTTTCGTCCTTTGTTGTGGAAGGGGCGGGGCGAAATTTTGAAATACACTTGTAGCAGTGTGATATCATATGAGTCTGGAAACCAAATTTGGTTTCTCAAGCTCTTATAGTCTCTGAGATCTATGCGCTCTTCGAGACGGATAGACGAACATGGCTATATCGACTCGGCTATTGATGCTGATCAAGAATATATATACTTTATGGGGTCGGAAACATTTCCTTCTCTGCGTTGCACACACCCACTTCTAACATAAATACAATAAGCCCCCAACTCTTCGATGCGGGTATAAAAATAAAAATCTCGAGAGTAGTTTTGAATAGTATATTTCTACCTGATATCGTCGTGGCGGACATACGGACGGACAGACAGAGAGATATGGATATATCAACTCGATCTCGCATTGCCGCGAAAGCAATATTATTATCGAAATTGAGATATACAGGGGCGCCACAGAAATCACTAGTGAAAATGAAAACCGCGCAGAGGACTTCCGCTTAAAAATTTTTCTTAGCATTGTCACAAACCAAACCAAGGGTTGACACCTTTCAAGATTCAATTCGAATAGGGTTCGTTTTGCAGTTTTCTTGATTTTATCATACCAAAACAATTGTTTTTTATTTTTTTCTTTTATGATATAAAATAATTGATGTTTCAAAGCTGTACTTTTATAATTTCAAAGCAAAAAAACATCCCATATCGTGCGAGTCAAACAAAACACTGTACTCGGCAACTCTAGCCGTTGTCTGGCAACTCTCCGTGAATGGGCAGCAATCAGCTATTCAAAAAAAAAACAGACATCTGAATTTTACGGTAAACTTAATTAAAATGCATTTACGAGGACTGTTGGCCATCGAAGAACTACGGAGGCAACATATTAGAATACAAACCTTGAAGCGCAGGCTTCTAAGATGCCCATCGGACTCGTTTTCGCGTTCAGACGATACGTATGTGGTTTTTATGATTGTCTTCTCAAACTACTGCTAGTTTAGTTCATTACAATTACCAGATTTTGGTATAATGATCGCTATGCTTCTATTTGTGCTGCCATGGGTCTGCACTTAGCCGAACAGGGGGTTTTGACATAAATGCAATGGCATTAATGTGTAGAAATGGTTTGTTAGTTCTGTTTTGGCATTTTGAAGCGATGCCACCTGGAAGAACTACAAATGACTACAAATGCTTTCACAATTTGCATAAAAAGTATGCACACGTTTGACGTAAAGGAAGTTTTACTGCAATGGGCTATTTTTTGTAATGCCTTATTAAAGAAATACAGAATGCTTTCAATATATTTGATATTAAATATATTGCTCCGAATTCGACTTAAAAACGGTGGCATTACTGTCTTAACTACGAAAGTCCGAATCGCCCTAAGTGGCCACCTCGGTCTGCAGCGGATTGAGAGCGGAATCGTTAAGTGAAAATTCAGTCAGCGGATTGAATAGTGATTTACTAAAATGCTTATTTTATTAACTTAAAATGTATAATGTTAAATTATTTGGATGAGGGTTAATCACCAATTGAACAACCTTTATGGGAAAGTAAGATTCGAATCGTTTTAGGTGTGTTTTATGGAATGGAATTGAGGTGATTTTCCAGCGGAAGTGATTTCTGTGTCACCCTGATAAATGCCAATTATTTAAAAAACTTATGTCTCAGAATCCTGCAAAATAATTTTACAGTTTTATTGATTTTATCATACCAAAACAATTGGTTTTTATTTTCTTTTTTTTTATGATATAAAATAATTGATTTTTCAAAGCTGTACTTTTATAATTTCAAAGCAAAAAAAAATCCTGTGTCGTGCGAGTCAAGTCAAAACAATGTACTCTAGCCGTTGTCTGGCAACTCTCCGTGAATGGGCAGCAATCGCTATTCAAAAAAAACAGACATCTGCATTTTACGGTAAACTTAATTAAAATGCTTTTACCGAGGACTGTTGGCCATCGAAGACCTAAGGAGGCAACATATTAGAATACAAACCTTGCAGCGCAGGCTTCTCAGATGCGCATCGGACTCGTTTTCGCGTTCAAACGATACGTATGTGGTTTTTGTGATTGTCTTCTCAAACTACTGCTAGTTTAGTTCATTACAATTACCAGATTTTGGTATAATGATCGCTATGCTTCTATTTGTGCTGCCATGGGTCTGCACTTAGCCGAACAGGGGGTTTTGACATAAATGCAATGGCATTAATGTGTAGAAATGGTTTGTTAGTTCTGTTTTGGCATTTTGAAGCGATGCCACCTGGAAGAACTACAAATGACTACAAATGCTTTCACAATTTGCATAAAAAGTATGCACACGTTTGACGTAAAGGAAGTTTTACTGCAATGGGCTATTTTTTGTAATGCCTTATTAAAGAAATACAGAATGCTTTCAATATATTTGATATTAAATATATTGCTCCGAATTCGACTTAAAAACGGTGGCATTACTGTCTTAACTACGAAAGTCCGAATCGCCCTAAGTGGCCACCTCGGTCTGCAGCGGATTGAGAGCGGAATCGTTAAGTGAAAATTCAGTCAGCGGATTGAATAGTGATTTACTAAAATGCTTATTTTATTAACTTAAAATGTATAATGTTAAATTATTTGGATGAGGGTTAATCACCAATTGAACAACCTTTATGGGAAAGTAAGATTCGAATCGTTTTAGGTGTGTTTTATGGAATGGAATTGAGGTGATTTTCCAGCGGAAGTGATTTCTGTGTCACCCCTGATAAATGCCAATTATTTAAAAACTTATGTCTCAGAATCCTGCAAAATAATTTTACAGTTTTATTGATTTTATCATATCAAAACAATTGGTTTTTATTTTTTTTTTTTTATTATAAAATATTTGATTTTTCAAAGCTGTACTTTTATAATTTCAAAGCAAAAAAAAATCCTGTGTCGTGCGAGTCAGTCAAAACAATGTACTCGGCAACTCTGTTCAAAAAAACAGACATCTGCATTTTACGGTGAACTTAATTAAAATGCTTTTACCGAGACTGTTGGACATCAAAGACCTAAGGAGGCAACATATTAGAATACAAACCTTGCAGCGCAGGCTTCTCAGATGCGCATCGGACTCGTTTTCGCGTTCAAACGATACGTATGTGGTTTTTGTGATTGTCTTCTCAAACTACTGGTAATTTAGTTCATTACAATTACCAGTTTTTGGTATAATGATCGCTATGCTTCTATTTGTGCTGCCAGGGGTCTGCACTTAGCCGAACAGGGGTTTTTGACATAAATGCAATGGCAATAATGTGTAGAAATGGTTTGCTAGTTGTGTTTTGGCATTTTGAAGCGATGCCACCTGGTAGAACTACTGACTAGAACCACTAACCATACAGTATATAGATGTGCCAGTTCATACAACGAAAGCGTCGCAGCTGAGTTTGCAGCGTACGTTCCCAGATCTTCGGCTTTGGGAATGGCCGCGTTCGGCTCTGGGAATGGCCGCGTTCGGCTCATGACGTCACACGAGCCGACTGGCAGCAAGCATGCATGTGTTGTGTACGTGTACACTCCAAAATATATGATTGTATGCATAGAATAATTTTTAGCTGCCGAAACCGACTTTGTTCGAGATTTCAGTTTACGTAAACGTGTGTGTGCCATGTATTCACACATACTGTGCTTGTGTGGGTTCTACAATTTTTGGCCGCTTGAATTGGTTTTTCGTTTTGTTTTGAGGGCTGATGTGATGTAGCGACCTGTGCTGACCTGCCGCAATATACATAACTGAGGAATGGGCAGAGTGGGTGGGGGTGGGAAATAAATACAATATATTAAAATAAAAAATGCTATTTGTTTGATTTATTTGAAATTGCACATTTACATATACATATCCCTAATTTAGACAGGTTTCTTTTATAAATTACATATTGTGCAAAGCCGTCGGCTTTCGATTTTGCAACTTTGTCAATAAATGTACATATATAAATGCCGTCGGCAATTGACTTCGTTGCTGCCGTACTATCAACTATTTTGAATAAGTTTATGTTTCTTAGATTCTACAAAACAAGTGATTTGAACTAAAATAATTTTATATATGTATTTACATATATGAATGAATATGAAATTATGAAATATGGGGGTATGGTGGTATTCAAAATTACAGTTGGCTTGGTGTTGGATGGTAACCCAAAGGGCGCGCAATTGCATGGTGTGTATGGATGGGGATGTATTTGGATGTATGGGGATGCATGGGGATGTATGTGTGTGTGCTTGGTAGACCAAAGCGCGGGCGAATCTGGTTGAAAGACAAAAGTGAGCTGAGTTTTCCGCTGGTTGGTAGCTTTTCCTACAATTTATTTCATAACACGTAAACTATTGACTTTTTAATTATTTTTTTATATCTGAGTGTGATTGAGTGCTTGTGGTATAGGCTGCATATGGTAGTAGACCTGCATATGCAAAAAAATTGTGATTTTGGGTGTCAAGTCTCTTTTTCCTTTTCGGAAAGTTTTTTTTGTGCGTGGAGTGAATGCGTGTGTGCTTGTTGTCTGTCCGCTGCTGCTGAATCATTTTCTTTGCTAATATATATTTGTATTATCTCTATTTTATATATAATTATCATTATTATTAACTTAACCATTATATTGTTATATTCATTATTTTGTGGTCCAATTTTTTCCTTCTTATTGTTGAGCATGTCGTCTGCTAATCAAAAAGACAACCGCAGGGGTGGCTATAAATGCATTATTTCTTCCTGCCTTTGTGGATATAGAAATAGTTCTGCCGATTTTCCTGTAAAATTATTCTTATTTCCATCGAATACATTGAGGTTTAATAAATGGGTTGAGGTTTGCAGTTTGGATAGCAGTTTGGTTAACAAAAATACACGAATTTGTGAACGGCATTTTGATGTTAAGTATATAGGAAAGCGTCGATTAAAGTCGAATGCAATTCCTACATTAAACTTGTCTGAGAATACGTTATTAACTCCATTTAATGCAGATCTTTCTGATGAGTATGAATTTTCAGAAAACAGACAAGACAATGAACCAATTGGAAAATTTTTGAAGGCTAAGAGAATTAAACTCGCCGATGTACATGATATAATATCAATCGATGTAGAGCAACAGAGTGGATTAGAAACGCCTGAAGTTCCATTAGAAAAAAATGAATCGATTGATATTGAGTTTTGTGACAATTGCTTAAAAAAAGAGCAAAACGAGGCATATTATAGGAAAAAATATTATGAGATATTGGCTGATCAAAGAAAAAGACAGGAAGGCTTTTACAAATTGAAGAAGCAATTTGTGGCCTTAAAAAATTATATAGGACAGGATAGGATAGGACAGGACAGGACAGGATAGCACAGGATTGTATAGGACAGGATAGGATAGAACAGCATAGGATAGGCAGGCGCGTGGCAGGCGCTTAAGCCTATTTGCGGGGACAGCATAGGATAGGCAGGCGCGTGGCAGGCGCTTAATCCTAGTGGCGGGGCTCCAGAGTGGATTGTATAGGATAGGATATAGGATAGGTTCGAATAGGAGAGGATTCTATAGGAGATTCGAATAGGAGAGGATTCTATAGGAGAGGTTTGCAAAGGAGAGGTTCGAATAGGAGACGATTGGATAGGAGCCTGGCCTCCTGAAGCAGCTTGTTCGCTGTTTATCCCACTCTGCGCATTCCTCAGTTATATTGCGGCAGGTCAGCACAGGTCGCTACATCACATCAGCCCTCAAAACAAAACGAAAAACAAATTCAAGCGGCCAAAAATTTTAGAGCCCACACACAAGCACAGTATGTGTGAATACATGGCACACACACGTTTACGTAAACTGAAATCTCGAACAAAGTCGGTTTCGGCAGCTAAAAATTATTCTATGCATACAATCATATATTTTGGAGTGTACACGTACACAACACATGCATGCTTGCTGCCAGTCGGCTCGTGTGACGTCATGAGCCGAACGCGGCCATTCCCAGAGCCGAACGCGGCCATTCCCAAAGCCGAAGATCTGGGAACGTACGCTGCAAACTCAGCTGCGACGCTTTCGTTGTATGAACTGGCACATCTATATACTGTATGGTTAGTGCTAGAACTATGACTACTGCAATGAGCTATTTTTTTAATGCTTAATTAAAGAAAAATAGAATGCTTTCAATATAATTAATATTAAATATCTTGCTCCGAATTCGGCTTAAGAAAGGTGGCATTACTGTATTAACTTCGAAAGTCCGAATCGCCCTAGGTGGCCACCTCGGTCTGCAGCGGATTGAGAGCGGAATCGTTAAGTCAGCGGAGTGAATAGTGATTTACTAAAATGTTTATTTTATTAACGTAACATGTATAATGTTAAATCATTTGGATGAGGGCTAATCACCAATTGAACAACCTCAATGGGAAAGTAAGATTCAAATCGGTTTAAGTGTGTTTTATGGGTGTATTTAATCACATCGCTGGATAAATTCTTAGCGATTTTTATTCCGCTGAAAAATCGGTGCGTGACACGGCGGAATGGAATTGATGTGATTTTCCAGCGGTAGTGACTTCTGTGGCACCCCTGTATTGCTTGTTTCTCTTTGCGCCGTTGGCGTACGTTTCATTATTTATTGATGTAGCTTGTGGTAACGGTGCTATGACATTAGAGTTAGCCAACTTACTATCTGCAAAAATAGAAGCAGCCTAATGGAAAATTCCTGCAGTCAGAGCGAGAGAAGTATATGCGTCAAGCTGTCTTCCCAGTTGATATGGGAGCAGCGCTGCTGCAGAATTAATCGATTCTGTTTCGTTGCGGATACAATTTTGCTGCCTTGGTGGCTGTGTCTTTCTGGAAAATATTTTTTTGTCTCAAGTAGTGCCTCAGTTCTTGTTTAAGGCCTGTCTCCAGCACCGCGTAAAATTGCTGCAACGAATTTGCTAGTTATTCCGTGAGGGTGTGGAACATAGCGCAAACAGGGTTGATGAATCAGCAGTGTTTTGTAAACAGAGCAACCTGTAAAATTTTGCTAAAATTAAAACAGGAAAATAATGCACTATGATGAGGAAATGATTGTGTTGGTGGCGGCATATATTGTTGCAGAACAAAAAAGACTCATTTTCATCTCTCTTTTTGGTTTTGCAGATAGTTTTTGCCAACATCTTGTACGACTCACTTCAGGAAGAATTGTAAAGTATATATTCCTGAGCTGGATATCAGCTGTTCTCTCAGTCCACACACGGTCCCGATAGGCAACTATCGATATAAATATATGGATTCCGCTTGTGTTGCTGGATACACACTCCAGGAATACGTTAACGAAACATTCTTGTCACAGTTTATTTTATATAGAGTATTTAGAACAAGGCAAAATATTGGTAGCTGATTAGGCCAGCAGCTAATTAATTGGATATTTTATAAGATTAAATGTAACAGTCTCGATTTGTAAAGGGCAGCTAGCCGCTGGTATAAATAAACATTAAGACAGGCTCCGGTTTTATATTTACTTTCCGTTTTAGTTTTCAGCAAAATGTCTTACTTTTAATTTCAAGGCGCTCTGGAATCCACTTTACTGACATTTTTGACGCTTTGTATTGTTAGCTCCAAATTTACTGCTGTTTTACCCACGCGTTAATGCCAGCTCATACAAAAAGGCTTTTCTTATGTTTAACAGAGACTTATCGATACCCAAATCCATCCACGGCTGTTACGAGGAATTCACTTTTTTTTCCCCTGACCAATATCTAATTTTGGGATTGGTTTAAATAAAAATTATTTTTAAAAAGGGCACAAGTTCAATTGCACTGGTAATCTGTGTCAAATTCATGTCATTTCATTTTGCAATTACTAGCCTTTTTACACTGGGTTTGTCTGCTATCGATATCGGAATAGACACAATGAAGCAGAAAAGTCGTTTATATTGGCACACGTGCGTCTTGAATTTTGATTTGGGTTCTTGGTGACAAGGAAAGAAAAACAAATTTTGTGAAATCAACAGAATTATGCAAGACGACAAGAATATGGACGAAAGAGAATTGATTCTCAAATTTATTTATTATTTTCAGACATTTCCTTGTAGAGTTTGTGAGAGTTCTTCTTCAAATTATGCAAACCACCGAAGTTCGTCTCCAGCAGTGTCTTAATGGCATCAGGGGGTCAGAAAAATTTCGTATGATAATAACACAATCAGTTTCAAGTAATTTATTTAATAATTTTATGTATATTTTCATCTTTTTGCACAATCATACATTTTAAGCGCCAAAATTTGAGTTTTGATCTACAAGTTTTTGTTGTTATTAGTGGTGATGGTTGCGCTGATAGGCAGAAAAGAGAAAAAATGAGTAAAAGCAATCGAATATATCCAATAGACGCAAATGAATCAGAAACTGACGCAACGTTTTGCCACCACTAGGGCCCTGTGCTTAACCTATGTAAAAAAAACTGCGTCACCGGAAAGACGCAGAAAAGCATGACGCAGCCCCAATGTAAACAGCCTATTACTTTCCCATAAAGGTTGTTCAATTGTCCAAATAATTTAAGATTAGAAATGCTAATAATCTCTGCACACTGAGTCCATCCTTGGGGAACGGTGGGAATTTTTGAAAGATGTGAAACACCGATTCACATTGACACCATCCACCATCCATGAGAAACAGCTGTTGCTCACAATTGCGTGCGGTGAAAATCTGTTTACTTTAATTAAAATGAATATAAATAACATTTCAATGGTCGTGAATTTGATTCAGCACCAATATATATTCTTGCATAATCTAATCATGTTGCTGGACATGGATGATGATAATAATGTGGTCAACAGCGATTTTTATTCCGCTGAAAAGTCGGTGTGTGGCACGGCGGAATGGAATTCAGGTGATTTTCCAGCGGAAGTGATTTCTGTGGCACCCCTGTATAAGATTAGTTTTGTTGTATAAAATCTCGTTTACTTTTCATTTCGGCGCCGTTTTGAAAAAGGAACATTCTCGCGTTTTATAAATGCGGTAGCGCCTGACTTTTCGTTATGAAAAGTAAATCACATTTTTTTTGTGAACGTAAAAACCGGAACATGCCTGGTAATGACATATTTTTGCTGGTTAACAGTTTTTTGATTTGATTACTAGGCTTAAAGCCTAGGCTTATCCAAATTCGTATACAAAACACAGCTGACTGAGCAGTGTAACCGTACGCAATGTTCACCTGGCCACACTCTGCATTATGCATAATATATGGAACGTATTGCTTGCAAAATTGTTATAGCATAAGAAATAGAAAAATATGAATGGAAAATAATTTTAAAGACATAAGCATCTAGAGTCGAAAAAAAAATAAACAAGATAATAAGAGAATTCTATTGAGAAAAAAAATTTGTATAATATGTCTTAACTAATTTTAACAATCATATATATCGAAATTCCTATCAGTTCTTATCGAGGAAAGCAACCCTATATATGACGCACGAAGAGAACAAAGATGGCGTTCGCGAGCATACGAAAACTAAAGCAAGGTGAATGCTAAGTAAAGAATCTATTAATGTATATTAAAAATGTTCATAACGCTTGGAAATTATTAAATAAAATGTATATTTACAATGTGTAAATTAAAAAAAACTATTATGTAATTCGTCAATGTTACTTTTCGAGTTTAATGTAATAATAAACATACATATATTGCCTTCAGTTGTCCTGGTCTGAAATTACGAATCGAAAAATTGTCTTGCACAAGGTAATTTATAAATCTAATGTAAATTAAAAGATTTCGGATATTTAAAGGAAATAAATATGCACTATACGTACATATGTAAAGATATACCTATATTTATATATGCAGATATATATGTACGTATACATAGGCTGTGGCTCTACATCGGTACTCTCGCTGCAACAAAAGAAATCCCAAAATACGTAAAAAAGTTTAATTAACTGGATATTAGCGTGAGTAAAATTATATTAACGTATTGATAGATTTGTGTACATTTTTCCTAATGTTGAATAATTATGTGTATACATTTTTAAACACAATTTTTGTGTTATAATCAAATATACATTCGTAAATAACTATGTATGTACACATGTACATTCGTAAACAATAATGGTTACTGTAGCCTTTGGAAATATCACTGTATGCACATATGTATGTGTATAAATATATAATATGTACTCTCTGTATGGACAGGCCTGTAAGATTACATTGTTTGGTCTTTAATTTCTATATAAAGTAGCTACAATAATGAGCACTAAAAGCTTTTCTGGTGTAAGGTAGAGCGTGTTCTTATCAGCTTAGTACGATATTCTGGGCTAACAATTTTTTTAAATTAGGCGGTTACAGAGTATACATATGTTTTAAAATTTTTGTCTTGATCAAGATGGCAAGGGGAGTCGTTCTAACAATTTTCTGTTGATCATGAAAACTCTTGCTCTGTTTTCATTGGCCTTTCGCTGAATGGGCTTTGTTTAAATCCTGTTGCAGTTGAGCAAATGAATTCCCTTATGGTCCTTATTTTGTTCGCCATAGAACACAATGGTAAGAAACTAATGCAGTGATTCTTCGTAATTTCAGTACTCTAATATTGAAGTCATTCTGACCCCATTGTACCATTGGTTGGCAAGAGTAATTCTTCCTCAGAGTTCGAGACCGATTTATCGTTTATTTATCGTTCGGATTCCAGTTGCACATACATCTGGAACAGTTTAATGAATGTATTCCGTAGATTGAAACAATGTCAGTCTGGTTTCGACTCAATTGATTAGGAGACATCCATGTCCCCTTATCTATGTTTTTATGTGTAATCTGATGCTACTGACAATCCTTCTGCCTTGCATCAAAGTTAATTAGCTTCTCTCCATTCATGGATGTTGTAGACGCAAGCCAAATTTAGCCAGTGATCAGCGATCATTATTGAGCCGAAGTAACAAACACCCGAAATAAGAATCAGCATGATAAACTCAACAGCGAACATATGTGCTTATGCAAGAGTGTATTCGTTAACGCTGAGCGAGTTTATTCCGGTGATTTTTAAGTGTAAACGTTTTTGCAATCACCCAATGACGTTCTCTGATCAGCATCAATAGCCGAGTCGATATAGCCATGTCTGTCTGTCCGTACATCTTATTTATCGCCTAGTTCTAAGAGACTATCAGAGCTAGAGCAACCAGACTTCTGTAATATCACTATGTTACAAGTGTATTTCGAAATTTCGATCCGCCTCATTCCGCCTCCACAGAGGACGAAAAGCTGAAATCCACAATTTTGCAGATACGAGAAAACAGAAAACGCAGTATCTACCAGATTGTCGAATCTGAATCAGGTCGGATCATTATTATAGCCTGAATGAACCCCTCGCACACTCTGCCTCGTCAAAAAGCAGAAATTTGAAAAAAAGATTGTTGAATATTAATTAGTTAGCTCTATATTCACCAAAAAAATGGCAATAGTCGAGCGTTTGGTTTTAAAGATATAATCAAAAATATGAACTAAAATTTTGTTACATAAAACAGAAGTGGTTTTCGAGGTTGGTGTACAAAATGGCCAAACTCTGCGAATTGGGTAGGTCTAGGTCAGTGGTCGGCACGCAGCCTCGCACATTTTTATACCCGTACTCAAAAAAGAGTTAAGGGGTATATTAGATTTGTGGTAAAAGTGGATGTGTGCAACGCAGAGAAGGAAACGTTTCCGACCCCATAAAGTATATATATTCTTGATCAGCATCAATAGCCGAGTCGATATAGCCATGTCCGTCTGTCCGTCCGTCTGTCCGTCTGGCCGTCTGTCCGTCTTGTTGAGCGCCTGGATCTCAGAGACTATAAGAGTTAGGGCAACCAAATTTGGTTTCAAGACTCATGTGATATCACACTGCTACAAGTGTATTTCAAAATTTCGCCCCACCCCCTTCCGCCCCCACAAAGGACGAAAATCTGTGGTAGGCACAATTTTGAAGATACGATAAAACTAAAAACGCAGTATCGTACAGAATGACCATATCTACCAGATTGCTGAATATGAATCAGATCGGATAATAATTATAGCCAGAATGAAGAAATTAATTTTCAGTTGCTTCCCCCGCCCCCTCCTGCAAGACAAACACTACTCATTCTCTCTCTCGCTCGCACACTCTGCCACGTTCAGTGCGCGAGCAACCCCTAGCGGAGGAGATGCAGAATATAAATGGTACATCTATAATCTACATGTTAGATGTAAAATATACATTGTAGATGTAGATGTAGATAACAGATGTAGCAAAAATATGTAAAATGTAAAATTTTTTTTTTTTTCCAAAAAATTATAAAAAATCATATCTCAAAAATGTATATACTGACTGAGTACGGGTATAAGTAGAGTCGCGTCCCCAGAAGCGACACACACGTCCCTTCTCGTTTTTGGTCCGTTTGTGTGCGAAGACACTGCATACGAAGGCAAATAGGTTTCTTATTTCTCTGCCGCTGCGCCAGCCGAACACGTTTGTGCATAGGCCACACGAAGGCAAAAAGTTTCTTGCTTTTCACTGTAATAAATTATTTCGGATAAAGCAAGATGTTTTGTGCCAAACAAAATAAAAAATCATAAACAAACCATAACACTACTCAACAAAATTTAGCTTTTTCTTTAGGCTGTGGACCAAAATGACTTTTTGATAGATTTCGGGATTTTAAATTTTTTTTTACTACTTTTTTTTTATGGTGTAATATTTTTTAAAGAATTTTTAAAATCTGGTATTTTTTTAAACCTTTTTTTTTTTAGAGGTAGTGCTTCTATTTTTCACACAACTTAAGTATCTTATATCTGGTTGCATAGAACTTTGCAGTTGTGAAAAGTGACAAATGCATCTTAAAATCCGACCCAGACACTTTGTATCTGCAGCTTAATGCCTGGAAGATACTAAGCTTTAAAATTCAAACTTCATATTTTTTTTGCGGTATTTTTTTTTTTTTCGTTAAGCTGCAGATACAAAGTATCTGGGTCGGATTTATAGTGTATCGTCTGAATTACCGAGTTCAAATCTAGTTCAATCTCCTCTCAATTCCTTGATACGCATGAGATCGGTTAAATGTTAATCGCTTATTTTACTTCTGAGCTTGCTCAGAATTATTTTAAGACTATAAAATGCCACCTCGCTGTTATATGTTGTACCAAACATTGAGTAGAGCCTATAAATTTAAGTTTTGAGGTGCGGATACTTTTCATCATCAATCCCTACCCAAAAATGTTTTCCGGTTTCCAACGGAACGCTTGCATCATTTAGTAATTGAACAAGCTCTTCAGGTAATGCGGTTTCTAGATCTGATAGCTCAACGGAAAATGGAAAATCATGTAACTCGATTGCATGTGATATAATATTAAAATCTTAAAACCTTTCTGGGAAATTTACGGTTAAACTCTGGACTACAGGTGCAAATTTTTGAATTTGATCGTCACTTTTGATTTTTAATTCGAAAAATATTTGCGATGTTTTTTTTTTAAATCGACAATATTGTTGTTGGCTAGTGGTCAATAACGAAAGTTTTGTATCAAAACGGGCTATTGATCAAGTCAGGATTTTCTATGGATACGAGGAGATCTGCAGCGTGGTTTCCAATTGTTTTAAAAAAGCTGTTCCAGGTATTGTGTACATTAAAAGGTCATCAGCTTGTAAACTTTTCACAAACTCTTTGAACTTCCTATGATTCAAAGCATTATGTCCACCAGTGGCGTAGTTACGTACATGCAAGACGGTGCGGCGCACCGGAGCCCTTGAGCTTAAGGGGCCAAGACTCTGACCAGAAAATCACCAAAAAATCTCTCACTCCACACTTCTGTTTATAATGCAAGCATGAAATCGACTTGAATAATTAGGCGTCGTTTAAAGTATACTTCATTCTATGGTTCCAAACGGTAAAATATGATTTTCGGAGGGTTTGTCAACCAATTTCAGATAGCCGTTACTTCATTGAATTTTATGAACACTACTTCAAACGACGCACAGTGTCTCGTTTTCCGAAAACTCGTTGCAAAAGTCGAATAACGCGTTTTTGAATTGATCAAGATATTCAAAGCCAAAATTTTATAATTTACAAAGAATTTTTAAGATTTATAATCCTTGTTCAATGTTGGACCATTTCTCTGTTTTTGAAAAAATAAAGAAAACCGTGCCTAAAACGCAAAGGTTAATGCATTTAATGCAAGGAGAAAATTTTGTTCTTCCCTAATTTAAGGAACAAATTAAAAATATGAATTTAGAAAATTTTCTGCGAGATTTTATTAGATATTTTAAGAAACGTCATTTTTTGCACTATTTTCAATTTTTAGCGGAATATAAAACGAAAAAATAGAAGTAATATTCAGCAAACAAACGAAAAAAAAAAAAACATTACATTTAAAAACGCTTCGATTACACTAGTCAACATCACATTTAATCTGTGGCCCAAAATGACTTTTCCTTATAGATTTCGGGGTTTAAAATTTTTTAACGAATTATGGTTTTTTTTTATGATTTAGTATTTTTTTTAAAGAATTTTTTTAAGTCTGTTATTATACCCGTACTCAAAAAAGAGTTAAGGGGTATATTAGATTTGTGGTAAAAGTGGATGTGTGCAACGCAGAGAAGGAAACGTTTCCGACCCCATAAAGTATATATATTCTTGATAAGCATCAATAGCCGAGTCGATATAGCCATGTCCGTCTGTCCGTCCGTCTGTCCGTCCGTCCGTCCGTCTGTCCGTCTTGTTGAGCGCCTGGATCTCAGAGACTTTAAGAGCTAGGGCAACCAAATTTGGTTTCAAGACTCATGTGATATCACACTGCTACAAGTGTATTTCAAAATTTCGCCCCGCCCCCACAAAGGACGAAAATCTGTGGCAGGCACAATTTTAAAGATACGATAAAACTAAAAACGCAGTATCGTAGAGAATGCCCATATCTATCAGATTGCCGAATTTGAATCAGATCGGATCATAATTATAGCCAGAATGAAGAAATTTTCTGTTGGTTCCCCCGCCTCCTCCAGCCAGAGACACGATACTCATTCTCCTTCTCGTTCGCACACTCTGCCGCGTTCAGTGCGCGAGAAACCCCTAGCGGAGGAGATGTAGAATCTAAATGGTACATGTATAATCTACATGTTAGATGTAAAATATACATTGTAGATGTAGATGTAGATAACAGATGTAGCAAAAAAATGTAAAATGTAAATTTTTTTTTTCTAAAATTCTAAAAAATCTCAATAATGTATATACTGACTGAGTACGGGTATAAGTAGAGTCGCGTCCCCAGAAGTGACTCACACGTTCCTTCTCGTTTTTGAAATGTTTTTTTCAGAGGTAGCGCTTCTTTTTTTCACATAACTCTAGTATCTTACGTCTAGTTGTTAAGAAATTTGCTATTTTGAAAAGAAAATTAAAGCAGCTAGAAGTGTGAGTCGCTTCTGTGGACGCGACTCTACTTTTATACCCGTACTCAGTCAGTATATACAGTTTATAGGTTATGATTTATGTAGAATTTTAAAATATTTTACATTTAAAATTTTTGTTGCTAAACGTAGATTATTCATCTACAATGCAGATTAAACATTTACAATGTAGATTATACACTTACACTGTAGATTCTACATCTTCTCCGTGAAAGAGCGGGCACTGCAAAGGTAAAAATTTTGAAATACACTTTTTATTGAAAAAATCATAAATAACTATTATTTGTAATTTTATAAATATAAATTAAAAATAACCCTTACTTCTTATTTCTATTAAAAAGTTAAAAATAAGAATTAAAAACGATTAAATAGAAATTTGTTACTGATATAGATTATTATGACTGAAATATAAATTAATATTCCATGTTTCCGTAACGTTTTCCCTTCAAATTGATTTATTTACTTAAAATTAGCATTTAACTCTTTTTTGCGGTCCCTGATAATAATGATACGATCTCATTCAGATTCGGTCATCTGGTAGATATGGTCATTCTGCGTTTTTAGTTTTATCGTATCTTTAAAAATGTGCCTGCCACAGATTTTCGTCCTTTGAGGTGTCGGAAGGGGGCGGGGCGAAATTTTGAAATACACTTGTAGCAGTGTGATATCACATATCACAAACCAAATTTGGTTGCCCTAACTCTTATAGTCTCTGAGATCCAGGCGCTCAACAAGACGGACGGACGGACAGACGGACATGGCTATATCGACTCGGCTATTGATGCTGATCAAGAATATATATACTTTATGGGGTCGGAAACGTTTCCTTCTCTGCGTTGCACACATCCACTTTTACCACAAATCTAATATACCCCTTAACTCTTTTTTGAGTACGGGTATAATTAGTAGTGCATCGCAATTTAGGGAAAAATTAAATTTGCACTTAAAAAACAATTAATAGTAATAAAAAAACTAAAAATATTTCTAAAAGTAAAATAAATAAAATAAAATACAAATTAAACAAAACAAAAAATCAAAAATTAAACTAAAAATATAAATAAATAGGCTAAGTAGGTTAATCATATCGACTCACAACAAAGAATAATAATTTTACTTTAACGGACAGACGGACGGACAGGCGGACATGGCCATATCGACTCGGCTATTGATGCTGATCAATAATATATATACTTTATGGGGTCGGAAACATTTCCTTCTCTGCGTTGCACTCATCCACTTTTACCACAAATACAATATACCCCTTAACACTTTTTTGAGTACCGGTATAATAATATGAACATACAGTGGTGCTCATAGACTTAAGCCACTGCCACTACCATAAACTGTTTTCTTAATAACTTTTTGAACATATTTATTTCGGCCTGAAATTTTTAAATTTTGCAACACTGTTATTTTAGCAGCTGATCACAGTAAAAAAACAAGTAGGAATTGGGGGTCCCAAAAATTGACTAAATGTCAAAAGGAGTATTGCGCTCTGCTCATATACTTAAGCCCTTGAGCTAAAATCGTTAAACTTGTGTTTTTCCGGGAAAGTTGTGCTAGTTATTTTCTAAACTAAAATATTGAATATTAAATACGTTTCCCAAAACAATTTGACCGCTATGGCTAAAAATAAAAATACAAATCCGGCCGAAAGAAAGCTAATATGGGAATATTACGAAAAACACACAAATATTCTACAAATTTGTAAGACTTTACATTTTCGCGTGGCAAAGTCGAAATGCCATTGCATTTTTAAGAAACATGGAACCTGTGAAAAGCCCAGAAAACCACTTTAAACGACGATAGACGGATTGCCAAAATCAGTATCCGTTCTTGACTTCGACGCAAATCAGAGGTCAAATGGTGGCAGATTATGGCGTGAATGTGTCAGCTCAGACCATAAGAAGACGGCTAAATGAATTCGGGTTATATGGACGCATTGCCCAAAAAAACCATTGCTGTCTATTAAAAATGTTAAAAAGCGCCTTCAATTGCCAGAGCATTTTCAAAGGTCCCAATTTTGGAACATGATTGTTTTGGAGCGACGAATCCAAGTTTAATGTCTTTGGGAGTGATGGTAAGCCATATGTACGACGTCCTCCCAACAAACAATTGGACCCCAAATACACGAAGAAGACCGTTAAACATGGTGGCGCTTCGATTATGGTCTGGGGCTGTTTCACCGCATCGGGCGTAGGTCCCCTAGTGAAGATGAAGGCATTATGAACGGCGAAATGTACAGGGACATCCTTATTAACAATTTATCTGGAGAATATGCCGATAATTTGCCACTTCTGATATTTCAACAGGACAACGACCCGAAAAACACCCAAAAAAGATAATTAGTTGGTTAAAACAAGAGGCGATCAATGTTTGCAATGGCCACCGCAGAGCCCCGACTTGAACCCTATAGAGAACTTGTGGGGAATTATTAAACAAGTCGTTGGCCAAAAAAAACCAGCAAATAAAAACGATTTGTGGCGAATTTTGCAAGAAGAGTGGAAGAAAATCACCCCTCAACAGTGCGCACGCCTTGTGGATTCAATGCCAAAGCGTTGCTCCGCTGTTCTTAAGCAGAAAGGTCATCCCACTCAATATTAAAGTAAATTTATTAAAATTATAAGGAATATTTGGCAAATTTTAACTTTTAAAACCATTTTTTTCCAGGTGGCTTAAGTATGTGAGCAGGACATTTTGGAGATGGTCTCAGATTTTTTAAGTTTTTCGTTGAATATATATTTTTATAACTTGGTTATTCTTCTATCAGAACACTGATATATAGAACTAATGTGACACCAAAATTGGAGCTGTGAAATAAAAACTTTCTTAATTTTGTTTAAATTCTTGGTTGAAGTCTTGTGGCTTAAGTCTATGAGCACCACTGTAGATACTAGAAAATTCCTAGAGGAACCAAATGCAACAATTTCTCAGACAAATTGTAAAATTGTTTTAAGTAAAATTTATAATAATACATACATAATATATATTACATAAATATTTTTTTTTTATACCCGTACTCAAAAAAGAGTTAAGGGGTATATTAGATTTGTGGTAAAAGTGGATGTGTGTAACGCAGAGAAGGAAAATTTTCCGACCCCATAAAGTATATATATTCTTGATCAGAATCAATAGCCGAGTCGATAGAGCCATGTCTGTCTGTCCGTCCGTCCGTCCGTCCGTCCGTCTTGTTGAGCGCCTGGATCTCAGAGACTATAAGAGTAAGGGTAACCAAATTTGGTTTCAAGACTCATGTGATATCACACTGCTACAAGTGTATTTCAAAATTTCGCCCCGCCCCCTTCCGCCCCCAAAGGACGAAAATCTGTGGCAGGCACATTTTTAAAGATACGATAAAACTAAAAACGCAGTATCGTAGAGAATGCCCATATCTACCAGATTGCCGAATCTGAACTAGATCGGAACATAATTATAGCCAGAATGAAGAAATTAATTTTCTGTTGGTTCCCCCGCCTCCTCCAGCCAGAGACACACTATTCTATCTCTTTCTCGCTCGCACACTTTGCCTCGTTATGTGCGCGAGCAACCCCTAGCAGAGGAGATGTAGAATCTAAATGGTACATCTATAATCTATATGTTAGATGTCAAATATACATTTTAGATGTAGATGTAGATAACAGATGTAGCAAAAAATGTAAAATGTAAAATTTTTTTTTTAATTCTAAAATTATAAAAAATCATGCTCCAAAATGTAAATACTGACTGAGTACGGGTATAAGTAGAGTCGCGTCCCCAGAAGCGACTCACACGTTCCTTCTCGTTATAGTTTTATTTTTTGTATTTTCATTGGTTATTACTATCTCAAACGATAATACTACAATACAATATTCAAAGTCTTACTACAAATAATAATAAACATCTACTGGAAAATTTTTTGATTAACAATAATATTGATATTGCCATAAATTATGATTAAAAATAATGCAATGTGTAGTTTATTAAATTTTAACTTTATCTGTAAAGAGCGGGAGGATGGATACGGAGGTGTTGGAAGTTATATAAAGAAAAATATAATATTTAATATTTTAAAATGCAATACTAGTCTTGAAGTCATAGGTCTAAGAACAAACAATCTCTCGCAAAACATAAATATTTTTATGTGTGAACTGTGCCCCAAACATCGAACTACTTTCGAATCAGGATGTAAGAATTTATTTCAGGTTTTTCTTGCATAAATAATGTCTCCAACTTTTTCACCCAATACTAATTATTCTTCAGCACTAGACATTACACTGGTAAATAGATCCAATAATAACATAAGCTGGTCCGTTCAAAACTCAAAAATTTTAATGAGCAAACATTTCCCTATAGCTATTGATATTTTGAAATACTCTATCAAACCTAGCAATAAAATTTTACACAAAAGAGTAATCGAGGATTTCTCTAAAATAAAAATAAGCACATTAGAAAACCTAAATAATTTAACCAACAACATAATCTAAAAAAATACTATAACATTTTCTGTAAGTGAGAAGGAACGTGTGAGTCGCTTCTGGGGATGCGAGTCTTCTTTTATAACTGTACTCAGTCAGTATATACATTTTTAAACTTATGATTTATGTAGAATTTTACAATTTTACATTTCTTTTTGCTACATCTGTTATCTACATATACATCTACAATGTATATTCTACATCTAACATGTAGATTCTACATGTACCATTTATATTCTAAATCTTCTCCGCTGACCGCTATCGCACTAAACGAGGCAGAGTGTGCTAGCGAGAAAGATAATGAGTAGCGTAGTCTCTTGCAGGAGGAGGCGGGGGAAGCCACTGAAAATTAATTTCTTCATTCTGGCTATAATTATGATCCGATCTGATTCAGATTCAGATTCGGCAATCTGGTAGATATGATTATTCTCTACAATACTGCGTTTTTAGTTTTATCGTATCTTTCAAATTGTACCTGCCACAGATTTTCATCCTTTGTTGTGTCGGAAGAGGCGGGGTGGTATGTTGAAATACACTTGTAGCAATGGGATATCACATGAGTCTGGAAACAAAACTTTGTCCATGTTACAAGATGATGCGTCTCATATAAGGAAACTGGCTATCCGAAAGATACTGAAGGCACCTAAGGAGGCAAAAACAATTAAAATTTGTGATTTTCATCTTCCAGAACTTCAAGTTCATGTTTCAATTTATTATAATTTAATAGATTGGGCGAAAGAAAAAAAAGAGCCTCCGATGATAATAATGTATAGAGGCAGCGAAGTTGAAAGCTGGATATCATCAGATACTTATTTCCTACAATTTGATTAGTTTCCTTGCCATACTCAAGCTGTAGAAAGAAGCATGTGAAAGAGGCTTCATTGTATGTATGTGGACAAAGCAAGGAAACCAACTACCACTGTTTGAGACAAAATCTCAATTTTTCAACCAAAATAATATATAGAATATTATTATTTTTTATACCCGTACTCTAAAAAGAGTTAAGGGGTATATTAGATCTGTGGTAAAAGTTGATGTGTGTAACGCAGAGAAGGAAAATTTTCCGACCCCATAAAGTATATATATTCTTGATCAGCATCAATAGCCGAGTCGATATAGCCATGTCTGTCTGTCCGTCTGTCTGTCTATCTCGATGATCGCCTAGATCTCAGAGACTATAAGAGTAAGGGTATAAAAGTAGAGTCGCGTCCCCAGAAGAGACTCACACGTTCCTTATCGTTTTCTGTAGGATTTTTAGGCATTTAGGCATTTTTTAGGTTGCGAAAAAAGCTTTAAATATGCAAAGGCCAAGTTGAATTGAATTAAATTGGGAGGAATTTGATTACACTATGCAACAAAATCTATTATTTTTTTTCTTAAGGAAACTAGCCGACTTTTTGATAGATTTGGATCATTTTTTTCAATGCAAGGCTTCTTTAAAAGTATTTTACACCTGATGGTAATGAAATTTTCTATAAATCGGACCGGAACACTTTGCAGCTTCAGCTTACGGTCTTGGAAATATAAAGCTTTGTAACACAAAATTGTTGCAGTAATTTTATTTTTTTTTATACACGGACTCAAAAAGAGTTAGGGGTAAATTGTATTTGTGGTAAAAGTGGATGTGTGTAACGTTTTCGACCCCATAAAGTATATATATTCTTGATCAGCATCAATAGCCGAGACGACATAGCCATGTCCGTCCGTCTGTCCGTCTTGATGAGCGCCAATATTATTAATCCATAAAGCTCAAACAAAACCCTCTTAATGTTTAAGTATATGATCTTACTTGGGGTCCCAATATTTTTTTGCACCTTTCCTTTCCTACCTAGCTATGCCACTGATTTGTTGTGATTATTTGTACAGAAATTTTCATAATGTAGATTATTTTGAGTTCGTTTGCAAAAAGGGCTTCTTGGTGGATCAATGGAATCAATTATTTTTAAGACGGCTGCTCCATCGGTACATATTGCACTTAATTTTTTCGAATCCAAAAAACACAAAACTTTCGACAATAGTTGGTCAAATATTACCTCCCCTGTCCCCTGTAACGTGACCATGAAGAGAAATCCATTCAAAAAATCCTCAAAGCAGACTAGTTTCTTATCGACTGTTTTGGCTAATGCAAGAGCTACGCTATATGAAGCTTTCAATATAGGAGCTGGAACGTTTTCAAACATTTGGTTATGCGATACTTAAATTTTCGGTGCAACATACATACATATGTAAGAAAAAATGATCTTTTCCAATTCCGCGATAATAAAAGCCTGAAAATATACTGTTAGCCGAGATTGGAAAAATTTTCTGATCCTAAAAAATTAGGTAGTTCAATATGTTAGAATAACTTTAAGAAGAAACTTTAGTCAAGAA